>BSBK01006565.1:735000-830000 GCA_027943335.1 Chamaecyparis obtusa
ATTGTGTGGAAGCAAGCTATGTTGAGGTATTGTTATAATTTTGTATTAAGCAAATCTCTCCTTATTAAGAGAAGCATGCTTGTAGATTGTAAAATATTTTTTTTCTTTTCATTAGGTCATCATGAGGATGTATATTGGAATGTAATTGGGAAAAGCTTATTCATTCTTCTTGATACTCTCATTCATGTATTGTTACTAAATTGTATTTTATTTTTTAAAATGTAAATGAAAAATCTTTATTTTCATGTCTATTGTATTCTATTCTTTGGAATAGTGAAGTTAATCTTTCATTGTAAAATGATATCTAAAGCTGACAAGATAGGCAATGTAATAGTTTTCATAGCATATAAAATCTAGTTGATGTATGAATCTTGTAATCTCTATAATGTATTTGGTTGTAATTTTTAACTTTATATCATTCAATCCCTCCTTCGAAAAAGAAAACTCAATTTTAATAGGTTCAATACTCTACCTTAAAATCTTCATTGCAACCTCAAATTCTTGAGAGGGAAAGATAAACTTGATAACAATAGTAAATCAAATAAGTTAGTATGTTAATGTAAAAACCAACTAATACTAACATTCAATTTATAGTTCACTTAGTGTATTGCACTAACAAAATATTTCAAATGCATACAAGTATCTACTTCTATAATAAAATCAAGAAATCAATAGGATAGATGTAAAAACCAAATAATAGCAATAGCACTTCCTAGATTTTTAAGAGCAAAAATGCTCTCTGGAAGTTGTATGGGAAGGGAAATAATTCTCTTACCACAAAAAATATTCCCTTCCCAATATGATTTTTCTAATTAGAGTTAGTATATTAACCCCTAAGTTAAACTATGTTTGTAATTATCACCTAATATATCTTGATAAAAAAACTAGTTGCTAAAATTAGTAAAAGAAACTTATTTACTTGACCTCTTTATTCTCATTCATGCAAATGGGACCCACTCCAATATTATATTCCTTACCTATAATACTATTAAATATCAAAACTAATCTTAAAATTTCCTTACCCTCTTCCCTACGTAGGATTTTGGGTAAACAAATTGGCATTCAATACAAAATAAACTTTTTTTGTAGCATGTCATGAAGGGGCCACCTTGACATGACATCATATTATAACTTTCCACCAAGAACCTGTGCCTATGTTTCTCATTTTCTCATGTACCATACTGATCCAAGTTAATGCTATGCCCTTTTTGACAAGTCAACCACCCTCTTGCCCATGCATATATCCTTGCTTGGGGCTGAGATGATGTGTTTTGGTGGGCCCCATACTCTATATCTTCATTTGTTTGAGATTTGGCATAAAATCTATGACAAGACTTTGACAAGTTTAGCACTTCATTTTGCTGACACTATTTATTATTTTATCATTTTAAGTTGACTTCCCTTCACTCCCTCCTTGCGTAAATCTATGCACCTTTAGTTGAGTTGGCATTTAGGTGGGCCCAACATTCATCCCTTAAAACTTGCACGTCTTTCTTAAAAGGGCTTTGCTCTAAATACTCACGTAGACTTTTAGTTAAGGTTGAGATTTTCATCACCCTACCCACTTGGCAAGTGGGCCTTGGGGGATAGGGGTGATGTGATAGGTGATAGGTGTTATAAGTTAAGACTGATAGACTAGTTTGTAGGTTTAGTAGGTTAACTTTTAAGATTTATTTTTTATTAATAATTTTAATTGTTAGATACTAATTTTAGTTGTGAACAAATTTATTATTAATAAAAGTAATTACCTATTAATAGAATTATGGTTAAAGTATTTTAGACTTAAGTTTGGGTAAATCAACTTGTTGGAATAATGGTTTATCTCATCCAATTATTAATTAGTTAAGAGATTATTGTGTTAAACTTACTCATTAACAAATCAATGTGTTAAATTGGTAATTTATTTTATCTATTTACTATATAGTTAGAATAAGGTCATTAATATTAGTTAAGTTGGATTTTTTGTTAGATTGTGAAATTGATATTAGCTCATAGGATATGATCTAATGATTTAATTTGTTTAAGTAACCTAATGTTATAAGTAGGTTATTAGTATGTTCTAGGGAATGGGTAGTAGAACGTTTATATTGTTAATATTTGGATAATATTTCGTGCTAGTTCACATTATCAAGTTTATTATCGTATATAAATTTGATTATTAATTTGGTTAACTTGTAAACTAATAATATAGATAAAATATTGATTATGTTAAATAAATCACATATGAAAGATATAACCTAGTTACATATACATTTTAGGCTATTATTTATTGAAACGAATTGGCTAGACAATTAAAGTTCTTGTTCACAACAAAATTAAAAGTTAATCATTATTGAGTAGGGTTTGACAGAATTGGATTCATCTCGAATAAAAATTTTAAAGTGAAAATTGTACCCACTAGGGGTTCCCCTATCCGAACAAACTTAACCCTAGGTTGTGACCCGCTTAATTGTAGTCAACGTGTCCTCATTTCTTGAATGTTATTTTCTCACATCCAAATCTTTAAACAAAAAAAATTATTGTATTTTTACTAATAAATTTTCAGGCATGACATATACATGTATATACGTGTACGTGTGTATATATATATGTGTGTGTGTGTGTGTGTGTGTATATATATATATATATATGTGATATATGTATGTATATATCACATATATATATATGTGATATATCCATACATATATCATGCATATATATATAGACACACACACATATATTACACATGATATATATGTATATAATATATATATATTATATATATATGTATGTATGTATGTATGTATGTATGTATATGCGTATGTATGTATATATATATGCATATGTATGTACATGTAATATATATACATATGTATATATATATGCATATATACGTACATGTATATATATATATATACACGTACGTATATATAGATATATATATACATACTTACACACATATATACACGTACGTACATTTATATATATATATATATAAATGCTTATATAATGTATATACGTATAATATATGCATCTAAATATGTACGTAGATATATATATAATATACATGTGTATATATATAATATAGGTGTGTACATACATATATAAATATATATATATATATATATATATATATATATACAAACATATATGTGTGTGTGTATATATGTATGTATATATGATATATATATATATATATATATGTACTTATGTATATTATATACGTATGTACATGTATGTATACATGTATTTACATATATTATATACATACGTACGCGTATATATATATATATATATATGTGTGTGTGTGTGTGGTGTGTATACATACGTATATATATATATACACACATGTACATACATATATTATATATATACGTTGTATATAAATATACGCGTACATAAGTATATTATATTTAATATAGGTTAAAAATATATATATATATTTTATATATATATATATATATTTTATATATATATATATATATATATATATACAGACACATGTACGTATGTATGTACATACGTATATTATAGAATATACATACGAGTATATATATTACGCGTACGTACGTATATTATAGAATATACGTACGAGTATATGTTTATATATGTGTATTCCAGAAGGTTATCAATGAGGATGCTATACCATATGGAGATTTACAGACTCCACGTGATCCTATCCATCATGATACATAGGTACATTGAGATGTTTGTTCAAAAATTTAATTTTTTTATGATCATAAGTATTTAAAATTTATTATATATGTATGTATGCGTAACATATTTTATTTATTGTACACAAACATCAGGAGGAGATGCGTTGTCATCAGGTCACAGATCAAGACATGGCCCTAGTTGAGCGACCATGTTATTTTAGATATTTCATGTGACATTTCATATATACATGTTATTTCATATTTTAGACATTTCATATATACATGTAGATATTTTTGTCATTCCATATATGTACATGGTATATGGTTGTGTGTTATTTCATATTTTATACATTACATTACATATTTCAGATATTAAATGTTACATAGTTTATATATTATATGTTATATGTTTGTATGTTCGTATGTTATTTCATCTTTTAGACTTATTTTTTATACATGTTATGTATACATTATATTATGTCATGTACTAATATTATTTTAGATATTTCTAACAATTAAGTAATCTAACTAATGTCATGTAAATAAAAAATAATTAAATAACTAACTAATGTCTTAAGGAGAGGTAATGCATCAAAGTATACAATTAATTAAGTAACAATTACTAATTAATTAAGTAACATAACTAACTAAAGTATAATTAATTAACAAAATTATTAAAAGTATAAATAAAGTAACATAATTAACAGATTAACAATTGGGTCAATTAATTAAGTAACTAACATTATTAAGTAATCTAACTAACATGATTAAGTAATCTAACAAACATAATTAGGTAATCTAACTAACATAATCAAGTAATCTAACTAATGTCATGTAAGTAAAAAGAAATTAAATAAGTAACTAACTAATGTCTTAAGGGGAGGTCTTAAGAGGAGGTAATGCATCAAAGCATATAATTAATTAAGTAATTAACTAAAAATTACCAATTAATTAAGTAACATAATTACCAAACTAACAATTAGGTCAATTAATTAAGTAGGTAACTAACATAATTAGGTAATCTGACTAACATAATTAGGTAACTAACATAATTAAGTAATCTAACTAATGTCATGTAAGTATAAAATAATTAAATAAGAAACTAACTAATATTTTAAGGGAAGGTAACAATTACCAATTAATTAAGTAACATAATTAACTAAAGCATAATTAACTAACAAAATTACCAAAAGTATAAATAAATAACATAATTAATGGACTAACAATTAAGTCAATTAATTAAGTAGGTGACTAACATAATTAAGTAATCTAACTAACATAATTAGGTAATCTAACATAGTTAAATAATTTAACTAATGTCATGTAAGTAAAAAATAATTAAATAACTAACTAATGTCTTAAGGGGAGGTCTTAAGGAGAGGTAATGCATCAAAGCATATAATTAATTAAGTAACTAACTAACAATTACTAATTAATTAAGTAACTAACAAAATTACCAAAAGTATAAATAAAATAACATAATTAATAGACTAACAATTAGGTTAATTAATTAAGTGGATAACTAACATAATTAAGTAATCTAACTAACATAATTAGGTAATCTAATTAACATAATTAGGTAACTACAATAATTAAATAATCTAACTAATTTTGTGTAAGTAAAAAAAATTAAATAAGTAACTAACTAATGTCTTAAGGGGAGGTCTTAAGGGGAGGTAATGCATCAAAGCATACAATTAATTAAGAAACTAACTAACATAATTAACTAAAGCATAATTAACTAATTAACTAAGCATAATTAATCAAAGCATACAATTAACTAACTAACTAATTAATCAAAGCATACAATTAATTAACTAACATACATAAAAACATACAATAAATATGAGTTCAAACATGAAAGTTCAAACTATAGAGTTCAAATATGAAAGTACAAGAGCTACAAAAAGAAATTTATTTTGAAGCTCCTAATACATATAGTTTGGATCCTCTCTATCTTTTATTATCTCCAAAAAAAAAATTATGTTCTTCAATAAACAACCTCCACTTCTGATTTTCACGTCCTCTTTTTTGCAATGTCTCGATCGAATTGCAACTTTGTTGCTATAACCAAGTGACTCTAATGTAGAACTTTTTAGCCACACATGTATTCAATAAATTGAACACCATTTTTATCGACCTTTATTTGTTGATAATATGTTCCTTCAATAACAACTAAACCAGCTGGATATGTCTATCCATCATCATCTATAGTTTTTTCTGTCAACTTGTATTTTGCTTTTGTGCATCTTAGTAGATAATAATCTACACTCTTTGCATTGTTGGGATCTACAACTACAACAAAAATATCACCTATACAAATAGATTCTATTAAAATTAAACATCACTTGTATGATAAATTAAAATTCAATAAAAGAACATGTATGTGCACGCACCTGTAACAACTCAATCAAAAATACGCTCATAATCAGTTGAATATATAAGATCATGAATGTTTATGTCAATGTCATCATCTTCATAAGAAGATATTCTGATTAACTTCTTCACACTCATCGTGAAACATATCCATTTGTAATATTCTCACATTGACTCAATGGATTGTCCTCAATGCAGTGAGCACAAAAACATAATTTTTCTCTTACTTGAATCAAAAGAGGCTTGTCTTGTCTTGCAATAATCAATTGATGTAAACTTCTAATACCAATAATTCTTTGACAATTGTAAGGATTAGATCGGTCTATATCTGTTACAAATATGAAATGAAAGCTGCACATTTTTAGATCAATAATTATGAAAAGATAGACATGAACACGAAATCAAAATTTAATTTAAAATTTTATAACAAAATATAAATTACCTTTCACTTCCTAAAAATAACGTTTATTGTATTTGCTGTCCCGAGGAGCAAAATGACTTTGACACCATTCAATAATTTTTTTTGAATTCTCTATCATGTTATCTATACATTTCTGAATTATCAGTTTAAAGAAAATGGATCTAAGCTAAAATTATATTATTTCAAATATATATATATTAAACATCATTTTTACCTAAAAGTTTATGTTGGTGAAGTGCACGCTTCACACATGCTTCTGCTCCATTGTGCTCTTATTTTTCATGTTCACTTTCAAAGAAGTTCCACAAAAACTTAACATTGTGTCTAGCATATTGCATGGCTAGCTAATTAAAGACTTTTGTAGATTTAAATTGTCCTACAAAATTAAGTTGTACATGCATACATACATGTCATCATTTAATGATTTAACAAATAATTAAATGACAATGAAAATAAATTAAAGTATCTCTACACATACATGCACAACCATTAGACCAAATCTAGTGTTGTGAAGCCTTTATCTCATGATTCACAATATCTTCAAAATATATTGCAAAACAATGAGCCACATAGCTCCTATCATGAACCTTATCATCACTGATATAGAAATGAACCTCCTTGATGATAATGCATTCATTTAGATCGGTACTTTTTACCTCATCCAAATTAAATTATGCATGTCTATAGGTCACTTGCACAAATATTACAACCTGATCAGAATGATAATATTGAGCTTGAAGCTTTGTTTGAGGGGAAAATGTATAGTTCTTGGAGAAATCTACAATTGAAAGAATACAACTAGGTGAAAAACAATATTTGGAATCATGAAACTGTTTAGCTTGTCATCGTGCACCATGACAATGTTGGACATGTGGATAAATTAGAGTATGAAATCTGGTCATAAACTCAAGGTAGGGCAATTCACTCTCCTTCAATACATTTTTTTTGGATTCATCTCTGGTCTTTGTTAGATATATCTCATACTCAAATCTTTTTTACAAAACTGGTGTTGAAACATTAATATTCTCAATTTACAATAAAATTTTATGCAAATATCCATAATCATTGCATGCATTCTTTATACACTGTACTTTGAACTCATTTGAATTTTCTAATTTATAACATAAAATAGACTTCATAAATTGTGTCGTAATTCTAGGGATGACCATATTTGAGTCAAGAACTGTCATAAATTTTTTATATGATTACAAGTATAGATGAAACTCAACATCATTTCAACAACAATAAGTTTCACAAACTTTATTTATGCATACAAAGCAAAGGCACAACCTCTCAAATATTCTGACATATGTTCACATCTGAAAATTCTTGCTTGAATGCTTCAAATAATTCACTTTTTGTTATATCTATAAAATGTTTTGGATGTGTATTTTTCATACCAGACTCTTCATCTTTCATCTATATTATATCCATTCTATTAGAAGAAACATGAGAGTGAGCAGTCCAATATTCAATGGCCAATTTTTTTACATCTTTGAAAATTTTATCTTTTCAAGGGAGCCTACAAATATTTAACCAATTTTTTTCAATGTTTTCATCTAACATATTTCTCTTCCTGATATATATTTGAATAGTTCTTCTGGATACATTCAGTAAATCAAAAATTGCATGTACTTATTTTCTTTGTGTCAACCTCCTACTAGATAAAGTAGTCATCAATGCTCTATGTGCAACACTTAAATCAGCTCCTCGACTTGAGTTATTAATGTTGTTCAATGCATCTTGCAATTTTTCAACTATTGTTCGATTTACATTGTCTCCTGAGTGTTTCTTATTATCAACACCCAAAAACTCCAAAACAGGAGTCATTTCTTTTTTCCTGAATAACCTAACAAATAATTGAGCTCTTCTAACCATACTTTTATTTTAAAAATATTCATCCCAAAGTTTTTTACAATGGGTTTTAATTGTACTTTCAAATAACATTTGTTCAGATAAAATTTGACTGAAAAGCGAATCCTCATTCATCTCCATCAAATTGCCCATGTCAAAAGATATATTTCCACCTCCAAAACTACCAATTTGTTCCCCTGCTTGAATTGCATCTTCTTGAATATCAATAGGTTCTTCCTGAACTTCAACAAGTTCTTGAACTTCAACAGGTTGATATTGATTACGTTTTGTATGACCTTTCATTTTGTCATCCCTTATTCGATCATATCTTTTTGCTCTATTTCTTTTATCCCCATTGCAAAATCTGTTCAGATTGAGAACTTCAATTCACCTGCAAAAACTGTTCAGATTGAGAGCTTCAATTCACTTGCAAATATAAAACCATATAATTCAAGTACTATTTTAGCTTCAATTCAAGCACTAATTGAACAATGCTTTAATTAAAAATATAAAAAAAATTAAAGCAATTAATAAATTTGTAAAAAACTATTAAAACTCTATAAAAAATGATTTTATTTAAAAAATCATTTACTCTTGATGAATTTTATCAATTTGTCAAATTTTTTAATTCAAAAAACAATTCTTCCCCACAAAAATCAAAAATAATATTAATAAGTTCATAATTCAAACTTATTAATTGAACAATGTTTTAAATTTTTTTTTTAAAGTAAAATAATTAATAAATTTGAAAAAACTATTAAAACTCTACAAAAAATGATTTTATTTAAAAAATTATTTATTCCTGTCTAAATATTATAAATTTCCTAATTATTTTAATTTAAAAAATCATATTTAAAAATATAAAATTCGAGGGGCATGGTCATCCATGGGACCGTGTTTGGTCACCCATGTGTCCGGTTAGACTTGTTCCAGTCAGAACTGGTTCAACCGAAACTAGTTCAGCCGAACCCATGTGGAATCCCATGTGGCAACTAAATAAGAAAAAAAAATGTGACTATCAAAAGTTCTCACTTCTGGATCTCAATTCTCTATCAAAATTTAACTTTCTTGAAAATTTTTTAAAATATTATTTTGTAGAGCTCAGAGTCAAGATTATGGTCATGTAATTTTTATTACGTTTTGATTTCATATAATATATTATAAGTTGAAAATACTTCAAGTGGGTATTTTAACATTTAAGAACACGCTCGTTCGAAAAAAAAAAAATCATGTCAAAAAACTTTAAACCTTATATTTAACAGTAGAGGAGAGAGTCCTCTTAAAAAATATATAATTTTTTTTGAAAATGGTGTAGATTTGATAGGGTGGGAACAAAAAACTGTAAATTTTGGATAACACCGACTTTAGATAGTTATAAAAGATAAAACATATACCGAAATCCATTTTTTCTTTTTTTATATACTAGTTATACATGTCATCTAAAACATATTTTAAAATCAGAGGAAAAAAATATAATTTACATATAGTTTTTTTGTGGGAACTAGACCCTAGATTTTCAACATATTTCAACAATAAAAAAATAGACTTCAAAAATTAAAAAACTATGTCAATTTTTGTTCAAATTTTTTTGAAAAAATTATAAGCATAAACTTCATCAAATTTTACATATTTCATTAGTTTACATCATCTTCAAATTCTAAACACAAATACCACTTTTATGTCATTAAAGTTAAAAAATTTGCATGTTGTCGATATTTTCCTTTATAAAAGTGTGACACAAGTTTGTACTTTTACCCATATATATTACGCATACGTACGTATGTATATAATAAAATATATGTACATGTGTGTGTGTGTGTACATACACACACACACACACATATATATATATATACGTACAAACATATATATACGTATATAACGATATATCTATATATATATATGTGTGTGTGTGTGTGTGTAACAATATATTTATATATATAATGTGTATATATATATGTGATGAACTACAACTGATTTAGAACCTAATTGAATATCTGTGATTAGAGATCACCGAGTTGTTGATTAGATATGTAATATGATTAAATCAGTAATATGTTGTCATTGATGTTAACTAGTTTGACAACACTTATCTTGTAAGTTACAATACCCAAACATCTGTAGAAAAAGAGTAAGAGAGATGAAGAACAAAAATATCTACATGAGGAAGATGTATATGATAGAAGAGGATAAGGAATACATTGGGTAACTTGTTAATGAGTCTATGACCTTATGTTATTGACTTTATTATGTTTCATTCATCTATAATGAGGAAAAGAGCTGAAAGACACAAGGTAGTGTGGTCGGTTGATGAAGCATCACAGTATACACAAAGCAGTGTAGTGTATACCGAGCACAGTATAAACTGAGCTTGTGTTCACCAACACATTTCTTTGTTAACCGAGTAAGAAAAAGGAACTAAATGATTAGTTTAGCCGATAAGATTGATGAGCTGTAAAGTATCCCGTGATAGGAGATGTTGATAAAGTTTGTTATGAAAATTGACTACTAACAAAATTCAAGGAAGATCTAAAGGATGGAATCAAAATGTGTTACTGACACATCATCCAAGAAAGGTTTAAGCGGCAAAATGGATGGAGAGAAAGTGGCAAAATCTAATGGAGGAGAAGAAAATGGTTTACTTGTCTATTAAGAGACTAGGGTTTCATTATGAAACTCATGCTGGAAGGAGACTGTAGAATTATCGCATAAACAAGCTTCATATATGCCTAATTAAACTAGTTAAGGAGAACCAAACTGCAAATTTTATCGAGCGTCAAAAAGCTATTACCGAGCGTCAGTAAGTCATTGATTATTGTTGATACAGAATTGATATATTGATCAAAGGATTTAAATGAGCATAATATAGATATGAACATCTGCAATTGAAGTTGTATTGTAATCAGATCACCTATTGTTACAGTTTGACGATTGTATATAGATAAATATCTTAACAGAGTGGACTAGGAAAGTCTTATATGTATGATTTATAGAATGAACATTGTTATCCTATCAACCCCATAGTGAATGCTAGTTGGATGATAACAGTTGGTCTAAAATCCTCTAGCAAGGTCACACCTCACAGTGCGTTTGTAACCTTTAACAAGGTTGGGTCTTCACCAACCTCACTTCAGAAGAGTAAACAATTTTGGGGTTGCCGGTCCCATGTGGTTTTTCCCTTCATAAAGTTTTCACTTTAAATATTTTGTGTTATGTGGTCATTGTGGTGATAGTTTGTTATCATACTTTACATATTACATGTTAGATTTGATCAGTAATCATTATATGTTATTGACTGGTAATTAGTAAAAGTACAGACAATATAGTATTTTATGTTACCAAGCTGTAGAAGTTTAAGTAAATTGTTTTGGATTATACATTTTGATTTGGGACTATGGATAACTAATTCACTCCCCTCTCAGTTATTCTAACAATTGGTATCAGAGTTGTGGTTGTTTGGAACAGAGTTTTAATGACTTCAATTCAAAGGTCTCAAAATGTTTAAGAGGGAAGTGCCAAAGCTAAATAAAGATAACTTCACAATATGGAAAAGTTGAATGAAGCTGCATATATCCAGAATTGGAAATTATGTCCTAGATCTAATAGAGAATGGATACCTTGCACCGCCCACTGGTCTCTTGACCCTTGATCAACTAAGAGACAGGTATGAACATAATGTTACTATGGTGGAGATTGATGTTGCCTATTCAGATGCTAAATTTGAAGACATCAAGGACTGTACTACTACTAAGAAGATGTGGGATAAACTTGCTCAAATTTATAGTAGTGATGCGAATGTCAAGAGAGCAAGAGCAGAAAGCTTAAGAGGAAGATTTGATGACATGAAGATGAAAGAAAGTGAAAAAATTATGCAGTACACAAATAGAATAAAGGAGGTAGTTCACACTATTAGAGCATCAGATAGAGTTATTGATGAAGACACTGTGGTAAGCAAAATTCTAAGGACCTTATTGCCTATCTATGCTATCAGAATATCTACAATTCATGAAAATAGGTCAGCACCTAATAGCACACTCACTCTCGATAATTTGATTGGAAAGCTTACAACATTTGACTAAATAATTATGATAATAGTGTTGTACTCAATGTTGAATCTTCTTTCATGACTTCTCTGAAGATTGGTAAGTCTAGTAGCAGAAATAATAATAATTATAGTGATAGCAATACTGATGATGAGCTTGATGAACTTGAAGCTCTTATGGCCAGGAGGTTGCCTAAAAAAAAAGGAAAATATAGAGGCAAGTTACCTCTAGCATGCTTTAATTGTAAAGAAGTTGGTCACATTGCTACTAAATGTCCACACAAGAAAGATGATGAAAGAACTAAAGACCGATCTGAAGGAAGCTATGGGAGAATAAATAATAGAGGCTACCGACACCACAACAGAGACAACTAAGACAATAATGATAGAGGCAAGAAGGTATGCAACATTGCTAAGGAAGAAGATATCACTGATACCAAAACTAATGATGATGTGGAGGTAGTATTTGTGGAAATGAAGGATGATTCAGAAGAAGATGAAAGGTATGTAGAGACAGCACTTATCTCTAAGGTTAATAAAAATGATACATGGATCATAGATAGTAGTTGTACACATCACATGACTAGTGATGAAAAAAAATTTGATTATCTTGAAGAATACAATGGAAGATCTGTAAGAATGGGTAATGATGCACCCTGTATGGTAAGAGGTAAAGGATCCCTAATGATAAATGATAGATTAAAATGTGAAAATGCTTATTGGGTAAAAGGATTAAACTATAATTTGCTAAGTGTGGCACAGCTAAACAATTCAAGCCACCGAATTCCTTTTGAGAGCAAAAAGGTGAAGATATTTTATGATGGAGGAAGATAAGTTGGAACTGGTACACAATCTAGAGGTAATCTATTTTATCTTGATAATGATCAGTCTTCTTGTTTAATGATGAAAGATGAAGATTCATGGTTGTGGCATAAAAGGTTATGCCATGTGAATTTTGATAACATGATTAAGATCAGTAAAAATAAAAGAGTTAGAGGTCTATCTAACTTGTCAAAGCCTGATCATGTTATGTGTCATGAATGTCAGAAAGGTAAAATGACTAAATCTAGTTTCAGAAGCAAAGATTATTCAATAAAGAAGATACTTGATTTGGTTCATACCGACCTATGTGGTCCTATGAGAACTCAAAGTTATTATGGAGACAGATATTTTATTCTTTTTGTTGATGATTATACTAGGTTGATGACTGTCATGTTTTTAAAAGAAAAATCAAAGGCATTTAAGATGTTCAAGTGGTATAAAGCAAAAGTAGAAAAAGAGACTCGTAAAGAATTGAAATGCTTAAGATCTGATAGAGGGGGTGAATTTATCTCTAATGAATTTACTAATTTTTGTAATGAGCATGGTATTAAAAGACAGGTCTCTACACTGAGGACACCACAACAGAATGGCATTCCTGAAAGGAGGAATAGGTCAATTGTTGACTACACAAGGATATTAATGATAGAAAATAATATTGCACAGACATACTGGAGAGAAGCTATCAGCACAGCTATTTATATTCTGAACCAAGTGAAACTAAAGAACACTACTAAGACACCCTATGAGTTATGTTTTGGACACAAACCCACTGTAAGTTATTTTAGGATTTTTGGAAGCAAATGTTTTATTCTGAAAGATGAAATAAATAGAAATTTTGACTCAAAAGGTGATGAAGGGATATTTCTAGGATATTCCAGTAAAAGTAAAGCATATAAGTGTCTGAAAAGATTTACTAATAAAATGACTGAAAGTACTAATGTTTGAGTTGATGAGTTTGATGATAAGAATGCAAAAGAAAGAAGAAAGGAACCTGAAGACTATAGTAGATTCACTTACATTGAACAACCTGAGTACCTATTGACGCAATAGATAGAGACAACCGGTCAGCAGGAAAACAATACCGAGGAACAAGAAAAAGAAATCGATGAGCAGGAAGGACCTACCAAGCAAGCAAATGAACCTGCACGGGATGAAAAAGAAAGAAGAAATCAGATACTGGAAATTTTTATCAGAAGACATCATCCTAAGACATAAATCATTGGAGAAAAATAAGCTGGCATCCAAACAAGGAGTAAGACAAGACAAGGTCCATGTCTAGTTTGTGAATATGAACAGAAGAATGTAAAAGTTGAATTAGAAAATGATGAATGAGTTAATGCAATGAAAGAGGAAATAGAACAGATAGAGAAGAATAAACCTGGATCTTAGTACACAAACCTAAAGATAAGAATGTTATCGATACTAAGTGGATATTCAAAAACAAGAAAAATTAAAATGGAGAGGTAACAAGAAATAAAGCTAGATTGGTATGCAAGGGATATGCACAGGAGGAAGGAATTGATTATGGTGAAACATTTGCACCTGTTGCTAGATTAGAAGGATTTAGAATGTTACTTGCATATGCTGCACACAAAAAGTTCAAAGTTTATCAAATGGATGTTAAGTCAGCATTTTTGAATGGAATACTTGAAGAAGTCTACATAGAACAACTAGAAGGGTTCATTGATCCAGACAAGAAAGATATGGTATTTAGATTACATAAAGCTTTATATAGTCTGAAGCAAGCACCAAGAGCCTAGTATGAGAGGCTGCATACTTATTTGTTAAGTATTAGATTTGTTAGAACAAGTGAGAACAACAATTTGTATATGAAAGGAGATAATGATGATACTATTTTTATTGTTGAAATATTTGTGGATGACATTATATTTAGAGGACAAGATCAAATCTTTAAGGCATTTGTTGATGAAATGAGAAGTGAATTTGAAATGTCTA
The DNA here is from genome assembly GCA_027943335.1 of Chamaecyparis obtusa. Taxonomy (NCBI): domain Eukaryota; kingdom Viridiplantae; phylum Streptophyta; class Pinopsida; order Cupressales; family Cupressaceae; genus Chamaecyparis; species Chamaecyparis obtusa. The sequence goes on from BSBK01006565.1 coordinate 750,107, forward strand.
TGTTCGGAGAGATTAAGTTCTTTCTAGGACTACAAGTGATTTAGCAGAGTAATGCCATATTCATCACACAATCCAAATATATCAAGAAAGTATTGAAGACATTTGGCATGGAAGATGCTAAATCTGTGGGAACACTAATGGCTACTAGATGTAAACTGACTAAGGAAGATGAAACTACAGAGGTGAACCAAACACTATACCGATCTATGATTTGTAAGTTAATTTATGTAGTGCATAGTAGACTAGACATAGAACATGCTATGGGAATTGTTGCTAGATTTTCTGCAAATCCTAGAGAGTCACACATGGTTGCTACAAAGAGAATATTAAGATACCTAAAGAAAATAGAAGATTATGGATTATGGCATCCTAAGAAAGAAAAATTTTAACTCAAAGTCTATACCGACGTTGATTGGGCTAGAAATTTGGATGATAGAAAAAGTAAAACCGGAGGAACATTCTTCTTTGGTGAAAGACTTGTTACATGGACAAGTAAGAAGCAGGCTTGCATTTCTCAGTCTACAGTCAAAGTAGAGTATGTTGTTGATGCTACAAACTATTCAAATATTGCATATATTAAGCAAGTGCTGGAAGGTATGAATGAGGTAATCACTGAGCCAGTGATTATATATTATGATAACATCAGTGCAATAAACATTTCAAAGAATCTAGTGATGCATTCTAAAACAAAGCATATATCTATTAAGTATCACTACTTAAGACAACAAGTACAGAAGAAGCAAGTGAAGCTAGAATTTATTACATCTAAAGAACAACTTGCAAACATATTTACAAAGCCTCCACCGAAGGATATATTTGAACAATTGAGGACTAGACTTGGGGTCTATCCCCTGTCTACCGATCACTAATGTGATCTGGATGTTGCATCAACCTAATCTTATTAGAAGATCATTCATGTTGATGCAACATAGTTCACACTTTAGATCATGTCTAAGGTTGTGAAAAGTTTGGAGAACTGGAATAGATTGGCATATCAGTATACAGAGATACAAAGTATGCACTAGACAACAAAGAGTTACATGGCTACTACAGAGCTGTATGTTTATTTGTTTCTTTGGCATTGTTGTCAAAGAGAGAGATAAACAATATGAAACAATATGCACTGATGAGAACACTAAAACATCTATCTAAGAGAGAGACAAACTAAAAGAAAGGGAGAGCACTGAAGATCAAATACTGAGAATAGAAGAAGGAATCTGAGAGCTGAAAAGATCATATATGTAGAATGTCAAAGCTTCATTGGTAATTTTATTGAGTAACATAGTGATTAAACATATTAAGCTAGGGAGAGCTTGTACAACATTTGTTCATAGAGTTGTAGAATACATGTTTGGTATGTTTATGGTATATTTCATATTTCTTGAGTTGCCATCAATGCCAAAGGGAGAGATTGATGAACTACAACTCATTTAGAACCTAATTGAAGATCTGTGATAAGAGATCACCGAGTTGTTGATTAGATATTTAATATGATTAAATCAGTAATATGTTGTCATTGATGTCAACTAGTTTCACAGCACTTATCTTGTAAGTTACAATACCCAAACATTTTTAGAAAAGGAGTAAGAGAGATGAAGAACAAAAATATCTACATGAGGAAGATGTATATGACAGATGAGGATAAGGAATACATTGGGTAACTTGCTGATGATTCTATGACCTTATGTTATTGACTTCATTATTTTTCTTTCATCTATAATGAGGAAAAGAGTTGAAAGATAAAAGGCAATATGGTCGGTTGATGAAGCATCACAGTAAACACCAAGCAATGTAGTGTATACCTAGCACAGTATAAATTGAGCTTGTGTTCATTGACATATTTCTTTGTTAACCGAGCAAGAGAAATGAACTAAATGATTAGTTTAGCCGATAAGATTGACGAGCTGTAAAGTACCTTGTGATAGGAGATGTTGATAAAGTTTGTTACAAAGATCAATGGCTAACAAAATTCAAGGAAGATCTATAGGATGGAATCAAAACATGTTACTACATCAGCCAAGAAAGGTTTCAGCAAAAAAATGGATGAAGGAGAACAAGCGACAAAATCTAATGGAGGAGAAGAAAATGGTTTACTTTTCTATTTAAGAGACTAAGGTTTCATTATGAAACTCATCTCAAAAAAAGGAGACTACAAAATGATCACATGAACAAGCTTCATGTAAGCCTAATCAAACTAGTTAAGGAGAACCAAACTACAGAGTTTACCAAGCGTCAGTAAGTCATTGATTATTGTTGATATAGAATTAATATATTGATCAGAGGATTTAAATGAGCATAATATAGATCTGAATATCTTCAATTAAAGTTGTACTATAATCATATCACCTGCTATTATAGTTTAACCATTGTGTATAGACAAATCTCTTAATAGAGTGGACTAGGAAATTCTTATATGTATCATTCATAAAATGAGCATTGTTATCCTATCAACCCCATAGTGAATGCTAGTTGGATGATAACGATTGGTCTAAAATTCTCTAACAAGGTCACACCTCACAATGTGTTTGTAACCTTTAGCAGGGTTGGGTCTTCATCGACCTCACTTCAGAAGAGTGAACAATTTTTGAGTTGCCCGTCCCAGGTGGTTTTTCCCTTCACAGGGTTTCCTCGTTAAATATTTTGTGTTATGTGTTCATTGTGGTGATTGTTTGTTATCATACTTTACATATTACATGTTGGATCGGTAATCATTATATGTTATTGACTGGTAATCAGTAAAAGTATAGACAATATAGTATTTTATGTTACCAAGCTGCATAAGTTTAAGTAAATTGTTTTGGATTATACATTTTGATTTGGGACTATGGATAACTGATTCACCCCCCTCTCAGTTATTCTAACAATATGTGTGTGTGTGTGCACGTGTATATATATATATATATATATATATATATATATATATATATATATATATATATATATATATATATATATATATATATATATATATATATATATATATATATATATATATATTTGTGTGTGTGTGTGCGTGCTTGTGTATTTACATATTGTTATACACTAAGTTTGCGCCTTTGCTTCAAGCTCTCTTGGTCTTGATAACTTAGTATAACATGGGAATCATCTCTAGGTTGTGGTACCTATGCTAACTAAGATGAGACGACCAGGTTCTAGGCTGGTTCCTCTTGGATAATCACCTCAATTTGCTTCTTGACAGAAAAGTAAACTTTGAGGGAAAGGGATAGAAGGAGTTCTTTGAAAGGGAAATAACTTGAAAGTAAACTACCTACTAGGTGATACACCGAAATGAAGGGTTTGAATCTTAGTATAGAGGATGAAAATAATGAACAACTCAAGTCTAGGAGATCACAACTCACTAAATAGGCCTACATAAATATTTCATAGAAGGGTCTACAATAGAAAGAGGCTATTCAGGGAAAAAAATAATTTCACAAACAATAGCATTCCTAAGAATTTAGACACAATCTACAACCTGCAAACAAACATTCGCCTCTGCAACTCAGTATAGGAATGAGACAAATTTTCAAGGTGTTGAGGTATACCCACAAGAGCTTTCAAATCAAATCACCCACAATAATACACAAAATTGCAAAAAAAGAGAGGGATCAGGAACCCTAAGATACCATTGAAAACATCATATACTTTGATTCAATAAGAGATAATTTAGACAAGGAAGCACAGGGACAGAAAAGATGTCACAAAATAGCTCTGTAATATCTGAATCATCAATGAAAGATTTACAACTGTAGAAGCCAGAGGGCAGAGAAAATGCCACAGATAACTCTCAAGAAAGGTGAATTTCTTTTACAATTATCTAACTCTGAGCACTAAGGCTCAAAAAAGAACTATATACAACTCAACTGCATGCAGGCAAGAGTCAAAACTAACCTAACTAGGGTTACATAGGTATAGCAATACAATATCAAACCCTAGGTACACTGACTACCATCATCAAAATCTCTGAGAACACCGGTGATCAAATCATATCTTTTCTTTGCATGTTGATCCAGGTACTAAGCCCACCTACAGACACAACAACCTCAACTCATCTACCCACCTACAACTCCACTAAACCATGAAGGCTTCAAATCTGATCATATTTCCCTAGGTAATAGTATCATTCAAAAGGTGGCGCCAACTCTTTCTAGCATCTCCTGGTGTGAAAATGCAGCACAGTACCCTACAACACCGGCCAATAGTCATCTCCATCAACTTCTCAACCATAACCATCCTGAGAATTTAATTTCTGAGCTAACCGACATCATACATGGTCGAAAAGAGCAAAAAGCTAGCAAAACCCTCACAGGAAATTTGAATCTAAATGTTAACGGTTAGCAGAGCTTCAAATTAAAATGTGACCGTCGATGTCAAATTTCCCCGGTAGATGAACGGCTGTGATGTGCCTTTTAAAATAGTCTAAAACCCTTCTGACAAGTCAAATGCCACCGTGGAAGTCAGCAGCCAATCGAAAGCGAACAAATCAGCATGACAAGGAAGACCTTCGACCCACAGCCTTGAGAGCGCATCAGATGGTTGTTGTTATACCACGATGCTAAAGGATGAGAATCTTGACCAAATGGTATAATGACAACCACAAGATCAAACCAGGTGTTAAATGCTTTGAAGAAGACTGGCCCCACAAGCCCGCTGACAAACTCCATGTTGCACACTCACCAACCAATCAAATGCTACCAAACGAGACACGTTGCAGATCCTTCTGACAATAGGACCCATGGCAGACTAAGATCACATCGGATAGTTGTCATTATACCACTAGATTAAACAAGTCACATCTTGAGTCTCTGGTATAACAACAACTGCACGATGAAACTGAAGCTTAACACACTAAAAGGAAAGGGCCCACTGACAGACAGCTGAATCACCAACCGCTGACGAATCAGAAGCCACCAAATTAGATGATGTGGCACCGGTCCCACTAACAAGATATTGTACTGGAGGGAAAGGAAGATCGACGGCCCTCGCTATACCATGATCTTAAATCGCTAGCAACTTGGATCAACGGAATAGCGATGACCGTCAGATCAAACGAGCATTTAGCCCTTAGGAAAATATACGCGTAGTGAAACTTAGGAAAAATTAAAGCGCTTGACTTAGGAAGAAATTTGGCTCACATGGAAACATGATCACTTAAGTGGCCGAAAAAGGTAATGAGAAAATATAATAGGCCAAAAGGATTTCTAGGGTTTTTTGCTTGTAACGGCTAGATTTATGAAATTTTAAGGGCTTTTCACCTAGCCAGAGACTTAGAAGATTTTGCAGAGACCAGAGGAAAGCTGCTAAATTCATGAAATTTTTTGGGGTTGTTCAATAGGTTTTAAAGCATGAGGATCTTGAAAAAAAACTAGGCCAAATTTATCGAAGGAAAATTAGGGCAACACATACATACAAACAAAACTATATATTTATAAAAAGATATACAAAGATATAAATGTATAAGTGTATATCTGGATATAAATGTGCATTTATACATAGATATACACTTATGTCCATACACACACACATCTTTATATACATGTAAATAAACCCACAAACATACAAAAATACATGTATATACATATGCAGTATAGAGAAAAAAGAAGTGAGAGAAGGGAAAAAAAATTTTAAAAATGGGGGAACCCTTCACATGTTGAGGGTGTTCTAAAAAATGGTCCATTGTTTTTTTGTACTTCACTCCTTATTTTCCATCCATGGTCAAGAGACTTTTAGTCTCCAAAGATTTAAAAAAACTCAAAGTCCCAGTGTGGGTCAAATTTACAGGATTGTCTTTGCCTTGTTGGCCTTTCTTACAAAACATTACTTGGACCCTTGGTCAAGTTATTTTCATGGACCCTAAGTGTTTTTACCATGCTTTCCCTCATAAAATGGTTTGTGTAGAAATTAACCTTGCACAGGTACTTACAGAAACCATTGACATTCAGATTGGTGGACGAAGTGTCTCTCAACATGTCATGTATTTGAATTTTCCCGATACATGTTTTCATTGTCATTCTACAAATCATAAGATTAAGGATTTCCCTTTGGCGACTAACAAAACCAAGCCTTCTAATAACGAGTTGGTGGTTTCTTGGAGAATAGAGCCTTCTAAGGATGATACCACTTGGACTATAGTGGTCTATAAGGGCAAGCATCATTTAGCTTCTCAACCAAAATAGGATTCTCCGATTTCAGCTTCACCACCCCCCACTTCTGTGCCTACCCAAAATCCTAGGGTTGTTTCAAACCTTGTTTCTTAGGGGAAAGTTCTTCAAGCATAGAGGTTTCCACCCTTCCTTAGGGTTTTATAATGGATACCAAGGTTTCATCACTAGCTCAATCAGATAATGCAAGTTCCTTGCATCGATGATCTCACAGCCCACCAAGGCGTGATGAGATAGACAACGCAGAGCCAGACCCCAATTTTTCCATGGTGATTTTTATCGTACCTCTCATTTAGGTCCAAACTTCTTGCACAATAGTTTCTCCTTTCTTGGGGATAAGGACACCATGAATGATGGTTTCTAATACATTTCCTCTCTTGGAATGTTAGAGGTCTTACTGACCTATCTTAAAAAAAAATTGTGGGCAATTTTTGCCATTGATTTCCCCATACACATGTTCTATGTCTTCAGGAAATAAAGATAGTCAGTTTTCTACTTTCAACATGTTGTGTTACTTGGGCTCAGAGTTTAGTTTTTCCTCTTCTCATTAATGTGGTAGAGGAGGGGTGGCTACCTTATTGGCGCCATAGTGGTAGAGTGCAATTATTGATCATGGTGAGGACCCCATACATAGATTGGTATGGGTTTTATTGAATATTAGTGTAGACATTTAAAATTTAAATTTATTAATTAAATTCATTTCTTTGGCTATGATTGATTTCTTTTCTTCTCTCTTATCTAAAGACCTAACTCTTTCCTTGGAGAATCAAACTTTTCTTCTTGAGTCCATCCCTTCCATTGTTGATGAAGCTACCAACAAGTTTCTTTTTGCTATCACTTCTTCGAAGGAAATCAAGAGTGATGTGTTTTCTTTTGAGGGTGATAACTCCCTGGGTCTAGATGGGTTCCCAATGTTCTTTTTTCATAAATTTTGGCATATTATTGGTTGGAACATCTATAATGTTGTTAAAGAATTATTTAGCTCCAGATCTTTACTGAAAGAAATTAATGCTACTTTTATTGTTTTGATTCCTAAGAATCCTAGAGCTAACTTGGTAGATTCCTTTAGACCGATTAGTCTGTGTAATTTAGTGTACAAGATTCTCTCCAAGGTTATTACCTTTAGAATGTTGGTAGTTCTTCCAAAGATTATCTCTCCCCAGCAAAGTGGTTTTGTTCCTGGCAGGAAAATCCTTGATTCTATTATGAAGGTTCATGAGGTTATTCATTCCACTCAAGCTTCTCTCAACTTTGGTTTTCTATTGAAACTTGATCTCTCCAAGGCTTATGATTGGGTGGATTAGGATTTGTTGATCAAGGTGTTGAGATCCTTTGGATTATGTGATAAACTTTTAAAGCTGATTTTCTAGCTCATCAGTACCTCTATGACTGCAATTATGGTTAATAGACCCCCCTCCAGATTCTTCAAACCTTCCATGGGGGCTTCGGCAAGAGGATCCCTTGTCTCCTATTAACTATATCCTTGATCAGAGTAATATATGAGCAACACCTCATAGTAGACAAAGCTCTTGATTTGTTACATAAGTTAAGGATATAGAGACTCTATTAACTTTAGCCAATCTTCTCCCTATGCTGGATTTAATGAAAAAACTTGTTAAGAAAGCCCAAGATAGGACTATGTATATCCATGAGTACTCAGATTTACGTAGAATGACATGCATTGCCCTAGATAATTTATACTCAGATATGATAATACTTGAAAGCCCACAAAATTTTAGGTGGCAAATAATTTCAGATTTGAATCATGCTGAGATTTTTTTACAATTCAATGCAAAAAATGATTTATGTGTGTTTGTGAAAGGATATGAAATGCCAATGCACCAATCTAAGATGGGCAAGTGAGGCAGACTACTTCCAGTTAAAAGGGTTGATTTTGACAGGTTTGTTAAATCTATTAGTGAGAATTTGAAGTCAATTTCCTACCAACTTTCAAGTGAGATTCATGAAATATTCCCTCGAGAAGAAATTCTTGAAGCCATTGGTTGTGTTTTTCCTCATTTTTGGAAAAACATCAGAGATAGACAACTTGATGCTCATATGTTTCATAAAAAAATTGATGAATTGATTAGATATTTTTCAAAACATGCAGATTGCAATGGACAACCATTTGATGGAATTATAGATTCAGGTAATCTTAAAAAACAATGTAGACAATTTGCATCATGTATGAAATTGTAGTTAAAAAACTTGGAGAATCCATTTGAACCTAGTGCAATAACCAAGCTTTGGAAAAGGATAGAGCAGAGTGAAGTTTTGCGTGATTCAATATCATAATATTTCAAACTTGTTGATTTATGTCAAACAATGATATTGGGGTCAGTGGAAGTTGAAAGAGTTTTTACTGCATTGGGGTTTTTGAAATCAAAGATCATAAACAAACTAGACAGAAATTTGGAAACTTGCTTGAGGTTGTTTGTAACTCAGTACAATGTTAGAGGCTTTCCTTATGATAGGGCATTGGCAATTTGGAATTTGTTGCATGAAAGACGAGGGCTTTTGAACACTAGTTCAAATTCAAAACATGGTGGTTCTGAGACAAATGATGGATCTTGGTCCCAGACTCAGAATAAAGATGAAGAATGTTTTGATTTTGAATACCCAACTCAGAATGAAGAAGATCAAGAACCTCTTGCTAGTAGTAGTAGTCAATTTTAGGAGCTGGATTCCATGTGGGATATAGAAGAGGCAGACTGCTCACTGACACTGAGTGAAGAGTGAAGTGATTTAAAATTAGCATTCGGTTAATAGGTATTTATAATTTTATACATTGTATACTTATTATTGTACGTGTTGGATAAATTGATAATGGACTTGATTCTGAATATTTATTATTGACAATTTGACTCATATTCGGCTACAAGTAATAAGTATTGTTCATGATTTTTGTAATTTGAATTTTGATTTTTGTAATTTGTAATTTGAATTAATGATTTTTGTAATGTAGAATGTTCAAGAAATTTGTAATTTGAAATTTTGAATTCATATAATTATTAATGTCCTTTTTCATCACTGTAAAGTGCAAACTGTAAACGCTTTGGCCCTCCATGCCTCATAGTCATGCAGGCTGTAGCCATGTTATTTCAAGTTTCAACTTCAAGAATAAGATTCAAAACTTAAGCTTGGCTGGTTGTGAATTTACACAAACATATCATCTAACCTTGTCTCAACTTCGCTACATGAAAAATTGAGGCCTTTCAAACCCTTCCAAAGTTACGGTGAAGGACTGAAGGTATTCTTAGTTCTTAACATCTCTGATTCTCCACTCTCATATAACCTTGCGAAGTCCCACACAAATCCTTTCATAACCTCTCAACTGTTTAATCTTGTAACTAATTAACCTTTTCAAAGTTACGTCTTTCTACCAAATTCTTGATCACATCTTTGTAACTGCCAACACTAATGGCCAAAAAACCCTCGCAAAGCTCTATAAACCAGTTGTTCCTAACAAAGTGTCAAATATTAATCTGTCTGTTGACACATGTCACAGTCCATTCCTTAGCGCTTTCCACATGGCATGCAACTAACTGTCATTTTCAACACCATTACACACTGTCACTTTTAATTAATTATCTCTTTATTTCCAAAGTTATGCACATTGTTAGTCAGGAGTCCCTTGAAAGTTTGGAACCCATTAGCATCCTAACCACTTAACTGTTGAGAAGTTACGAAACAACCTAGTGTTACTTCAGAACTTTGTTGATGGTCTGTTAGTAATGTGCACATGCTTAAAGGTTCTTTTAAGTGACTTGAAAAAGTAACGAGAAAATAGAACCGATCTGAGCTTTTCTAGGGTTTATTGGATTTTTAGAGCATATCTCAACCTAGCAGGCTAGCACTTAGGGTTTTAACATTTTGATCAAAAATTCAAAATTTAGGCCTTGGGGAGGAAAATTGTAGGAAATTCTCAAAGCAATTTTGAAAACTGAAAATACTACCAACATGGTCAAAGACTCAAAGCTTCCTAATTTCTTAGAAATTGTCATTTGTCAATTTATTATAATAATATAATTTATTTGTCATAGTTCATAGTTCATACTCATTAGTCAATTTATTATTTGTTAATTTCCTAATTTCCTAATACTAAGCATTTACTTAATTACAATTGAGATTCTTGACTTGAGCCAATGAGCTCTTTACAAAATTACATAGGCACAGTGACAGAAAAATTGAAAATTACAAAATATCCATGTATTAAATTTAACTTCCTTGAAATTTATACATTGAAATTTCAAATTCAAGAATCAATGATCATAGTACTAGTAACTAGACTCAGAGGTTACTATGATCTATCAGAAAATTACAAAATATCCTTGTATATTTGTATTAACTAAAACTTCCTTGAAATTTATACATCAATGTCAATGATCAATGAATATGATCAATGATCAAAAAATAAAAACTAACATTGGCATTTGGCAAATTAAACAAATTTGGAAACAGTTATTAGAGTGACAATTGGCAGCCTGGATTCTTCAAAATCAGTCTTGATTTTCACCAAAGGTGTATCGACAATAGGTGAACCGCAAACATAAGATACCCTATTCAAATTAACTGACCTCCCTCTATTGGCTCTTCATCTAATACTAGAACTGTCTCAACTACTTCCATCATCCATGTCAATGTGGCAAGACAAAGGCTTGAATCTCTCCAATGTTTTCCCACACCACAGTTTCCTTCTTTGATGGCCAAGTTACCTCTCTAAATGTCTCCAAGTCTTCAAGGCATTTGTTCCACTTGGCATCCATTATGGCTTGAGATTCAGCAACAAATGTATTCATGTCAATCTTCTACTTGTACAATTCATCCACAACTTCATAAAAAGTTGAAATGTCAACATCACTAACAAAATAAGAAGCCACCTTGCTACATTCCAAAATTTGGTTGAAAGAATCAAACCACTCCTGTCATTCCTTCAAGTGTCCCTCTTTGTCCACAATAGCAGGGATATATCCTTCAGATCTTCAGCAAAAACCTTAAGCTTTGCCTGAATGTTTTGTAACTTGCCAGTGAAAAATGCATACAAATCCTTTACTACTAACACCATTTCATTAACATCAATTATTTTGTCAAGTAACTCCATTTTTTCCCATTAGTAAAATTAACCTATCAAAGAATTGCAAGAATGGGCCCCAAGTATTAAATAATGGGGTTAGTACAGACAAGGTATTAGAACATTAATATTTTTTCCCCTGCAAAGAAATGAAAGTACTATGAAGGATTTGAGACTTCCCTTTTAAAATATTTACTCTGTGCAATAGCACCTTCTTTAAAGTCTCCTTTTCAGCAATTCCAGTATCAATAGGCTTGGGTTGATCAACGTCCATTATTATCTTTTCTATTTCAAGTTCTAGAGCTAAGCCCCCCTCATGCTCAGTTTGGACCCCTACATCATAGACCTCTGCAAATGCCCTGGACTAATTTTTTAGAGTATTTATTTCATCTTTTAGCTCCTTCATAGTCTTATCTAGGAAATAATTCTTCTTCAGTTCCTCTTCAAACTTTTTTCTAGTTAACACATAATCTCTGAATGTCCTGGCTAGCCTGTTCTTCAAGTCCTCAACTACTACTTTATTCATGGAGGATGCATGATGTAGGAGATTTTCTATCTCTGATCCTATAGTCTCCTGCAACCTCCATATTAATTGGCTACCCCATGTTGTGTCTTAGATGTCAACCAATCTGGGCTTACTAGATTCTAGGGCCACACACCATACTGCTAGTGTCTTAGTGTCCATATTGAATCCAAAACCCCTCATGAGTCCATCAAGGCCAAAAGCTTCATAAGCTACAAGTTTATCTTGCCTCTTGATTTGGTCAATTAGGAATGAGGACTCCAAGTCCCATCCAGGGATTAGTAACATGCCACTTCTCTTTACAAGATCTCTTGGCTCCTCCACAGTTAATGTTTCACTGTTGGGAGCATAGGCCTGTAATTTTTCAATCATTTCAACAGTTTTTTCTTGTGATTCCCCTGGTTCCAAACACAGTGTTAATTCATTCTGCTTAACTCTAAAGAGAAAACTTTTAAACTCATCGGACTTAATGAATTCATCATCATCTATAAACTCTTTAGCTTGGATGACCCTGTCATCCAATCTAGCTGCAGCCAATTCTAACTCATCTAGGGCCTTTTCTCCCTCATCTTCCATTGATGTCAAAAAATTATGTCTTAATTCAGCAAAGTAATGGCTATTACCTAGAAGGATTTGTAGTGCCTTTTGCCTTTCCTTTTGTGGTACATTCATCAACTTTTATTTCTTTGACGGACCCTGCTCAGATGTGGATGTCGATGAATTAGCTTGTTCTATTTCTACAATAAACACCACATCAGGTTCAACTTCCTTAGGGTTTATTCTATCCTCCTCCTTCTCCTCGAGGATGTCTGGCAATTTAGACATAATATCTTTGTAATTCTCTATACACATTTGAATTTTCCCAATGTATTTGAGATCAGGAAAGAAATCGGGGAAGGTAGGGTCTACCTTTTTTAATTGTTCCTCTACCCTTACAATATTGTTCCATTTATAGGTTCTCTCTTTACAAGTAACTTTACTATAAACATTTATAATAACATCCTCCTCTGCCATAGGCTGATTTAGAGCCAAATTGTGATTCCTCATTTCTCTCAATGCTACTCTAATGAAGTCTTCAGGGTCATACATCCTTGCTTTACCAGAGGGCAATCTCAATTATCTTAGGAATTCATGGATTTGGTCCACAACATCTTTACCTATAGATAAATCCCCTATTCAGAACATCCTTGTGAGAAAGGTTCCCTTATGTCTTTAGGGCCTAAGTGCTCTCTATCCATCATTATAAGTTGCCACATGAATTCTAATATTTCCAATCTTTCTGGGACAAATTTTGGTAGTATGTGTGGAGGTTGAGGGCAAGCATACACTCTTATAACAGTAAAATTCTCAAAAAAAAAACATATCACCCCAATTGTGCTTAATGTCATTGTCAATATTAAATGCTACGGGTCTAAGAAATTTTCTTAGAAGTAAATGAAATCTTTCCCTCACATTACCTAAAATGTTCATTACTAGATCCACAAAATCAATATAAAAAATAATGGAATTAGAGAAATGGTAAGTTATATGCCATAACCTGGTCCACAGCTGAACCGGAACAGTTCCTCTTGCATCCTCGGTCTCATCGATGAACCCTGGGTTGATGTAGCCAATATTGCAATAGAGGATCAGGTGCATCAGCATGGAGTAGTGATTGAACTTGAAGTTTTTCAAATCAATCTTTACATTCATTAACTCAGTGTGCATTACATTGATTATGTACCCCACATAATCATACTCCTTGTTGGTGTACAGTTCCTGAACATTTTTAGCCATGACAAAAATGTCAGGAGTCACTATCCAACCTCCATCTAGTCCAATAAATTTGTGTAGACCGTAGATGGTATTCTAGAAATAGGGAAAGAAAAGCTCAATATCAAATGAATCTACAACCTTCTTGAGTAACAACCCTGCCTCTTTCTTTTCTCTAGGAATATGCCTCCTCATAACCCTTCCATGGTAGTAACTTTTCTTTCTATTAAACAGGGCCTCCTCTTCTTCTAGGTCAATATCCATGCTCATAGGTCCTTGAAGGTCGAAAGCTTGAGTAAAATTCTCTCTATCTAACATGTAGAGTATAGACTTGTCATGCTTGTGGAAAGCTTGTGTCACTGGATTATATGCTTGAATTAGCGCTTTCATGAGGTCTACATCTAAAAATACCTCAAGTACTATCAACTTTCCCAAGTTCCTATCCCATGGCTTTGAAACAGGAGGGCCTCTAATTCTATTGTTATAGAAAACATGAAGAGCTGATACCTAGTTGTGTTTGGGTAGTCAGCATCCCTGCAAAACGCATAAGGGTCCCTCCATTCATAAGTGTTAGCTGATTACAAATTTGAGGATCCAGGCAATAGTTTCATCCATTCTTCAGCATATATGTTTGGCCTCTTTGTTCTTGAATGCACAATGACACTCTTTTCTGGTATTGCAACAAAATCAGGAGATCCTTGTTCTACCATTCTTTTAAGTATACTAAACTTAAGTCACTTTGTGAAGTATTCTTTAATGGATGCTCTGTGAAGTCACTAAAGTGTGAACTATATTTAATAACTAACAAGTAACAAGAAACTCACAAGTACAACTAGGCTACTAGCCACTAGGCCACCTACTCTATTAAAAATTAAAATCTCATCAAGCACACATGCATGAAATTAGTAATTACCTTTTTCAGAAAAGTATCACTATCAATTGTCACTTCCACCATAGATTTGACGGTGATCCAAGAGCAAATAATTAGCGTGTTGCCGAAGTGACACTAACGGTACATCTAACCCTAGGTCCCTATCTCAACTTTGCTAAATTGCTACCCACAAATTAGGGGCCTTGGCCCTTGGCCATTTGAATTTGAAATCCCAAAACTTTGAGACTTGCAAAGTCACACAACACCTTTTCAAAACTTCGGGACTGTTAAACTAACCAAAAAAATGAAACCTTGAGATGTTATGACACAGCGTGGCATGCCACATGATACGTTACTTTGCACTTTCCACGTGGCATGAAACTTACTCTCTATCTCTCACTTTTCAACACCTTATGAAGTTACGCATGAAGTTAGTCAGGACTTCGGAACCCCTAACCATCATAATAAATTAATCATTGAGAAGTTATGAAACAGCCAGGCGTAACTTTGGAACTGATCACCATCATAATAAATTAACTGTTGAGAAGTTATGAAACAGCTAGGCGTAACTTCAGAATAGATCACCATCATATTAAATTAAACATTGAGAAGTTACAAAACAAGCAGGCGTAACTTCGGAGCTTGGAGTGGGTTCCAATTTATTTAGTACTATGATTTAGCATTTTGATTTACTAATTACAATTTACATATTTTTCAATTTATAAATAATAAAACTATTGTTTAATTTCATGATTCATGTAACATGTTACTATATTCAAATTTAGTGCATTGACTATTGAAATTTTAAGTATTAGTAAATAACGTGTATTACGTAAAACTAAAAATAGTAACACTATTTGAAAAAGAGTCTTCTGAATTCTCAATGTTTCATCTGTATACAGTATTACAAATTTACAGACTACAATATTACTATGAAATTCAAAAATTGGTATACAATATATTATAAATTTATATACATAATACTGGTAACTTAAACTAAATCACTGATTCACAATTTCACTGAACGGTTGTGATTTCCCTAGAAGGAGAAGCAACAAGCTTCCAACCGTTTCCAAAACCAAAATGAAAAGTACATTTGATTATTTTGAATTCATATTTACAAGTTAGTAACAAAAAATTTTGTAATATCCACAAAGAAAAAAATATTAGTCGATGCGCAAACCAAAAAATAACAGGATCATCTTATTCATCTCCTCCTAGAACACCTCCTGGTCGAAGCCATCGTCAAAAATGGTGCGCATCTCCGCCTTTTCATGTTCTACTTCAAGTTCAAACATGTCACTCAGGTAACCGGCATAACTGGTAGCATGATGATGATCCCTTGCTGCAGACATTCTAGATGACTGAGGACATCCTATTGAATCTTCTCCTCCATATCCAAATTTGGTTAGATAATAGGTTATGGGTTCTCATTTGATGATCCCTCAACTACTGGAAGACCCATTCTATGAAAGTGCCCAGAAAATACAAATAATCACCAACTTGTCATCCAAATTTAGAAATTTAGAAAGCTCCTATGCTATGCAATTCCACTACCGAGGATTATATAAAGAAAATAATCACCAACTTGTCAGCCACAATAAATTTTGAAGGAATGTTTCACGTAAGGTGGCTTGCCTG
Source organism: Chamaecyparis obtusa (assembly GCA_027943335.1). Lineage (NCBI taxonomy): Eukaryota > Viridiplantae > Streptophyta > Pinopsida > Cupressales > Cupressaceae > Chamaecyparis > Chamaecyparis obtusa. The sequence continues at coordinate 766,126 of BSBK01006565.1, forward strand.
GGAAAAGAAAATTAATGAATATCGGTAAAGAAAAATTGCAGACATTGTAATATCCTACGTAACTTGGCTCTAAAGTCGAAAAGAAGAATAATAAATGTTGATGAATCACAGCTCATATCTCGTAAAATTATCCTTTTTAATGTCTAATCAAAATCCTTGCCTGGATTATGTACCACTCAAGTTACACAAACTGCCAGTGTTGCCTCAGAACCACCATATCCTAACTACGATTTTAAATTTTGAACTGACAACTTGGCAGCCGCATTAAACTTTCACATAATGTGACTTGGCTCCGAAAAGAAAGATAATGAATGTTTACGATTCATAGCTAAGATCTTTTACAAATTAACATTTTTTTACATCTAATCAAAATCTTGTCATCGTTAAGTCTCATTAATTGTACTTTAGTGTTCAATATCACTACAACTTTGTGGCTAATTTACGTAGACTACCAACGTGGCCTCAAAACCCCCATATCTTACCTACGATCATAACTTTTGAAGTCACGCACATAGTCAACCTATCTTTTGTGTATCTTCATGGCCTTCAACTGCAACCTACCAGCATAACCACCGAAGTCATGCATGTCGTCAACCTAACCATTACATATCTTCGTAACTGTTAGCATCGACCCTCCTTTTAGCCTGCCAAAACTACACACACTGTTACCAGTCACCACAAATATTCGCTAATTTATATTTTTTATAATATAAATACTCTTTTATATTCGCCAATTTATATTTTTTATAATATAAATAGTGTTTTATATTCACCAATTTATATTTTTATAATATAAATACTATTTTATATTCACCAATTTATATTTTTTATAATATAAATACTATTTTAGATTCGTTAATTTATATTTTTGTAGTTATGAAACAAAACACAATTCGCCAAGATAGTTCCGCCTAGTTTCAGGGAGCATCAATGATTCACCAATTAAGATTATTTTTTTTCTTTGAAAAGAAAATAATTTTGCCAAAAAAAAAATCCCTTCTAACTTTCACCACTTTTTTAAACCTTTTTTGAAGGGGGGGTTTCTTAAAGATTACCCTGCTTTTTTATATCATGGAAGAGTGTCTTAGTCGCTACTTTCATAAATTAGTCACCAATGGTTCCATCAAGGGTATCACTCTGTCCTCTGCCTCTAGGTCATTCTCTCATGAGAAATTTGTGGATGAAATTGTCATCATGGGTTCTTCATCCATTCTGGAGGCAAGGGTTATCAAACAGGCTCTATCCAACTACTCTTTGGGTACTAGTCAAATTGTCAATTGGGATAAGAGATCTATGTTCTTTATCAATACGCCCGTGGACAGACAAAATAGAATTGTAAGAATTATTAGATGTAAAATTGATACCATGTCAGCTACCTATCTCGGTCTTCCGCTAGGTCTTAAACCTCCAGACTCCTTCTAGGATGGAATTGTGGACAGATTCAATAGGAAATTAGCTAGTTGGAAAGGAGTGTTTCTTAGTCAAGCTGGTAAACTCCAACTCCTGAAGACTTTGTTGCAGAGTCTTTCCATTTACGCTCTTAGCCTCTTTAAGATCCTGAGAAAACATGTAGACATAATTGAAAGAATCCAAAGAAATTCTCTTTGGACAGGAGTGGAAGAAAGAAAGAGACTGGTGCGACAAGGTTTTCACTCCTAAGAAGTGGGGGGGTTGGGTATCCGCCATTTAAGAGTGACCAATCAGGTGCTCCTGGCTAAGAAAATTTGGAGGATCTTTTGGGAGAAGGAGTGGAATGAAATTATCCACAATAAATATCTCTACTTATTTCCCCATATCTTGGATTTTATGAAGTCAAAAGTGAAGGTGCTGGGCTCCTTTATTTGGAATTGCATCTTGAAAGTTAAGGAGATGACCTTTAAATGGGCTAAATGGTATTTGGGCAGTGGCCAAAGAATTAAGTTTTGGGATGACTGTTGGCTCAAAGACTATCCTCTAAGCTTTGTTACTATATTTCAACCTTTTATTAATTCCTTCTTATAGAGATTTGGTCCTTGGGTCAGGGACTACTAGAGGAATAGATCTTGGATTGATCTTTCTATAGTTGATGAGACCCTTAAGCCTTTGATGTTGGACCTGACGATCTAGAAAGTTGATTCATCCAAAGCTGATGAGATGATTTAGGGAATCCTCCCTTCTATAGTCTTTAATGTTCCCTCTGCCTCTGAGTTATTATTGAAGCAGTTGAATCCTCCTCCCTTTTGGGCCCAAGCTTGGGATAAAAGATTAATTCCTAAAATTAATATTTTCTTTTGGTTGGTTTTGCAGAACAAGATTCTTACCATTGACAACCTCTAGAAGTGTGGTATGATTCTGACAAATAGATTATTTCTATGCAAGGAGGCAGAGGAATCGGTCTTCCATTTGGCTATTGACTGTAGGTATGCTTGGGAAGTCTGGTGTCTTACCTTACAATGCTAGAAGATAAACTAGATTTTTCCTAATAACATGGAGAATTTCAGTACCCAATGGAGAAATGTAGAGGTCCCTATGGATAATTAGTTGTGGAATCTTATTGTGCCTCACATTATCTAGAGATTGTGGAGAGAACGCAATGATAGATTTTTTAGAAATAATGCCCTCTCACCAATGGTGGTTGTCGAGAAAATTAAGAGAGGCCTCAAGGATAACTACAACTCATCAATTGGTTTGAAGTTAGATTTCATTGCTAGAGATTATAGTGTTGGCTCCAAAATCAAGTCCGCTACCCAATGGGAGAATGCCATATGGTTCTCCCCCCCTCTAGGATGGCTTAAAATCAATTTCGAAGGCATTGTGAAGGGTAACCCAAGTCCTACAAGTTGTGGTGGGCTCATAAGAGATGACATGGTGAACTGTCTTGCTTCTATGGCACTTCCCATTGGGGTTCAAACCAATCATGTAGAGGAGGCTATGGCTCTCCTCCAAACTCTTTAAATTGTTAAAAAAGACCTGTCTCTAAACATCTAGATCAAAGGTGATTCCATGAATATCTTAAACTGCATCAAAAATATCACTAAGCCATCATGGTCAATTAAGGTGATTATTGAGGAGGCCTAGATTATCATTAACTCCTTTAAGCAAGTCATCATTTCCCATATCTTTTGAGAGGCCAACAGTATGGCTGATGAGCTAGCTAACTTTTTTTCCAAGGCTAAGAACATTATGACCTCGCACGATGGCATCAATCTCACCATTGATTTGAAAGCCAAATTGGCTTTTGATAGGATTCGCAGCAAAAGAGAAGATTTGGAGTATCTCAAGAAGTTATGATGAAAAGACACCAAATTGTTAAATTAGTTAAAATGATTACAGTAAATGTTGCCTTTCCCAAGACTACTAAGAGTAGACATGAGTTTATTAGTGTGTATTTTAAATCTATCATCATCATCTACATTTGCTTGTTCTCTAATACTCTTGTTGATATTTTTTTCTTTGAAAACATGGGTGGTGGGCTTAATCGTAGGGAGTTGAAGGATTGTATGAAATGGAAGAACATGATGGAGGTCTGGGATAAACTTGGAAAGGGTGGCCTCACCACATATATGGAATGCCTACATGGGTTTAAAGATGGAGCTACGAAGGTGTTTGCTGAGTCTTGGAAAGATGGTGTTGTGACCATTGTTGGTTTGACTATGAACATAACTAAAGAGCTTATTGCTGAGGTGTATGGGTTGAGCCTTAAGGGTATTAAATTTTATAGAGATAACAAAGTTTCTCAAAAGGCCATTCAATGATTCCCAAAAAGCAAAGTTGAGGCGTAAGTTTGGTGAAAGATTCCAATAGCTTCTATCATTTTGATGTTTTCAAGGAGATTTGGGTGAAGGTCATGACCACTATCATGGAGTATATCACTCTGGATGGTAGTTATAAACATTCTCACTCTTACCATTTTGTGTTTCTTTGTCACTTCAGACACAAGATTAGGGTTTCATTGTCATTTTTTCTCCTTTAGTCTCTCTACCTTAGTATTATTGACCATAGGAGGAAAGAGAACAAGCCCATTCTACATGAGGGGATTATTCTCCTCATTGTGGAGCATATCAAGCAGAAGGACATTACTAGACCTATTATCTCCTCACCTAAAGCCTCTGGCTCAGCTAAGAAACATATCAGGGAGATGGTTTATAAAGAGGAGATTTCTAATGGTAAAAAAATAAAATTGGAAAAGGATGTTGGTATGGAGAGGGATTCTACTGGAGAAAGTGTTGAGGATTATGCCAACATGGTTAATTCATCTAAGGATGATATTAAAGCCTCTCTTTCAGTTTCAACTAGCACCTCAGGGGATAATGAGAACAAGGAGGATGGGGCTACAATAAAGAGGAGGATGTGGGTGGTCAGCTGATCCCCATTTTGGTTGATTATGACAGCTTGAAGGAACATGATGTTCCTATTTCCCCCAAGTTGGAAGTGGTTATGGAAGTCCACTCAGTTAAGCAGGAGGATTCCCCTGTTGCTAAAAAGGGGAATGTTCCCTCCTCCTCTTGAAACATCCCCTTTGTCAAAATTGCTAATTTGCAAGAGCAAAATGTGCAACTACTCAAAGACGACATGGAGAAAAAAATTGACCCCGCTTTTGGTGTCCTCCAGACTGTAAAGGTGGCATCTATGTACTCATTTCGCTTGATGAAATGGGTTTTTCAGGAAATTAAAAGTCTTAATTTGAAATTTTGATCTATCTCTGCTAAGGTTGAGTCCCTATAGGAGATTATGGAGACTAGTTCGAACGGGTTGGATGGCAATAAGGACAATGATAGGGAGAAAAAAATGCAGGATATGCAAGTTAAAGTTGATAATCTAGAGAATGCAGTGAAGAAGCATATGCAGGATAACAACATGTCCATGGGCTCAGCCATGGAGTGTTTTATGTCTATCAAAGAAGAGCTAGAAGTTGGTTCTCCTATCAAGAAACTTGAGGATGACAATGAGGATGTGGGTAATGAGGGTTCTGGTAAACACACTCGGTCTACTAAAGGAAAAAGATCCAGGACAGGATCCTTGAGCTTTCTGACTTTAGTGCAACCATCAAGAAGATCTCGGAGGCAAAGAAGGAAGCGGATGAAACTTGCAAGGAGTTTTCCTAGGTTCTCCTGAGTCTTGGTACTATTATGTTTTTAGGTTTTCTTGGTCGTTGGTGGATTTACTAGTTTCTAGTTTTTTGGCTTTTTTTGTTGGCTCTAGATTTGGTTGACTGGTTCTCAGTCCTTTTTCTCTTCTGTATGATTAATGATGTTATATTTGGAACTTAACTTATATGGGGTTATGGGTCCCCCCTAAAACCTATTTTTTCCTGCAATCAAAAACTTTATTAATTAAATTTATTTTAATTAATATTCATATAATCAATTAATTGTATTCATCTACCTATTTAATTTAATCAATTAAATAGTTTCATTTCCCTTTTTGTATTTAACTATAATTTAAATGCTATCCCAATGCATTAAATCAATTTAATACATTTGCCTCACAAAATCCCCCTTTAATAAATTTATGTTTATTAAAATTCCCCATAAATATTTAATTATTCTAAAACTATGATTATTTAAAATTTAATTTGAATTTAATCTAAACCCCTACCTAAAACCTAGTCTACACCCATCACCTCACTTGCCAAACCTATCCCCCACCTAATCACTCCGTAATTCCACCTCAAAAAGTGATTCCTAACCTCATTAGTGCTAATGAGTTGCTCACACATGTGTGAGAAACTCCTCCCAAGGAAGCCACCAAACTTCTTTAAATTCTCCAGCTCCCTTCTTACAACTTTCTCCTCCACTCCTTTCTCCAATATTGCTCACACATGTGTGAGAAACCTTAGGCCCTTCAAACCTTAAATTCCCATCTTGTCTCAAGTTGAATTTTTGACATAGCCATCCCCTTTAGCCTATGTGTCCCTTATGTGGATCCTATATGGATGCCACATAGATGCCACCTCATCCAAGCCTCCGATTTTCTCCAAAAATATATAAATAGAGCCCTTGCCAAGAACAAACCATCTCTCATTTTTATGCATTGTTATCATGTTGGTTTATCTCTAGAATTTTATAAGCATTCAACATTATCTTAGTTTCGTGTTCTTAGTTTTGACTCTAGATCACATAGCATGCTTAATATAATGGAGAATAAATCTTAGTTTGCACATCATTGTATCTTTTTATCTTCTTCATCATCATCTCTTGATCATATGTTTACAACTAGTTCCTCATACTAGTTTATGAACTCTTTTGATCTCCTCTGTAGCTTGTATTGTAGAATTTGCATCACTTGGGGATTTAGTCACTTACATTTTTGAGAGAGATAACACCCACAACTCTTAAAAGAGAAAATCAGGAAAGTCTTTAAGGGTGCACTTGTCTTTGCTCTATTGGAGGTTGTGTTGGAAGCTATGTCTAGTTGCAAGTTTATGAACATGTTATATTAGAATGAAATGATATCTTCTAATGTTTGCATGTTTGAGCTTGATCCCAATAGGTTAGGTTTCCTCATCTACATTTTGACACGCCTGGTGGGACCTACATCCCTTTAAAACTCAAAATTTTATGATTTTTTCGTGACTTACAAGCCCAAAAATGTGTTTTATCATCTTGTTGAATGCAATGTCATTTGCAACCTGGCTTTGTCAACTCCTTGCAATTTTTTTGTCTTCACTTCTTACTTTTTTGTCTCTTCTCTAACATACTTTGTCATCTTTGTATATTGTCATTTGCACATTTTATTATTTGTGCTTCTTACTTTGTCATATCTTCTTTGACATACTTTGTCGTCTCTATATATTATCATCTGTGCATTTTGTTGTTTGTGCTTATTACTTTTTGTCTCTGCTCTGACATAGGACACTAATGTTTTTATGTTTTAAAATACTTTTTTGCAATATTTAGTATTTTTTGATCTTGGGTTTTTGTCAGACTGACAATTTTATAGGAGGAAAAGTTGTCAAAATTTAGAATTTCTCCTAACCATTGCTTTTTTCTCTTACTTCACACTTTGTCATTTGCGCAGGCTAAACTGTCATCTCCAATCCTCAAAAATTATGCTAGTACAAACTAACACTTGTCAAGTAAAAGTTCTTATTTTGTCATTTGTAACTTGGTTTTGTCACATGCAATTTTTATTATTTGCGACCCAATTTTGTCATTTGCACTTTGTTTAGATTAAAAAAAAGTAAATATTCTATTGATTTCAGGTTACTGACCTATCTGGTCTTTTGCAAAATTCTTATTTTTTAAAAATACTATCTCTTGCAGGATGTTTGGCCAAGACTTAACACATCAAACTACTAATCTTTTGGTCTTGCAGGATGTTAGTTGAAGGCAAAAAGAAAGAAACTACTAATCTTTTGGTCTTGCAGGATGTTAGTTGAAGGCAAAAAGAAAGAAACTACTCACACATTTGTTTTACAGGTTGCCTAGGAGATACAAATGAACATTATGTCTTTATTAAATATGATTTCGTAGGCTCTTAACAAAGGTTCCCTTGTAGTGGTTTTTCAAGTGATAGGGGATTATGCTCTTGTCATTTTTAAGACAATCATAAACCTAAACCCATTTGATATCTCACTTACAAAGGAACCTTGGGAATTAATGCATGTCTAAATTATTTGGGAGAAAACAACATTGGATAGGAGAGTATGCTATTTTTCCCTTTGTGGGAAAATAAAAAATGTAGACTCCTTTCATTGTCAATCCATGCTTTTAATTTAATCCTTTAGAGGGCCTTCCACTAAGAGAAAAATCTCTTGAGAATGACCAAAGTGGGAACAAGGTGAAATCGGCCCTTCCAACCCACTATAAACAAATACCTCTTTGATATTAGAGTCTTGGAGGACATAGCTAGTTATATCTTTGATAGGATTTGGTGTGTGTAGTTATTTGAGGCCTCAATCCTACTTGCAAGACTACACCATCCAAGGTACTAGTAGGGCTATAGGCTTTAATCCTACTTTCAAGACTATGAGGGATAACTACGAACAGATGCCTTGACTATAAACCTTTAGAGTATAAGCTACCTATGATGTGAGTGATCCAAGGCTTGCTTGCACTACTACTAAGAGACCTAGCTTGTCTCTTCTAGGAACACAGTCTCCTCTAGGTCCTAATTGGCTTAGATGATTAACTAATTCCAATACTAACTTTCCTCTAAGAGTTCTAACTCTTATGCTTAGCCTTGAAAGACTAACACCCTAGATTTAGTATAATTCCCCACACTCACTTAGAAAACTCAATTACCAATTCTTCACAATCTTCATTCTTCTTTGCAGGGGTCTTCATCCTTGTGAAGACATTCATAACTTGGTCCATTTAATCCATTTTAGAAGGATCTTGAATCATATCCTTACCAGCTTCAATAGTTCATCATTTAGAGACCTTAAAAATAGGCCTAATCTGTGTAGCCTTTTGAAGAGGCTTTTGTCCTTTCTTGCTAAAATTATTCAAAAAACTTGCAAAACCAATTAGGGATTCAGATACCCTTTTGGCTCTTACTAATGATTCTACAACTTTTAGGTCCTGGAAGCCTCCATACACCACCTTCCTACAAACTACAGAAAATAGGGCTAATTGACCTACTTTCTAGGACTAACTGTATCATGTTAGAAATCTTGCTCAAAACTCAATATAAATGATTGGTATGAACCCAATCTTCATAGGATGTTTAGATATGATGAACACCTTCCTAAAAATTATTGGAGCCGTACTGTGCCTTTCTACCCTACAAGAACTCTTCAAACTTTCATTCCTAGACCACTAACCGGGCTCTGTCTGCTCACCTAGGGCCTAGTATTAAAAATATCTCTCCAAACTTTGACAACTCCTAATCCTAAAAATATGTACACTAATGACTCCCCTATCATTTCCATCTACCCTTAGGTTTTTCCCATGGTTAGATTTCATGGGGGAGCCATGAATGCTCGAACTAGTCAGAACAGAACTAGTGGAAGCTCTAAAACAAAATCAACTCAACCAATGTAGTATATCTACTCTAAACAACTTTATCTTCAAATGAAAAAATCTTAGAACACACTAATGAACACTAAACAACCACTTTATTTAGACTTTCAATCCATTTTACATGACTATCAACACAAAAGCTTGAGATATTCACTGTAACATTGTTGCAGAGCTCTATTCAATACTCAAAAACTATTACAATGCATCTTGCACCTCAAGATTTGAGCCTTCCTTCAACATAATATTCCATTTCCTTCATTTTAGGGCATTTTGGCCGATCTCCCACCTCCTATTCTCAAGGGGATCCAAGGATAACTGAATTGCATGCAACTTTTGCAATAATTGCAAATGTTGTGATGACAAATTCTGTGCAACATTTGGCATCTTTCACTTATGCCATCATCATATTTCTTAGGAATAATAACCTCCTATATTTCAAGGATCCAATACCATTTATGACCCTATGGCATCTTTACAACATCATAATGTGATTAAGACACATTTAAGACTCCAACCTCACCTTAAGCTTCTAACACTAAGAAATTTAATCAACAACTAACATTGGCTATTTGTGTGACCTTAGTCCTAGTGACTAACTCACTTACCCCACATAGAAAATTACCTTCTAAGGTCTTCAAACAAACTAATCTACTCTTCTTGACTTGGCTAGAGTCAAGTACAAGCCAAAACTACTAAGCATGGAGGTTAGCCTAGGTGTGCTCCTGCACCATTCTCCCCAAAATAAAAAGATCAATCCACCCTTGGATTGAGGATGCTTGGATCAATCCCCATCTTCTTGAACTCTGACTCCTTTATCAATACTACATCAGCATCCATTTTCCCATGCTTCTTTATCAAATTTTCCTTGTATGCTTTAGTTCTAGTCTGTTTGTAGACTCTTGTATCCAACACACTGTCAACTCCTGTGACTATAGTAGGCATTAATTAGAGATCTTCCACATCTCTGATCGCCTCATGAAGACTTTGATCCATGTCTTGGTGTGGTCCTTTTTAATGGACTAAGTCTGCAATGTTGAAGATAGAAGACATTCCACTATCTACCAGCAGTTCAACTCTGAATTCATTATCCCCATACTTAGCCAAAGTAGGACAAGGACCTATCTTCTCATCTACAACTTGTGAGGAACTCCCTTTTGTAGTCTAGACTTGTTAAGATGCACCATTACCAAGTTACCTACATTGAACTAAACTATCCTTCTACTTTCATCCACCTCAAGGCTTTGTGTTTCATGATATTATTTGCCAAGGTCTTCCTCACTATTTCATGTATCTCTTGCATAGCATATGCAAAATCATCAGCATATCCACTTGCTTTCACTCCATCCTTCAAATCTCTCAACTCATAAACACCTCTAGGATGTAGTCAATACACTATATCAAATGGAATTTTCCCTATTGACCTATTGATAGTGTCATTGTAGGTATATTCAGCTTACCCATTCAACTGATCCAATTGTTGACCATACTCCTTGGTCAACCACCTTAGTAAATTTCCAAGGCTTCTATTGACAACCTCAGTTAGACCATCAGTTTAGGGATGGTAGGCTGATCTAAAGGAAAAGTTAGTGCCTAATCTTTGCCAAAGAGTCTTCCAAAAATGACTCATGAATTTAGTGTCTTTGTCTAACACAATGTTGATAGGTAACCCATGGATTCTCACTATCTCTTTGAAGAAAAGAGAGGCTATTTGACTAGCATCCTTAGTGGTCTTGCATGGCACAAAGTGGGCCATCTTGCTAAATCTATCCACAACCACATAAACACTATCCATACTGTGTCTTGTCTTAGGTAACCCAACTACAAAATCCATACTCAAGCATTCCCATGGCCTAGTAGGAATAGGTAATGGTTGATAAAGGCCTGCATTTGAAGAAGTGCCCTTAGCCTTTTGACATATCACACAGCTTTCCACATACCTCCTAACATCAAGATTCATCCTTGGCCAGTAATAGAACCTTTTAACAATTTCTTGAGTCTTAGTGATCCCAAAGTGACCACTCAAAGCACCATTATGCTTTTCTTGTATCAAGTTCTCTCTAATAGAGCCTCTAGGAACACATAGTTGATTCCCTTTAAACAAAAGATCATTTTGCAAAGTATACTCAGCATATCTTCTATGAAAATGATTCTTGTATTTAGCACATACCTTATAAATGTCTACAAAATCCTCATCATCACCATATAGATCCTTGAAATGATCTATTCCCATGCTCTTGAACTAAATCTCCTAAATTGTGAGAGATCTTCTAGACAATTCATCTACCACCTTATTGAGGACACCTTTCTTGTGTTTGATATTGAAGGTGTAGGCTTGTAGGTACTCAACCCACTTCATTTGCTTGTGACTCAACTTCTCTTGTGAATTTAGGATACTAAGTGCTTGATTGTCTGAATACATAATGAACTCCTTGGAAGCAAGTAGTGCCTCCACTTCCTTAGGGCTTGGACCAATGCATACATCTCTAGGTCATAAGAAGAGTACTTCTTCTTGGCTTCACTTAACTTCTCTGAATGGAAAGCCACTAGTCTGCCTTCTTGGCTTAGAATAGCCCCAATTGCCACATTGCTAGCATCACACTCAATGGTGAAAATCTTCTCAAAGCTTGGCAACACTAAAATAGGTTGGGTAGCTATCTTCTCCTTCAGCAACTCAAAGCTTTTATTAACATGCTCATTCCATATAAACTTATTTTTCATTCCTCCCTTGATAGTATCTAACATAGGAGCACAAATTGCACTAAGCTGCCTTATGAATTTCCTATAATATTGTGCAAGGCCATGAAAACTCCTTACCTCTATTGTCATCCTTGGAGTAGGCCAATTCATGATAGCCTCCACTTTTCTCTTGTCCATTTTTATATTTCCATGTGATAGGACAAATCCAAGGTACACTAGCTCTATTTTGATGACCTAACACTTCTCCAAGTTGATCATCAACTTCTCCTCATGTAACTTCTTGAAAACAATATCAAGATGTTATAGGTGCTCACTCTTTGTCTTGCTAAAGATCAATATATCATCTAGATATACCACTACAAACTTGCCTATGTAGTTTTTGAGAACTTCATTCATGAGCCTCATGAATGTGGAGGAGGCATTGGATAATCCAAATGGCATGACAAGCCATTCATACAGACCTTCATTGGTCTTGAAGGTCTTTTTCCACTCATCTCCTTCATGTATTCTTATTTGGTGATAGCCACTCTTCAAATATATCTTTCTATAGTACTTAGCTTCACCTAGACAATCCATTAAGTCTTCAATCCTAGGGATAGGGAACCTATACCTTATAGTTATCCTATTGATAGCCCTTGAATCATTACAAAGCCTCCAATCTCATCCTTGCTTAGGTGCAAGTATAGTGGGTATGGCACATGGACTAATTCTCTTTCTAATAAAACCTTGGTTTAGGAGTTCTTGTATTTGCCAAGCAATTTCCTCATTTTGTTGAGGGGTCATCTTGTAAGCTGCCTTATTGGGAAGGGTAGCTCCTAGGATAAGGTCTATCCTATGACTTATGGATCTTTAAGGGGGTAAGGTTGATGGTTTTCCATCACTTACAATACCTTGGTAAGTCTACAGCATACCTTGAATCTCCTTTGGTAACTCTATCTTCTTAGTCACCTTGCCTTCATCTCCCTCTCTTGGTCTTAACACCAATGCATAGCCAACTCCTTCACTCTCTTCCATAGCTTGTAAGAACTCCTTTTTACCCACCATAAGTACATTTGGACCTGATGTCTTCACCTCAACATCTTCCAATAGTAAATATATTTTGAAGGTTACATTGTCCTTCTTGAAAGAATAAGAATTCTTTCCTCCATCATGTATGGCTTGATGATCAAATTTCCATGGTCTACCTAGGAGAAAATGGCCATCCATAGGTAACACATCACATAACACTTTTTCTTTGTACCTACCAATGGAGAACTCCACCCATGCTTGTTCATTCACTAACACATGTTGGCCTTTATTGAGCCAAGTGACCTTGTAAGGATTGGTGTGGGGTATCCTTGTCAACTTTAGCTTGCTAACTGCTTCCTCTGACATAATGTTATCAATAGATCCTGAGTCAATGATGACCCTACATACTTTCCCCATCATCTTGCACTTTATCCTAAACAAAGACCTCCTTTGGCTTGTCTCTTCCTTCACCAGCTCCTTTATCAAAGTTCTCATCATAAGATTCTCTCCTTCCTCTAAATTTAATGGTACTTCAACATGTTTGTCTGCTACATTAGACTCATCATGAACTAGGTTAGTTCTCTTGTCACCTCCTTGTGAAGAGCCACCTTTCTCAGGACATCTATAGGTAGGGTGCCCCATTTGATTGCAATGGTAGCACTTCATATTGGCAAAGTAGTTGCCTCTTCCTCCTTTTCCACCATTTCTTCCTCTAGAGCTAGAGTTAGAACTTCTTCCTCTACCACCTCTTCTTGAGCTTCCTTCTTGTTGCTCACTGAATTTCATATCTCCTTGAGTTCTTGTTTCAGAACTTCTTCCACCATAGCCACCTCTTTATACCCTACTATCCTTGCCTTTACCTTTACCTTTAGAGGTTTGGTCTTGCTTTCTCTTTCTTTTCTCTTCTATCTTCAAGGCCATTTGATAGCATTGGCAAATGGTTTTGAAGTTCACTAGACTCATCTCTTCTTGAATAGACCATTTGAGGCCATTCAAGTACCTTGCAAGCTTAATGCTTTCATCTTCAACCACCTTAGATCTCAAACATAACTTTTGAAACTCCTCAGTGTATGCTTGGACATCTAAATCTTTTTGTCTAAGATTGTGTCTCCTTCTATGAAGCTAAACTTCATAATCATTAGGAAGGTAGGTTTGCTTCACTTTGGTCACCATGCCCTTCCATGTCACTATAGGACCTTTTCCATCATTTTCCCTCTTAGTTTGCACAAACTTCCACCAAGTATGAACTGAACCTCAGTCTAGAATTGGCCACCACAACTTTTTGCACTTCAGAGATACCATCACATTCAAAATGGTTCTCAATGCTACCTATCCAATCCACAACTGAATCTGGATCCATTTGTCCTCTTAATAATTGCGCACCTTCCAAAGCTTTGTCACTCAATGCCTTTAGTGCTTTTAAGAATGGCTCTTCAGGAAGAATAGGGTCAGGTGTTGGAGCTTCCTCCTCCAAGTCTAATTCCTTCTCCCTTGCTTCTTTTTCTTCCTTTTGGTCAATTTTCTCTTTGACCTTATCATCTTTGTCTTGGACTTCACCCAAGAGCTGCTCCATTTGAGCTAGTCTTTCCCTTAGCAACTTGTTATCTTCTTCTAGTTCCTCAACCTTCTTGGCTAACTCAACATTAGTCACCATGGTTTTTTCTTCTACTGATCCATTTGGTGTATTCTCTCCCACTTATTTAGTAGGCTGCAACATCCACCACAAGCCTGATCAATTCAAGCTCTGATACCAATATGATGTGAGTGATCCAAGGCTTGCCTGCACTACTACTAAGAGACCTAGCTTGTCTCTTTTAGGAACCTAGTCTCCTCTAAGTCCTGATTGCCTTAGATGATTAACTAAGTCCAATACTAACTCTCCTCTAAGAGTTCTACCTCTTTTTCTTAACCTTGAAAGACTAACACCCTAGATTTAGTACAGTTCTCCACACTCACTTAGAAAACTCAACCGCCAATTCTTCACAATCTTCACTCTTCTTTGTAGGGGTCTTCATCCTTATGAAAACATTCATAACTTGGTCCATTTGATCCATTTTAGAAGGATCTTGAATCATATCCTTACCGGCTTCAATAGTTCATCATTTAGAAACCTTAAAAATAGGCCTAATCCTTGTAGCCTTTTGTAGAGGCTTTTGTCCTTTCTTGCTAAAATTATTCACAAAACTTGCAAAACCAATTGGGGATTCGAATACCCTTTTGGCTCTTACTAAATATTCTACAACTTTTAGGTCATGGAAGCCTCCGTACACCACCTTCCTACAAACTAGGGCAAACAGGGCTAATTGACCTACTTTCTAGGACTAACTGTATCCTGTTAGAAATCTTGCTCAAAAATCAATGTAAATGATTGGTATGAACCCAATATTCATATGATTTTTAGATATGATTAACACCTTCCTAAAAAAGTACTGGATATACTGTACCTTTCTACCCTACAAGAACTCTTCAAACTTTCATTCCTAGACCACTAACCAGGATTTGTCTGCTCACCTAGGGCCTAGTATTAAAAATATCTCTCCAAAATTTGACAACTCTTAATCCTAAAAATATGTACACTAATGACTCCCCTAGAATTTCCATCTACCCTTAGGTTTTTTCCATGGTTAGATTTCATGGGGGAGCCATGAATGCTTGGACTGGTCAGAACAGAACCAGTGGAAGCTCTGAAACAAAATCAACTCAACAGACATAGTATATCTACTCTCAAAAAACTTTCTCTTCAAATGAAAAAGTCTTACAACACACTAATGAACACTAAAAAACCACTATATTTAGACTTTCAATCCATTTTACATGACTATCAACATAAAAGCTCAAGATATTCATTGTAAAACTATTTCAGAGCTCTATTCAATACTCAAAAACTATTACAATGCATCCTACACCTCAAGATTCAAGCCTTCCTTCAACATAAGATGTCATTTCCTTCATTTTAGGGCCTATTGGCTGATCTCCCACCTCCTATTCTCAAGGGGATCCAAGGATAACCGAGTTGTATGCAACTTTTGCAATAATTGCAAATGTTGTCATGACAACTTCTTTGCAACATTTGGCATCTTTCACTTATGCCATCTTCCTATTTCTTAGGACTAATAACCTCCTATATTTTGAGGATCTAATACCATTTATGACCCTATGGCATCTTTACAACATCATAATGTCATTAAGACACATTTAAGACTCCAACCTCACCTTAAGCTTCTAACACTAAGAAATTTAATCAGCAACTAACATTGGTTAGTTGTGTGACCTTAGTCCTAGTGACTAACTCACTTAGCCCACATATAAAATGACCTTCTAAGGTCTTAAAAAAAACAAATCTACTCTTCTTGACTTGGCTAGAGTCAAGTACAAGACAAAACTACTAAACATGGAGGTTAGCCTAGGTGTGCTCCAACACCATAACCTACCCCCAAAAGTTTGATAATCTATGTGCAAGGAGTATAGTAACCTCCCCAAGACACTCACCATATCATATCATCCTTGAGCATTTGGAGTTGGATAATGTTAGCATACAATTTTTCCCTTTCTTTAAATTAATCTCAGCCTTCTTTAAAGCATGAAAAGAAGAGAAAATCTCAACACTAACAAATGAGTTTCTTTGAAACCATACTCTCTGCAAATTATAAGGTACGGCTACCTTCTAGAAAGATTTTCAATATGATCTTATTGAACATAGAAAAGTAAAACCATGTGTGCTTTTCACCAAAAAACACTTAAGGTAAACATCCAGTTCATCAACATGAATAGAATGTGCAGATTTTAAAAGAACCAAATCTACTTCTATCACTATTTCAAACTTTGAAATCTTTAAATCTAAAAATTCAATAAAGATTCTCTCTACTACTCTAAGCACATCATCCACTCATATCACAGTTGAGCTTTATTAAAAATAACTTATCTCCACAAGAAAATAAATCACATAAGATAAACAATAGTATTTATCGATTCAAAAACTTAAACACATATGCAATACCATAGGATATTTCATATATTCTATAATATCAGTATTCAAAAAGCTTGAAGTTTAGTTCTTAGAAAATAGTTCCTCAAAACTCAGAGAGCCGAACCCGTAATAAGTTAAAAGTTTTCAAATATATAGCCACGCAGGGCTTATGCAAGTAATTGTATGAAACTGTCTTTTTAACTGAAAGTAAATGTATTTAAACTTAATAACTATCCTAAGCATAAAGAAAAATAAAATGGGATTAGGTGCACAACGCCTTCAAAATAGAGCCAGGTGTCCAGTATGACTATGGTGTTAAAGCCACCGAAAGCCGTGGTGCCTTCCAATCTTGAAATGTGACTGTGAATGCAGATATTACCTGTTGGTGCGGCAACCCAAGGAAATTGATTCGCTATTTCCATACTTCCTTTTCCCTCTTAATTTTAGCTATCTTTTCTCTATGCATGACTAAGTGATCATGCTAAATTATAATCATCGATTCTTGGACTACTGGTGCCTTCATTCCTTTGAGCTCATCAAACCAGGTACTGACAGTCTTAATTACCTATTCAATCAATCTATCTAATTCCCCTTGACACTGTTTATCCAACCAATTTATATCATTGGAGATAATATCCCTGATGATTCCCAGCCCCTTTAGGAGGTCTTTTATTTTAGAAACTCCTTGCACTACAGCTTCATTTCTTAGGTCAATACACTCCTTTATAACATAAAGGGTTTTATCATCTAGCCCTCGTACTAGCTTTTCTTCGAGGAATTTTTGCAGGTCGCATTCTTGGGCCTCTTCCATCCAATGGAGTTCTTTTATCCAAGTTGTCTTTTCTATCTCTCATTCCTCGATACTTGCCTCAGCTTTCTTTATTAAATGACTTCCTTCAACATGAGCTTGATCTAAGTGAGTTATTTTCTTGGTAGCTTCTAACGTCACATGCTCCACCCATTCCTCATATGCTCTACTAATCACCTTGTTTCTTTGCACTTGGTCAAGAAACCTTTGATTATCTGGGATTTCACATCAATGGAGGCTGGAATTTCACTCAAAGGAAAGGGCTCTAGATTTTGGATGGTGTTTATGTATTGGGCCATATTTTTCATATCCTCCTTCATCTCCTATTTTTCCTTAGTGTCTTTCCAGACTCTATTGGAAATCTTCTTATTCAAGACCTTGAAAAATTTCATGTTAGTGGCTTTGCTATCTCTCCTTAAGTCAACTCTAGATATCTAAAAATCTTGGGCTTAATCCTCTCCTTCAACTATATCACTTACCAACTTTGCAATTTCTTTTGTCTAGTGTCCACTACTTTCATCGAAATCAATTCTAGATTCCATCCTTGTCTTCTTAGTCTTCATAGTTTTTCCCAAACACCTGCTCACAACATCTTCAATAGGTACGGATATAGGAACCATGCTTTTTCTTTTGGAAACATAATTCTCTGGCCATAGTGGAGCTGAAGAAGACTTCTTTTGAGTATCATAACTACTTAGAAGAGCCAGTGAATCCTTTAGAGTATTCTTTATTTCATCATGTGACTACTGATTATCTATCATATCAGGTATACTGGAGCCTACAACTGGATTCTCCTATGAATCATCTTCTGGTGGGTCCAAATTCACAATGACACTGGAGGTCACTTCTCGCCACTGAGCCTTGTTCCTCACCCTAGAACTTGATCGAGTGACTCAAGCTATAGGTTCATCTCAGAGTTGAACTTGAACTTGAACTTGTGGAGAAGTTGATTCAACTTTAGGTTCAACTTTAGGTTTGACTTTCGGTTTGACTTCAAGTTCAAATTTTACTACAAAAGATTGATCAATATTCACATTAGTTAAAATGGAAGTTTTCTTTGATGAACTCCTCTTCTTTGTTTTCACTTGCTTCTTGGTAGGCTGTGGAGGATTTATAGAAGACTTTTTCTCAAGAAACCATGCCTTTGTTCTTTCAGTCACCCTATTCATTCTCACTTGCAAGTTGTCTTCCTCCACCTTCATCCAATCTAACTCAGGAATAGGAAGGGCCTCTACTTTCTCCAAGAATTGGGGATGAAGAAAATCAACATAATCATCCTCTTCTACCCCATCTATATTCATATCTAGTCTAAAAGTGATAATTTGTTTCAAGTTTAATCGGGACCACAACCTTTTCCTTACTTCCAATTCATTAGAACAATTAGCCTAGAAGTCCTCCAACTCAGGAATATGCATGAAAGTGTCAAGAACATTAAGGTTTTCCCTAGCAAAACCTCTATAATCAAAATTGGTTCTGGGAGTGTAAGTCTATAAATAGAAAGCAGACAATTCTTCTTCCATAGTTAAAGTATCCTGGAAACTCTTGCTTCTGTAGTAACCCAACTCGATAGGAAAAAGAACACTTGAGGATTTATTTAAGCTTCCAAATTTGTGTTCAACAATAAAAAGTTGCCTACAAAGTTCCATCAAGACCACATTGTCTAAGCAAAACCTAGGAAGCCGTAATGGTTCTTCATCAAATGCTCCAACCCTAAGGTAGGTGAATCTAGGATATTGTATGAAATGATAACCATATACATTTACCACCTATTTGGCTTCTTCAAAGAGTGCAATTTTCTTTCCCTCTCAATTCAAAAAATAACTTTGTTGAGAATCTATCATTAACTATTCTGAATACACGAGGGAACTTTTCACTCTGCAAACATGTGAAATAGTCATATATTCTCATGTCATTTTTCCAAAACTCATGGGGTAACCCCTCCCAAGTATGGAAATAGGATAAAATATAGATAAGGTAGGAGGACATGTAAAAGGTGGTCAGGTTGGTCACATTTAGGAGCTCTTTGTGAATTTTCTATACGATAAAATCAACCCAATCAATAAATATATCCCCTTCTACAATTTCTTGAATAAAGCAGTACATCCAATTTTCCCAATGGAATGTGTGTGGGTTCCCTTTCACCCTATTTAGAAGGAATACAATATTGACTATATCCTTATGGAAATACTCCATTATTAGAGGCTTGGGCAATCTGGACCCCCCTTTCTCTAGTTTCACAAGCCATGTCTGAGCTATCAAGGAGCTATACTTTTTCTTGTCTACCTCATACACATGATCTACCTCGGCTTAGGTCCATGGTTCATACATTTCCTTATCTAGAATCCATAGAGTTTCCATTAATGTTTCCCTACTAATCTTGACCAAAAATTCTCCCGAAGCATCTTTAATACATCTACTCTTAGCTTCATACTTATTGGCACATTCTAACAACAGTTTGGGACAAACTAGAGCTGGGGGAAAATTTGCAGCCTCTACTAATCTGCTTCCTGCTAGCCTCTTTGAAAAAGAACCTTCTAAGGCATTCCTAACCCTATCATAGAGTTCCCCTAAACTTACATTCACCAAAGAGGTGTCACCAATGTCTGGAAGGGAGATTAATTGGTGGGTTCTAATTTCCTCTTTCGAAAGTTTAAGGGGAACAAAGGCATTTTACCAGCAAGCAGTCAAAAAGACTTTCAACACTGAATGACCTCTTCTGAATAAATTGAAAACTATAGGGAAGAAAGGAACTCACCAATTTTCTATGCACTAGATTATTGTAACCTTCTCACCACCAATTTCATCGCTCCTTCTTCCTCAATCCAAAATAATTAATGGAAATGTCTTAACCATTCTTCATTTATTAACAATGGCTCATAATATTTTAGTAAATCCCATAGCATAGCTTCAATAAATGTCTTAATGAATGAATGATTAACATGACATTTGGAGTTACTCATCATTAATCTTCAAGTTAAATCAGCACGAAAATCTTAATTTCCCAGGACATTCCTTGATTACCATATCTTTGCAATAATGACCCTTACTACGTCACATCATCAACTGTCACCTCTACTACTTCACATGCATGAGCCATCTTGTCAGATTTAACAACCATGTACGATAACTTGCCAAAATTGATTAAACACCCAGAATGCTTGAAACTGACAACCTTTTATAGAACGAAAGAACAATCCTGCTGAATATTCCATGTGTTATTCATTGCATTTCAATCATGAACTCAAACTTGAACTAAATTTAAGGTTTGGGACTTGGTTCAAGTTCAAGTTTGACTTTGAAGACCAATAGACTTTTGAAGACACACACAAAACATTGGTGTTGCATGACTCAAATGGAAAAGAACTTGAACTTGAACTTGACAAAGTTCAAGTTGAACTTTGACTTAGGATTTTACTGACCAAGACTAAAACTGAGGGTTGATAAAAATAGAGGGTAACAACTAGCTCTGGGGACTGGGACTACTCAAGATCGGGAAATGAACCTAGAAGCTCAATTGTACAAGACAGTTTTTAAACTATAAGAGCAAGCTGACTCATCACACAACAATCTTCTACTCCTACAAACGCAAGCCAAAACTTATATACAAGCAAGGAAAAGAAAACTTATAGCTGGAAAAGCTTGAGATCCTATCCATTATAGGACAAAGGTAGTTTGTCACCATCAATATACCTTAGTTTAAAGGCATTTGGACCAAGAGCTTGAGAGATCTCGAATGGCTCCTTCCAAAGAGACTCGAACTTTCCATGTGCTCCTTGTGGTTCTCTACGCTTATCCTAGAGTAGAACCTTATCTCCTTCCACAAATTTTCTTGGTTTGGCACGGTGATCAAATATTTCTTTCACCTTCAACTGATGACTAGTAATGTGATCAAATAATTCTATTGTTTCCTCTTCTATCTTTGATAAATAAAAAATCCTCTTCTCCAATGAATTCTGAAAGACTTCATTCTCAACACACCTTTGTAACTTGGCAGAAGCTAGTTCCAATGGAAGTGATAGTTGTGCTTCAACTCTGAAGACTAACTCAAAAGGTGACATACCAATAGCCCTTTTGGGGGAAGTTCTATCCACCCACAATGCTTCATATCTCTTTTTATGCCATTCTTTTCCTTTCTCATCCACCAACTTCTTCATGATGTTGATCAGATTCTTATTTGTGGATTCTGCCTAACCATTTCCCTATGGGAAATAATCTAAAGAGTGAGATAAATTAATACTTTGATCATAGCAGAAGAGTTTAATCTCTTGAGATGAAAAATTTTGAGCATTATTAGCCACTATCTTGAGAGGAACTCCAAACCTCATGACAATATTCTCTTTTAAGAATCTACAGACTACCTCAGAAGTGGTTACTTTGACTAGTATCACCTCGACCCACTTGGTAAAATAATCAGTCACTATCAGGATATGCATGTGTCTACCACCTGAAGTTGGGTTAATTGAACCAATAAAATCAAGCCCCCATTATTGAAAAGGCTCTTCTATGATCACTGGCCTCATAGGTAAAGCAATTAACTGGGGCTTACCCGAGAAAAGTTTACACTTTTCACAATTCGCCACCCACTTATATGCATCTTTAAACATCCCGGGCCAATAATAGTAGTTTCTTAGGATTTTGAAAGCCATCATGGATGATGAATAATGTCCCCCATAGGTTTCATTATGGAATGTTTTTAATAACTTTTGTTGCTGGTCTTTGTCAACGCACCACAAAAACACCTCATCCAACCCTTTCTTATACAAAACATTATCTACTATGACATACTTCGCTGCCTTTAGCCTTAAGTTTCTTCTCTCTTTAGCTGATAGGTGGTCTAGGGCTTCACCATAAGTTAGAAAGAAAGCTATGTCTGAAAACTATGAGTCATTTGTCACTATGAACAAACAATTGGGTAAATCTTACCCTTCTTGATTCTCAGCCATTAATTTACATAGGCCCTATCCTCTTACCAGTTTTATGGGCTTAATTTCCAAATCAAACTCCTACACCTTTACTACCCAGCTAGCCCTGTTATCCACTGCCACTTCCTGTTGAGTGAGGATGCTCTTAACAACACAATTTGGAAAGAAGACTACAGAATGTGAATGAAGTATGTAGTATCTGAATTGTTTAACTACCTTTACCACTGTGAATGCCTCTTTTTCAGTTAGGGAATAAGACAACTCATGTTTTTTAAGTGTATGCTCATGAAGGAAATAGGTACCTCTTCATCATTCTCATTTTTTTGTAACAACACTCCAGGCATTGTGTGTTCTGATGCATAGTAATAGATGATAAAATCTTTTTTAAAATCTGGGTGTATTAATGTTGGAGCACTGGCTATAGGTTCTTTTATCTTCCCAAAATATTTGACCATTGGTTCATCCCACTTGAAATTATGCTTTTCACTTAACAGGTCTACCATAGGCTTTGATGTCTTAGCAAAATCAGGTACAAACTTTCTTGAGAAATTAACTTGACCAAAGAAAGACTTTATTCCTTTCTGATTGACAGGAAAACTCAACTGCTAGATTGCTTTCACCCTTTCTGAATTGATTTTAATACCCTCCTTTGAAACTAAATGACCCAGCAACTTTCCTTCTATCACATAGAAGATTGATTTCTTCAAGTTTAAAGAGACACCATGATCTGTGCACCTCTGCAAAACTTCTTTCAAGTCCCTTAGATGTTTCTTGCACCTCCTGAAGAACATCATCATGTCATCTAAATAAATAGTAATGATTTTATCTTACAAGTGGCCAGAAGTAGAGTTCATATCCCTTTGGAATGTGGCTCCAGCATTAATTAAGCCAAAAGGTATTCTTCTATAGGTGAAAGTGCCCCATGGCGTGGTGAAAGCCATCTTATGTTGATCTTCCTCTACGACACTAATCTAGTTGTAGCCTTAAAATACCATTGAGCAATGACAACATCTCTGAGCTAGCAACAGTTTGCAGGATCTAATCCGTCATAGGCAATGCAAAGTTATATTTAAGGCTCAACTGGTTGAGGTTCCTAAAATACACACAAATTCTAATCTCTCCATTATGTTTCCACACAGGAACAATATTGGCCACCCACGTTGAATGGTGAATAGGGAAGATAATGCGTGCCTAAATTATTTTGTCAATCTCCTTAAAAATAGCATCTGCCACATTTGGATTATAGGTCCTCAATTTTTGACGGAAAGGAGATGTTCCTAGTTTCAGGGGAATATCATGGTGTGTAAACTGTCCCTGCCTGAAATTCTTTAAATCATCATAGGTCCAAGAAAAAATGTCCCCATACTCTTTTAACAGCTTGGTAAAATGACCATTTTCACCTTCATCATAGCACACCCCTAGGTTTACCATCTTGGGATTAAATTCATCTCCAATGTTAATTTTTTTATATGCACCCGAAGGGACATTATCTAGTATGACAGGTTGGTTTAAATAACAAGCCCTCCTATTAAATAGTTTCTCTAACTCCACTAGTCCTTTGGGTATGGAGTTACCTTTAAGTTGAGTCATATCATCTGAGGAGCTGGCTCCCTTTTCTGGACAAAATTCATGACACTCAGATTCTAATCCTTCAAATTAATTGGTTGAGAATTTGTCCAATCCTTGTAGAAAATCATTAATATGGGTGTCATCTCTGAAAACTTTCCAAGAATAAGAATTATCAGGTACACTAGGCCTATGTATGACCTCAATGGTATACAGATCCTCTGTAAAGTCTAGGTGCGGTATCAGCAAGGATGCTGATCCCGCAAGAGCATCAACTCTTAAGTTATATTCCCTAGGAATTGCTTTAATAGAAAAAGCTTCAAACCATTTGAGTTCATCCCAAACCCTATTTTTGTAATGATTCAGTCTCTAATTCTTCACTGAGAATAAGTTCTTAACTTGTTTGACAGTCAATTCTGCATCACCACGTGCCTTTAAAATCTTAATTCCTTTTTTCTTTTCTTCTTCTAAACCCAACAGTAGGGCTTCATGTTCTATTGTGTTGTTCATGTTCTCAAATTCAAGCTTAAATAAAAAAGGGAGTTTGTGACTAGAAGGAGAAATAAGGACTACCCCTGCCCCTGAGCCTATGGAAGAGCAACTTCCATCAAATTCAAGAATCCAAGGAACTTCTTCATCTACAAAAACTGGACCAAGGACATCAGCTTCTGATAAGATAACATAGTTAGCAAACTTGGACTCTTGATACAAAATCTAAGATTTAAGATCTTATGAGGGAAAAATAGTGTACTTGGACTTGGGTTTTGGGAGTAGAGTAACCTTCTTATTTCCTATGGGAACTATGGCCTGAGACCAATCCAACTTTATCTCACCACCTAGATCTCTACAAAAGGTTATGCCTAGTAGCATTCCATAGCTAGCTGGAATATCAGCTACTAGAATGGTTAGCTTTAATCTTTTATCAAGGAAAGCTACCAAAGCAACTTGAGCATCTTTAATTTGACCTAAGAGAGGGACTTGCTAAGCATCCATGGAATAGCAGCAGCCAAAGGTATTAGTCATGGGAAGATCTAATGCTTTGGCTATAGATGAAGGCATGATATTATTCGATGCTCCTGAATCAATGATACAATTGTTTAGTTTGAAACCATGAATGAATAAGGATACATAAAAGGGTTCTAGTTTCAAACTAATGGGAATATTAGAAATGGGCTTATCTATAGGCTTTTGTTCCACTTTGTCCTCTTTCTTTATAGCTTCTCCTTTAAAACATGCATTATTAGTCTGTTGAGCCTTAGGTTCAACAGAGGAGCCTTTGACATAATTAACTAATTTGTCTAACCCCCGAGGGTTCATTTTCAAATAATTCATAGCAGAGATTTGTACTTTAGAATTTTTACAAAAATCTACTATACTAAAAGAAGATTCAGATTCAGAACTTTTCAAGATTTGTATCTCTGGACTGCCTATCTTTGGGGCCTTTAGAGTGTCATTGGCCTGACTTCCAGTATCCTTGGTTGCTTCATTTTACAAATTACTTACTTTCCCTCAATGTTGATTTCTTGTCAAATGTGAGCAAGATGTATCCCCTAACATTACCAATATGTCACCACCCCTTTCGAAGTCAGATTCATATTCAATATAGAAATTTCTAGAGTCGCTAGGTATTTCAAAGGATATATCTTCAATAGTTACCTTCGTTGCAGCTTCTTTTTCAGCTTCAAGTTGTACATGTTGTATATTTTTAGGGCATGAACCTCCTTCATGCTCATCAATAAGATGGAAAACACACATGTTGCCTCTATTTGATGGAGGTTCAATTTGTAGTCTCTGTTGTGTAGGAGGAAAATTGAATTACGTACTTGAGCCTGAGGCTCCTTGGGTAGGGTATTTGCGTAAGATATCTTGATAAGGACTAGTAGCTTTAGTTAATTGATGCTTGATTGTAATTAGGTCATTCATTAGTATTTGTATTCCAGGGTCTGATGATGATGAAGTGGAAGGATGGGAGCTAGTAGTTTGTACATCTTTCCTCCATTTTCCACTTGTTATGAGATCATCTTCTAATTCAATAGCAAGAGTCTGAGCAGCTCCTAAGGTGGCTAGCCTAGCTCTTTTAGAGGAAATGCAACATCCAGAGGCATAGCATTCAAGAAAAACCCCTTTTGGTTTTCATCATTAGGTTTTCTTGCAATTGGAATTACCCGAATTCCCTTGTTAAATCTTGCCACGAATTCCCTCATATGTACTTGAATCTCCTTCTTCATTTGACTCAACTGGATTAAAAGAGTATTAGCATCATCAGCTGACTCAAACCTAGTTTCAAATGTTGTTTTCATGGTATTCCAATCAGTAATAGAGGCATGTGGTAGATTATGAAACAATTCTACTGATGCATCTGTCAATGTCAGGACAAAGAGTCTGACAGCTACATCTGGAGTACCAACAGCCAAAACTCTGCATGCTATGTTGAAGGCATTCAAATGGTCTTATGGGGACTTCTTTCCATCACCACTAAATTTAGGTAAAATATCATGACCTTTAGGAAAATTTCCCAAGTTTGCTCCTAAGCTTAAAGGTCTTATAGCCACACCCCAGGGTTGATTCTGAGTCATGGTAGGTAAGATGAAATTTAAAGGTTGTAGATTTATGAAAGTAGGGGCTAGGGTTCCTGATGGCACCAAAGATTGAAAAGAAGACACGAGAATAAATTTGGTTGGGGAAGAAGGCCTACTAGTTGTTTTCTACCTTCTTTCTCTTAAGGGAGTTTGGGGTTTAAAATCAAGCTTTGCTAGGTCTT
This sequence comes from Chamaecyparis obtusa, assembly GCA_027943335.1. Classification (NCBI taxonomy): domain Eukaryota; kingdom Viridiplantae; phylum Streptophyta; class Pinopsida; order Cupressales; family Cupressaceae; genus Chamaecyparis; species Chamaecyparis obtusa. The sequence goes on from BSBK01006565.1 coordinate 792,800, forward strand.
CAAAATCAGAGTCAACCAGACCCTTTGCCTGGTCTCCTCTTGTAAATCTTTTATTGGCCAGCTTACTTAATTGAACTGAACAAAAATGAAAAGAAAGACCTGCTCTCAAGGTCTTTGGACTACTCTGTCCACTATAGAAGCCTCTTGGGCTATAGGTAAGCCCCTTAACCACTCTTTGATTTCCTCCTCCTCTTTAAGAACTAACCTGACTTGCCGATATTGTTGCCCACTTGTACTCAATTTCCAAGCAGTTACATTAAGGTCGACAATTATGTTCTCTTAAGTATCTGAAAAATCAAGGCTTGGTTGCAAAACCAGAGGAACTTCTTGTTGGCCAGGAATAACCTCAGCGGGTAGCACCATAATTGATCATTAAACAATAAAGATGCAAATCCTAGTCTATTCTTAGACTCTCCCTAGTACAGTCACCAAAAACTATTAGCATACAATTTTTCCCTTTCTTTAAATTAATCTCAAACTTCTTTAAAGCATGAAAAGAAGAGAAAATCTCAACACTAACAAATGATTTTCTTTGAAAGTAAACTCTCTACAAATTATAAGGTGCAGCTACCTTCTAGAAATAGTTTCAATATGATCTTATTGAACATAGAAAAGTAAAACCATGTGTGCTTTTCACCATAAAACACTTAAGGTAAACATCCAATTCATCAACATGAAAAGAATGTGCAGATTTTAAAAGAACCAAATCTACTTCTATCACTATTTCAAATTTTGAAATCTTTAAATCTAAAACTTTAGTAAAGATTCTATCTACTACTCTAAGCACATCATCCACTCATATCACAGTTGAGCTTTATTTAATATAACTTATCTCAACAAGAAAATAAATCACATAAGATAAACAATAGTATTTATCAATTCAAAAGCTTAAACACATATGCAATACCATAGGATATTTCATATATTCTGTAATATCAGTATTCAAATAGCTTGAAGTTTAGTTCTTAGAAAATAGTTCCTCAAAACTTAGAGAGTCGAACCCTTAATAAGTTAAAAAAATTCAAATATATAGCCATACAGGGCTTATGCAAATAATTGTATGAAACTGTCTTTTTAACTGAAAGTAAATGCTTTTCAACTTAATAACTATCCTGAGCATAAAGAAAAATAAAATGGGATTAGGTTCACAATGCCCTCAAAAGAGAGCCAGGTGTCCCATATGACTATGTTGTTGAAGCCACCGCAAGCCGCGCTACCTTCCAATCTTGAAATGTGGTTGTGAATGCGGATATTACCTGTTGGTGCGGCAACCCAAGGAAATTGATTCACTATTTCCATACTTCCTTTTCCCTCTTGATTTCAGCTATCTTTTCTCTGTGCATGACTAAGTGATCATGCTGAATTATAAGCATCAATTCTATCCGTGCAACCTTTGTGAATTATTGGACTGTTGGTGCCTTCATTCCTTTGAGCTCATCAAACTAGGTATTGACATTCTTAATTACCTGCTCAATCAGTCTATCTGATTCCCCTCGACACTGTTTACCCAACCAATTTAAATCATTGGAGATAATATCCCTAATGATTCCCAGCCCCTTTAGGAGGCATTTTATTTCAAAAAATCATTGTGCTCCAGCTTCATTTCTTGAGTCTATACACTCCTTTATAACATAAAGGGTTTTATCATCTAGCCCTCGTACTAGCTTTTCTTCAAGAAATTTATGCAGGTCATATTCTTGGGCCTCTTCCATCCAATGGAGTTCTTTTGTCCAAGTTGTCTTTTATATCTCCCATTCCTCGATACTTGCCTTAGCTTTCTTTATTAAATGACTTCCTTCAACGTGAGCTTGATCTAAGTGAGCTATTTGCTTGGCAGCTTCTAACTTCACATGCTCCACCCATTCCTCATATGCTATGTTAATCATCTTGTTTCTTTGCATTTGGTCAAGAAACCTTTGATTATCTGGGGATTTCACATCAATGGAGGCTGGCATTTTTCTCAAAGGAAAGGGCTCTAGATTTTGGATGGTGTTTATGTATTGGGCCATATTTTTCATAGCCTCCTTCATCTCTTGTTTGTCCTTAGTGTCTTTCTAGACTCTATTGGAAATCTTCTTATTTGAGACCTGAAAAAACTTCATGTCATCAGCTCTGTTATCTCTCCCTAAGTCAACTCTAGATATATGGAAATCTTGGGCTGAAACCTTTGCTTCAACTTTATCGCTTACCAGCTTTGCAATTTATGTCATCTAGTGTCCACTGCTTTTATCAAAATCAATTCTAGATTCCATCCTTTTCTTCTTAGTCTTCCTAGTTTTTCCCAAACACCTACTCACAACATCGTTAATAGGTACGGATATAGAAACCAAGCTTTTTCTTTTGGCAACATAATTCTCCATCCATAGTGGAGCTGCAAAAGATTTCTTTTGAGTATCATAACTACTTAGAAAAGCCAGTAAATCCTTCAGAGTGTTCTTTGTTTCATCCTATGACTATTGATTATCTGCCATATCAGGTATACTAGAGCCTATAACTAGAATCTCCTATGAATCATCTTCTGGTGGGTCCAAATTCACAATGACACTAGGCGTCACTTCCTGCCACTTAGCCTTATTCTTCACCCTAGAACTTGATCGAAAGACTCGAGATGCAGGTTCATTTCAGAGTTGAACTTAAACTTGAACTTGTGGAGAATTTGATTCAACTTCAAGTTTGACTTCATGTTCAACTTTTCCTGCAAAAGATTGGCCAATATTCACATTAGTTAAAATGCAAGTTTTCTTTGACGAACTCCTCTTCTTTGTTTTCACTTGCTTCTTGGTAGGTTGTGGAGGATTTATAGAAGACTTTCTCTCAAGAAACCATGCATTTGTTCTTTCAATCACCATGTTCATTCTCTCTTGCAAGTCATCTTCCTTCGCCTTCATCCAATTTAACTCAGGAATAGGAAGGGCCTCTACTTTATCCAAGAATTGGGGATCAAGAACATCAACTTCATCACCCTCTTCTACCCCATCTGTATTCATATCCAATCTAAAAGTGATAATTTGTTTCAAGCTTAATCTAGACCACAGCCTTTTCCTTACTTCCAATTCATTAGAACAATTAGCCCAAAAGTCCTCCAACTTAGGAATATGCATGAAAGTGTCAGGAACATTAAGGTTTTTGATGCAGGAGCATCCTGGGTGTAAGAGCAATCTTGCATCACCCAAAAATATTTCTATTTTTATATTCATTAAGGGTTATTTTGTGCAGAGCTGCTATTTATGGAAAGTTACTATTTTTGGTAATTTTTGTATGTGCTCAGAATGATCTTATTTCTTTCTTAGAGGTTCATTTTGGTCATATAAGTCTGCCAGTAAAGTTTCATTGCCAGATCAAGTGTATATTGGAAGATATTGAAGATTTTCGGTATTGGCAGCAGGGTACAGAAACTTTGAACTCAGTTTTGAAGGCTTTAGAGGCCCCGGATGAGGTCAAAAATTTGGGTGACGGGCGCTTGCGCAAGTCAAGCCTGTAGAGCACTTCGTGGCATTTCTGAAATGGGGTTATAATAGCTGAGCGGGTCAACTGGTGATGACTTATGGTCTTCAGAAGTTGGGCCACCTGAAATGGCGAAAAATAATTTTCTTCAAAATTTCTGTTCGGGTTTCAAAGGTTATCTTGAGCCGACTAGAATGTAATAAAATGTAAAATAAAATAATTCTAAGTTTGGTCGGCCTTATTGGCTAAAATTCTGGAACCTTCCCAGGCGGTGGATAATTGCCTATATAAGGAAGGCTGTATTATTGTCTTAGTCAGTTCAGAATAGTTCTAGGTAGTAGATCTGGGTATTGATTCGAGGCTTTGTCCTAAAGAATATTGTAAGGGAATGCCCATGTGGCTTTGCATATTGTAATTCTAAAAGTTTGTAATTCCACATTTGTGGAGATAATAAGAAGCCAATTTTCTGTTCTTGCATATTGTTGTGGTTTCTCTGTTTCTGTTATGTGTTTGTGGTATTAAGGGGACCACCCTTCATCAAGTGGTATCAGAGCAGGATTTCTTGAGTGTGTAAACAGATCGCCGACTGTGAGGCAGTTTGCACCAGGATCGTGGTTAGGGTTTCAGCGCGCATCGTGAAAATGCCTCCACGAAGAGAACGTGGCGGAAGACCTGGTGCTGTGACACCTGAGGTTAGAGAGCTGCAGAGACAAGTGTGAGCATTGCAAGAAGAGATTCGTAGAGGAATGAATCTTAATGTCAGAGACGAAAGCGAGGATGAAACCGAAGAAGAATATCAAGAAGGAGAAGCTGAAATTGTGAACCAGGAGGAAGAAAGACTTTTTCGGGCGATTTCCAAGATTGGGAAAAGACCTAAGATTGAGGCTCCTACATTTTCTGGAAATCTTAACCCAGAGGAATTGATCGACTGGATCAATGAATGTGAAGAATATTTTGAGTACGAAGATGTTGAGAATCCTGATAGGGTCAAATTTACGAAGGCCAGACTGAAAGGTCATGCGAAGATATGGTGGCAAGAGATTCAGTTGGAGTGAAATAGAAGGGGAAAGGAGAAAATCACGAGATGGGATCGGATGGTGGATAAATTGAAGCGACAGTTCATTCCTGTTGATTATGAGCTTGACCTACTGAAGAAAATGCAGAGTTTGAAGCAAGCAGGAAGATCTGTTCAGGAGTATACAGAAGAGTTCTATCGACTCCTCATCAGAACAGGCCATGCCGAAGCTGATAAGGAGAAAGTTGCCCAATACTTTAATGGGTTAAGGCCAAGCATTCAGGAGGAGTTGAATCTGGTTTGAATGAACAGTATTGAGGAGGCATACCAATTTGCCCTAAAAGTAGAGGAAAAGCTGAACAAGAAGTTTGAAAGCAGAGAAAATGGAAGAGGTCGTGGTGGACGATCTGGTGGACGGTCATATGGTGGCCGAAATGAGGATTCGAAAAAGAAGGATGAGGCCAGTAGTAGTCAGAATCAGTGAGGAAATAATTCCAATCGCTTCCAGGATCAGAATAATAGAGATCAGAGAGGAAGAGGAAGAGGACAAGGCTCTGGAAGAGGTGGCTTCCGTGGAACATGTTTTCACTGTGGAGAAGAGGGTCATAGGGCATTTGAATGTCCTCGGCGCCAAGGCAGAACAGACAGGAGAAATGAAGGCCAAGCCAGAGTTGCACATGTAGATGAAGATGCCAGATCATCAAATTCTGAAGATGCTGAAAGAGGAGAAACGTTGATTAACAGAAGAGTCCTGTTGAGTGGTGAGAATGAACCTGAGCAAAGGAGGAGGCTGTTTCGCACTAGGTGCAAGTGTGAAGGTAAATGTGTGATGTGATCATTGATAGTGGAAGCACTGACAATTTGGTGTCAGAAGAGATGGTGACAAAGTTGAAGCTCAAGAGACAGAAACACCCACATCCATATCGGATTGCCTGGGTACAGGATGACCACAAGGTCATGGTCAATGAACAATGCCTAGTGAAGTTCAAGATTGGCGGATACCAAGATGAGGTATTGTGTGATATCATATCTATGGATGCATGTCATATGTTGTTGGGTAGACCATGGCAGTTTGACAGATGTGCTGTACACGATGGCCGTGCGAATACCTATTCCCTGACAAAGGATGGAGTGCGGCATAAGCTAAAGCCATTGAAGGAGACTGAAGAAAAGGTATGTGGTAATGCAAGGATAACTTTTGTTGATGGAAGAAATTTTCTAGATGGTATGAGGCATGAGCATGTATGTTTTGCTTTAATTCCAAAAGCTGGTAAAGAGGAAGTAGAAGATGTTCCTGTAGAAGTTGCAGATTTGTTGAATGAGTTTCAAGATATTGCATCTAATAACATGCCTGATGGATTACCACCAGTCAGGAAGATCAGTCATCAGATGGACTTGATCCCAGGAGCGAGTTTGCCGAATAAGGCAGCACACAGAATGACACCTGCAGAAAGTGAGGAGTTGAACAGACAAGTACATGAACTGTTACAGAAAGGATTGATCCGTGAGAGTCTGAGTCCCTGTGCTGTACCAGCGGTATTAGCACCAAAGAAGAATGGAGAATGGAGGATGTGTACAGATTCCAGGGCAATAAACAAGATCACAATCAAGTATAGGTTTCCATTGCCATGAATGGATGATATTATGGACTGTTTGAGTGGAGCTGTGTATTTCTCAAAGATAGATCTAAAAAGTGGATATCATCAGATTCGGATCAGAGAAGGAGATGAATGGAAGATTGCCTTCAAGACAAAGGAAGGACTATATGAGTGGTTAGTCATGCCTTTTGGGCTAACCAATGCACTGAGCACTTTCATGCGGCTCATGAATGAGGTTCTGAAAGAATTTTTGGGTAAGTTTGTCATTGTTTACCTGGATGATATTTTTATCTTTAGTAAGACATTGGATGAGCATATGATGCATATTCGTATGGTATTTGAGAAGTTGAGAGAAGAGAAATTGTTGATTAATTTGAAGAAGTGCAGTTTTGTGAAGAAAGAGTTGGTGTATTTGGGGTTTGTAGTTGCAGGAGAAGGTCTAAAAATGGACCCAGAGAAGGTACAGGCTATCCTTGAATGGCCTACTTCAAGGAGTGCTACTGAGGTAAGATCTTTTCATGGTTTGGCTAGGTTTTACAAAAAGTTTATCAAAAATTTTAGCAGTATTTGTGGACCCTTGACTGAAACAATGAGAGGGGATAGAAAAGAGTTTAAGTGGTATTAAGGGGAGCACCCCTCATCAAGTGGTATCAGAGCCAGGTTACAAAAAGTTACAGAACAACCTGTTTTAGCACTTCTAGATTTTAATAAGGTGTTTCAAGTAGATTGTGATGCTAGTGGTACTGCAATAGGAGCTGTTATGAGCCAAGAAGGTAAACCTGTTGCTTATTTCAGTGAGAAGTTAAATGAAGCCAAGAGGAAATATTCTATTTATGATCAAGAATTTTATGCTATAGTTCAGGCATTAAAGAAGTGGAGACATTATCTGCTTCCTAAGGAGTTTGTTTTGTATACTGATCATCAAGCTTTGCAATATTTGAATAGTCAAGGAAAGTTGAATCAGAGGCATTTGAAATGGGTTGAGTTTTTGCAGAGTTATACATTTGTTTTGAAACACAAGAGTGGAAAGTCTAATAGGGTTGCAGATGCTCTTAGCAGAAGGCAACTATTGCTGACAGAAATGCAGATTGAAGTGGTTGGGTTCAAGGAACTCAAGAATTTATATCCAGAGGATCCTGATTTTGGTGAAGCTTGGAAAGCTTGTACAGAACCTGTTACTCTAGACAGGACGAAATGGTTGGATTTCATCATCCAGGATGATATGCTATTCAGAGGGAGTCAGTTGTGCATTCCACGAAGTTCTATGAGGGAGAATCTCATCAAGGAGAAGCATAGCGGAGGATTGGCTGGACATTTTGGTTGTGATAAAACCCTTGGTTTGGTTAGTGAGAATTATTATTGGCCACAATTGCAGCAAGATGTGAAGAAGTTTGTACAGAGTTGCAGAGTATGTCAGATGGCGAAAGGAGTGACGTAGAATACAGGGTTGTATCAGCCATTACCTGTACCAGAGAAGCCTTGGGAGGATATCAGCATGGACTTTGTTCTTGGTTTACCGAGGACTCGGCGGGGACATGATTCAATTTTTGTAGTGGTTGACAGATTTTCAAAGATGGCACATTTCATTCCCTGCAAGAAGACTAATGATGCTGTTCATGTAGCGGGATTTTTTTTCAGAGAAGTAGTGAGACTTCATGGTTTGCCAAAGACCATAGTTTCAGATCGGGACACTAAGTTTGTTGGATATTTCTAGCGTACATTGTGGAAGAAGTTGAAGACAGATTTGAAGTTCAGTTCATCACATCATCCACAGACTGATGGACAAACAGAGGTGGTGAATAGGAGTTTGAGAAATTTGCTGAGATGTTTGGTTGGAGATAAGCCAACAGTATGGGATTTGATTTTACCACAAGCAGAATTTGCATACAATAATTCTGTCAATAGGAGCACTGGTAAATCACCATTCCAGATTGTATATGGAAGTAGTCCAAGAAATGCATCTGAATTGAGAAAGATAGATAAAGGAGAAATAAGTAGTGCTGCGGCTGAGGATTTTGCAGAACACTTGAAGAACATCCATGAGGAGGTGAGGAAGCATATTACCAAGATGAATGCACAGTATAAGGCTAAGGCAGATGAGAAAAGGAGGTATAAGGAATTTCAGGTTGGTGATGAAGTCATGGTTCATTTGCGGAAGGAGCGGTTTCCAGTTGGTACATATAACAAGCTGAAAATGAAGAAGTTTGGACCATGTAAGATACTAAAGAAACATGATTCAGGAAACGCATATGAGGTAGAATTACCTACTGAGCTAAATATTTCACCAGTGTTTAACATTTTAGATCTGATAGAGTATCATGAAGGAGGTGTTGAAGATGAGATCACAACAGCACAGTGGAGTATTCCAGCAACTAGTTCAGACACTAAGAAGATCGAAGATATACTAGACAGTCATGTTGGCAGAAGCACAAGGAACAGGACATACGAAGAATATCTGGTCAAGTGGAAAGGATGACATGTTGAAGATTCATCATGGCTAACAAAGGAGGAGGTTAACCGTCTTGGTTTTCCTCTGCACACCTGAGTCGTGATAGGGTCACTTCTCAAATTACCCCGGGTGTCTGATGCAGGAGCATCCTGGGTGTAAGAGCAATCTTGCATCACCCAAAAATATTTCTATTTTTATATTCATTAAGGGTTATTTTGTGCAGAGCTGCTATTTATGGAAAGTTACTATTTTTGGTAATTTTCGTATGTGCTCAGAATGATCTGATTTCTTTCTTAGGGGTTCATTTTGGTCATATAAGTCTGCCAGTAAAGTTTCATTGCCAGATCAAGTGTATATTGGAAGATATTGAAGATTTTCAGTATTGGCAGCAGGGTACAGAAACTTTGAACTCAGTTTTGAAGGCTTTAGAGGCCCCAGATGAGGTCAAAAATTTGGGTGACGGGCACTTGCGTAGGTCAAGCCTGTAGAGTGCTTCGTGGCATTTCCGAAATGGGGTTATAATAGCCGAGCGGGTCAACTGGTGATGACTTATGGTCTTCGGAAGTTGGGCCACCTGAAATGGTGAAAAATAATTTTCTTCAAAATTTCTGTTCGGGTTTCAAAGGTTATCTTGAGCCGACTATGATGTAATAAAATGTAAAATAAAATAATTCTAAGTTTGGTCGGCCTTATTGGCTAAAATTCTGGAACCTTCCCAGGCGGTGGATAATTGCCTATATAAGGAAGGCTGTATTATTGTCTTAGTCAGTTCAGAATAGTTCTAGGTAGTAGATCTGGGTATTGATTCGAGGCTTTGTCCTAAAGAATATTGTAAGGGAATGCCCATGTGGCTTTGCATATTGTAATTCTAAAAGTTTGTAATTCCACATTTGTGGAGATAATAAGAAGCCAATTTTCTGTTCTTGCATATTGTTGTGGTTTCTCCGTTTCTGTTATGTGTTTGTGGTATTAAGGGGAGCACCCTTCATCAGTTTTCCCTAGTGAAACCTCTGTAATCAAAACTAGTTCTGGAAGTGTAAGTCTATAAATAGAAAGCAGACAATTCTTCTTCCATAGTTAAAGCATCCTAGAAACTCTTGCATCTATAGTAACCCAACTTGATAGGAAAAAGAACACCTAAGGATTTCTTTGAGCTACCAAATTTATATTCAACAATAACAAGTTGCCTACAGACTTCCATCAAGACCACATTGTCTAAACAAAACCTAGGAAGCCCTAATGGTTCTTCATCAAATGCTCCAACCCTAAGGTAGGTGAATCTAGGAAATTGTATGAAATTATAACCATATACATTTACCACCTGTTTCGCTTCTTGAGAGAGTCTGCAATTTCCTTTCCCTCTCAATTCAAAAACTAACTTTGTTAAGAATCTATCATTAACCATTCTGAATACACCAAGGAACTTTTCACTCTGCAAATATGTGAAATAGTCATGTATTCTCATGTCATTTTTCCAAAACTCATGGGGTAACCCCACCCAAATCTAGCAACAAGCTAAAATATAGATAAGGTGGTAGGAAATGTAAAAGGCGGTCAAGTTAGTCACATTTAGGAGATCTTTGTGAAGTTTCTCTACTATCAAATTAGCCCAATCAATAAATATATCCCTATGTGTGTGAAAATTGTACCTGATCTATAGACACAACACTTCAGTAAAACATTAGAGGTTAGCAAAAATTGAAATCATGCAATAATTGAAACTAAACTAACCAGGCGATTTACTACCTTCTAATAGGTGCGAGTATGATGTTCTCAGATTATTATCGGGATTAGTGACCTTGACGACACCTAAATGAAGGATTTGAATGCAAAATTGATATGAAATATGAATGCAATTAATCTATTTTTTTGATATTTTCTATGCAATGATATGAAAACTTGATATGAAATCTATGCTAATATGAAAATTGATATGCTAAAATGATCTAACAATGATATGAAAAAGAATCTAAATGAATGTAAAAAAAACAAATTGATCTAACAATAGCCTTGATTCGCAATAAGCTTTGATTCTCCAAATTCCAATTCTTCAAAATAGTTGTGCAATTTGTAGACGACTTTGGCAGAGTAAGCTCACAAAATTATGAGATTCTGTGGATTTGAGAGATGATTTGTGAAGAGCTAAAGCCTTAATTTATAGAAATCCAAGGCTTTGAGGATGCATGAAAGAAAGCCATAAATCACTCAAATAACTCAGCTTGATTTTTGAGTTATTTTTAAATAAAGATAATTTAATTCACAAAAACATGTAAATCATGCAAAAATAGCTTTTTAACTCAAATTAAAAGTTTAGATCAACTTTAAAACTCAAAAATGATGTTGAGTTCCAAAAAGTCAATAACTTGCATTGATTTTCTGATTTGGAGTTTAACTGCTCTTTGATTGTGCACATGGATAATTATGAATTAATAAATAAATAAAGTGATTTATTCTCAACTTAACTAATTTTGAAAAATAAAACAATTGAATTATGGGTTAATCAATTATTTTTCAAACTTTTATTCAAAAATAATATTATTAAAAATTGACAACTTGCTTTAATTAATTAAATAAGAATTTAATCAATTATTCATAGGATTTTGGATTTATTGTCAAAATTAAATAATATGATTTAGGAATAAATAGAATTAACTTCAATTAAATAATTAAGTGGCAGAATTAAATCTAATTAATTAAATATTTAGAATATTCAATTAATCAAACTTTAGGATAAATAAGATTTATCACCAAATAATCATTAAATTAAAGATAATTATGATGATTAGAAATATTACTAGAAATATTCCCTAATGCAGAATTTGAGATAATCAATTAAGATTTGATGATGTTCAGATGTGCCTTAGGTTAGGATTTCGATGTCGATTTTGATCGATATGTTGATATAGAATATTAATGAACTTATAGCCCATTTTTAGGGTAAAACATTTTTCCCCTCTTTGAATTACTGTGCGAAGCGCAGTGGTTCAAAGACAGTTTATGTTTGATAGAGATATGAAACTGATGTTTGAAATTGATGTTGATATGAGACTAATTAAAAGATTTGATATGAAGATAATAGGTCCTAAATGACCAAAGATAATGGAAACTAAAACAGCAATGAACAGATGATTGCGAAAAAGTGTCAAAACGCCTGATTCTGAACCTTAGGATTGCGAAGAAGTGAGTGACCGATTCTAGACTCGATTGTCTTAGAAGAACCACGTAGGTATCACATCTGAACCCTTCAGTTACCAAAAAACCAAAGAAATAATACTAATGAATCGATAGTTGCAAAAAGTTGATACAGATTACAAGATTAAGAGAATACCAGATTGATATGGATCGATGAATCTGATATGCCCCAAGCGATGATAGATTTGCACCGAGCGATGAGGACTTTTGATGAATCAGAAACTAGACATGGTTGTTGTCTTGATTATTGAGGAAAGATATGATTCCAAGATTTAAATTACAGACTTTGAATGATGTGCAATACCATGCCCCCTTCGGGATTAAAATTGAAATCTGACAAGAAAAGTCAGCGTTGATAGTTCAAAAGCATGTTAATTGATTTGAGAAGTCGTTATACATGTTCGAGAACATGTCCTACATCATTGGAGGGTCCAAAATACCAAGTTTGACTAGGTTAAACCATGAGTTGACCATAGTTGACCAAGTTGAAATTTTGATAGTTTGATGTAAGATAATCAGTTAAGTTGAATACTAGATTTTTGTGATGAATGAAGGCCGATTATGCAAGTAGTCGATAATATAAATGATCTTAGATTTTGATTTTGATCCTGAAAAAGGATTCTACTTGCTATTTCGTTGGAGGAACCTGCATGTGAGATTCAGCTCTGGTTAGATTTGAAGAATTGTTTAAGCATTGAAGTTTAGCCAACCATTGTGAGATCATGTAGACATGCAAAATGTAAAGAAACATGCAAAATGAAATGCAACCTAGGACCTAGGACCTAGTCACTGATCATGTGTCGATTTGTTATCATCATTGAACTTTTAGGTAAATGAATAAATCAATACAATGCCCACTAGTTACGAAACCATAGACATATGAATATCGATTTGTATGCGCAAGAATCAATACAACACCCACTGGTCAACAACCATGGATATATGAATATTGATTTTGTTTTCGAAATGTCGGATTAGATATAAGCACCAAGGCACAAGCACCAGGATGACCTGAATATCATGTACATTTTGATATAGTAATTTGTATAAGCATCAAAACATAAATGTCATGATGACCTGAATATATCTTGCATTCAAACACATCAAACAATCAAGAGATCATTCTAAATCCAGTGTGAATTACCCGCAGTGACCCTTTATCATTCACATCCTTAGGTAAGATCGTGTTTCACAGGAGGAGAAAGAACTCACTCAAAAAGACAATAGTTAGATCAAAACTTCCTTGGATTTTTTGGGTATCAATGGTTGAGGTACACATGGCCATCCAATTTGAGATAGAGGCTCTTACAGTCGGACACCATTTCAATCCAAAATTTCTAAAGTTGTTAGATTTTCACATACAAGCAAAAAATAAAGAAAAGATTATGCCCCCAGTCATCACTCTCTAAATCCTGTAATGGACATCATCGAAGAGCTCGAAAGGACATAATATGCAAAAATCTCAATGCGAATCAGTAAGTATACGAGGAGATAAAAGCATGTAAAAGCATAGATTGTTTTCAGTTTGAGTTTGATGTTTGATTGCGTTGTTGAAGATGCAAAATCCTTTCTAAAGATGAGACTGACTGACTGACTCAAATGAAGCTTCAAAGGACTCTGACGGGATATGATACATCTAAGATATACTGGAGACCATAGGATTTGACATTGATTGCCCCCAAGTGTTGAACATTGATAGGATATAGATGCTTGAGCTAATTGGTGTACAAATCGACTTATTGAAAATAGGAATGCAGAAACAAACCATGAGATATATACAAACTAAAGCAAGACTAAAAGCTAGGAAAGACCAAGATCATGTTGATAGATGGAGTGTTTTGAAACAAGTAGCACTCGTTTGCTGGGTTTTCACCATCTTGGTAGAGATTCTATTTTTGCTACCAAGGCGCTTGTTTCCAGGTTTTTACCAAGGCACTTTTTTTTTCTTTTTTTTTGTATTTTTCATTTTTTCAATTTTTTTTATACTTTTAATATTTTCTAATTTTTTTGCGAATCATCAAGGCACCTATCACTAGATTTTCACCAAGATGTTTATTTTTTTCAGGACTTTTTCTGATTTTTATGATTTTTTTAGGATATTTTACCATAGACTAAATGCCTTAGGCATAGAATTTCTTTAGATGGAGAACATTGATTGGTTCTCAAAGTTGTTCTCCTTTAGTCATTGAGAGTTGATAGGCACCAGAGCCAAAAGTAGTAGTGATTACAAAGGGACCTAGCCAATTGGGTTCAAACTTTCCCTTGCATTCTCGATGTGATTGATTTTTAGGATTCTCTCTGAAGACTAGATCACCAACTTGAAATTCTCTGTGTCTAACTTTCTTGTTGTAGCCTCTAGACATTCTCTTTTGATATACTCTGAGATGATCATACGCTGCTTGTCTGCGCTCATCTAGTAGTTCAAGTTCTTGCAACCTAGACACTCTATAGTCATCATTAGTTACTAGACCATGCATTCTAATTCTTAGTGATGGGATTTCAACCTCAATAGGAAGTACCACTTTAGACCCATAAACTAAAGCAAAATGTGTAGCCCCTATAGGTGTTCTGATACTTGTTCTGATAATTATTCTGATACTTGTTCTGATACTTGGTATACTTGATAGCATCTTTTTCCATTGCAATCTCCCAAGAAAGATCATATCATGCAGTCCCAATGTCTAGCAAGGTGGAGAATAAGAGGGATTGGCAAGCTGGTGGAAGAGATGGAAGATAAGAGAATGAAGGAGAATGAAGGGAAGAAATCATCAAGGGAAAACTCTTCAAGAATACCCAAGCTAGGGAAAAATTGTCATGTAAAGCACATTTGGAAAAGTAATAAAAGGCCGGTATATGATAAGTCACAAAATTGTAATGCAAGAGCCAGAAAGGATGTAGTCCAAAGGAGTATACATGTCAAGAGGCTTCAAAGCATCGTTTTCTACTCTCTTTTTTATTAGATCAAGACCAAAGGGGAAAATGATAGCGAAAGGCTAGAATGAATGGAGCAAAATGGATATGAAGGCTAAACATGGAAGGAATGAAAGCAAGATCATCATAAAATAGCTCACAAGATAGCCAAATGTTTATGTATAGATCAACATTATCAAGATCAAAGAGACAAGATGGAATGGATGAAATATGTAGAAGAACTACGCATGATGCCTAATTGCCAGATTTTCATCACGGTACTTATCCAAGGCACCACAAGGGAGTGGTTTTCACCATAGGATGAATTTATTTCTCTTTACTTTTGCTACCAAGGCACCTGTTTCCAAGTTTTCACCAAGGCACATTTTTAATTTTATTTTTTTCATTTCTCTTTTTTTGGAAGAAGGCAATCTTTTTAGATAATACTCCTTGAAAGGATAAACCGTGATATACCAAGGATTCAAATGATATGCTCAAAGATGCTACTAGAGAAAGGAATATGGAAGAGAAAAATGGAGGATAGGGTTTTATGTAAAGCAAGTGAGGTTAGAAGATAGGAGGAATAGGCAAATGAGGAAAAATGATAGAAGGTAGAAGGATAATGAATGGAAGGATCGTGAAAGGGTAGATGGAAAGGAAGGCAAGATCAACATCAACACACCTTGAAGGGTGAGGAGAGGATGGACGAAATGTGAATGAAGGAATACGTGAAGGAATATGGTGAATAGATAGTAGAGGTTGTGATTTAGGTGCATGGAATGGAAGGATGTTTCTGAAGGAAGATGAAGTGGAAGTCTTTGGAAGCCTGAATGTCAATTTCACTGTTTACTCAACACCATACTCTTTCAAGAGAGACTTTTGAATCCATATAGCTATAGGCTTTTTATTTCCTTTTGATGATCTAGAGAGAATACCTTCAATGATGGATTTTGGAACCCATACTTGTCTTGTAGTTTTTTCTTAGATATTTTTTTTGACTTTATGCCTCCATGTCGATTAGAGGAGACATGGTGATCTTTTTTTTATGGATTCTTGTATTGCTTCTTTTTCTTGTATTGAACATTCGAGTTACTTCCAAAAGACTTGGGACTTGTGGAAGAAAAAGGAGGATATGACTGGTTTAGATGGGTGGGTGGATGAAAAAGATTCAAGGGTATGCATCTATGTTGATCTTGAGGAAAGATAGGAGATGGAGGGATGTAAGGTCCTAAGATGGATGGCGAATTAGGAAAGTTAGGAGGGGAAAGTGAAGGGACATAAGGACCCAAGATGGAAGGCAGACGTGAAGCCTTTAGTAGTGGTGGAAGAGGTTCAAGGATGGAAGTGAAAGATGCAAAAGGATAATCAATAAGTTCATCAGCATCTATATGACAACCAAGGATATCAGCATCTTTAGAGTGAGAATTAGAATTTTCAATAGAATCATGGACATCTTGAATATGAGCACCTTCTTTGATAGGATTTTTGAAAGCTTGCAAAGACTTAGGAAGAGTACAAAGTGAAAATGAACATGGAGTGGTAGAACAAGAAGATGGAAGACTTTGATCTTGACAAGGATCTTTGGACAGCATAAGTACATAATTTTTCTCTTGATGTTCAATAGGCTTAACATTGGAAGTAACAACACCATTTTTACCAACCTTAACTGAAGTATCATCTTTGGAAAGCAGAAGTGGGGTAAGGTTATTTTGATTGTCAATAAGCTCAACAGTGTAAGTAGTATCCTAATCTTTCTTAGGAGAAGACTTAAGACATGGTGGAATGCATAAAAAAGGGTGTGCGGGATCAAAAGAACCCTGAAGCAAATAAGAGACATCATGAAAAGGATTGGATGACATGGAGGGTTCTTGATCTTGATCTTTCTTTATGTTTTTTTCTTTATCATTTTTAGAGTCCTCTTGACATTGAGCCACTTCTAAGGACAAGGAAGCATGTTGGGATTGTATGGAAGACTTTGGAAGAGATGGTGGGGGACTAGCTGTAGTAGGAATTATAGCATATGAGGGCTTAGGCTCTTTAGGTTTAGCATTATTGAAAGTATTGGTAGCCAAGTGAAGGTTAGCTTGAGTTTCTTCAAGGGGTAGCCCTTGAGGATAACTATAGAGAATCGTATGAAAAGTATCAGGACTTTCATTGGATGAAGGATTTGTGAAAGATTTGGAAGACTCTGAAGCTTTAAGAAGTGTATGGTTATTGGAGGAAGTAGGGGATGGAAGGGAACCATCACAAGACAAAGGTTCAACATTAACATGATCTTGCTTGAAAGTGTAATCTTTATTTTCAGCATGAGAGTTCTTAGAGGAGAGATCCTTGTAGTATTGATGCTTCAAGCTAGCATGATGCATTTTATAGTCCTCAGCAGTAGTAGATGGATCATAATCAAGGTATTGTTCACAAAAATCATCAAAGTTTTTTTCAAAATCAGAATCATATGGATCACTATCACGATCTATCCAATGTGACATCCCATTTCCAATAAGCAGGAACACATGATGAGGAGGACTCTTAGGAACAAAGGTGTCATAGGTATCATTATATTGTCCATCATCATAGTCATCATAGTCTCCAAAGATGAATGTGTCACTCTCCGTGGAAGAGGTATCATAAGGATTGTCACGCTACTCACATTCTATCCGGGGGCATGGTGACATGTACAAGTCTTTATCAAATGGAAAAGGGCATAGAGCTTCCATGGAGAACTCCTTGGGTTCCTTCTCTTTCTTAAGATTGTTAAGTTCAACTTGCATAGCATGCATCTGTTTCATCATAGTGGTGATTAAAATTTCTTCCTCATGTGTACTAATTCTTTGAGACATGTATACTTATTCTCAATGGCTACTACTTTGTTCTTGACACAATGATTTGTTCGATAGATTTTGGAATTAGGCTAAAAAAGCTAAGTATCTGACAATTCTGACAATTTTCTGACAACTTTTCAAAAAATTTCCAAAATCACACTCTACAAACTCGTATGACAGTGGGTATTCTATGAAATGATAGTTGCAAGACTCATACGACAGTGGGTATGCTATGAAACGACAGTTGAAAAGCTCGTACGATAGTTGCTAGCAAGATTTGACTTTTTGAATTTGACTGGCAAAAATACTCGTACGACACTGGGTTCTCTATCATACGACAGATGGGCAGTAATGAAATGATACTTGACAAAAACTCGTATGACTTTTTGACCTCCTAAGATGATGTTTGACTCCAGAAAAGAATTTTACTTTAGATTTTGCAAATTTTGAGTTTTCAGATTCAGATTGTTTGCAAATTTTAATGTTCAGATTTGAGGATTGTAACAGATATGTCTATTTTCAATAACCAGATAGATAAACAAGCACACAAAATAGCAAGCAAGTGATTTCAAGCATGTCTGAAAATAATGAACAAGGGCAAAAGCAACCTTGCACATGAACAATCAAGTGACTTATTCATTCTAATCCTCAAAAGTGCTAATTGTGTATGTTCCAAAAATGTTTTGCAATGACGCACATATACCCTAGAAAATAAAAATTTGGCCTCACTAGGGTTTTTAGTAATGGTTTGACTCTACAACTTTTATAATCCAAAGGGGTGAACTCCAATCCTGGCGCACCAAAGTTTTGAAACAGTCCGAGAACTTAATCTTCAGGAGCTGCTAGGGAGATCTGACAACCCAATAATGAACCACACCTGTGGAGATTTCTTCCATAAGGACATTTATATAGCGGTTGTCACTAACATGGTGAAAATGGCTATTACCGCTTGAAGTTTTGTCAACGTAGTTTTCCCTGTAAAGGGAGTGTCCACTACGGTTAACCCTTTCTAAAGGTGACTCACAGTATGATACCACAAAGGGACTTGGCTCCAGATCCAAGGTTTTGACACCTCTTCACTTTTAACCCAAACAAAGCAAGAAGATTAATTTGACATGCTAAGACAAAGTTTGTTTCACCAAGGTCTATGATGTCAACCCCATGTGATCTATCAACCTCTATGGAGAGAGAATGTATCAATCAATAAGAGAAGATGCACTAACTGAGTAGAACATGAAACGCACTAAGTATCCTTCCTACCTACAAGGATTCCATTGTCAAGAGGGATTTCACTGGGAATCCAACCTCTCAAGAACCATAAATAGTGTTCATAGGGCCTAATTACTATGTTTTCACAGATATATTTCTGAAAGCAAATCTACCGAAAGTACTCAAAAGTAGAAAGAGGAACACTTAACACTTAAAGTGAATATGAGGTGAGTCCACAAGGTGGAACAATTAACCCCTCACACAAGCTAAAAATGAGTCCACAACTTAGAAAATAAGTGAGTTCTAAAAAGCACAAAAGGGTTGCCTAGTGGAATAATTAACGCTTCTCTCCTGTAGACCCCTCGCCTTTATGGTGTTGAGATTACAACCACGGGGTGGAATGAGGGGTCAGAAAATTTAGCGAGTCCAATAACTCAAGATAGCAATCTAGATCAATCACAAGTATCTAAGACTACTTATCAATACTTAAGGTGTTACAACCTAGTATTTAATTATGCAAATTTGACGAAAAGCATGCAAAGAAAACACTCAAGCCAAACACATGAGAGATTTGTTTTAGGATCCAAATTGAAATGTTATCAAATTAACGGGAATACTTGGAATCTTCACAACGTGCTTAGTATATTTTTACCTATTTTTAGCAATTTTTGCATTTTTTCCAATCAAAACCAGTAGGAGTCAATCAAAAATAGAGAATTTCAATTGTTAAGATTAGTCGTTAGTCAAAATCTAAAAATCAAATATGACCAACTGCCCTGAAAAATGAAATGATAGTTGAAATCTGATGTCAAAACTCATATGACAATGGGTCTATTACTAGATGACAGTGAGAAACTCGTACGACAATGGGTATACTCCCAGACGATAGTCCAGAAACTCATACGACACTAGGTGTTCAATGAAATGATAGTCTAAAAACTCATATGACACTGGGTGTCTGATCATACAATAGTTAAAAACTCGCATGACACTGGGTGTCCAATGAAATGATAGTTTGAAAACTCATACGACATTGGGTGTCTAATCATATGACAGTTGAACTTCCATACAACACTTTGTTTCTGCCGGTATGATCCTTGATCAAATAAACTATCATATGACAGTGGGTATCTCCTGGTATGAGTTTCTGACAAAACTCGTACAATAATTGTATGGACAGAAATTAAAAATAATAGTGTACTGATATTTTTGATAGAAAAAGTGCCAAAAAAAAAAAAATCTTTTTTGCAGGCAAAAAAGAAACAAAAAATAACGTCCTACAGAGTATACCAAAAGCCTTGAAACCCTTAGCCTCAAAAGATAGAAAATTGTAAGAAATGAAGGGAAACCCATTTCAGGGCCCCACAGTGGGCACCAAAAATGTGTGTGTAAAAATTGTACATAATTTGTAGACACAACACTTCAGTAAAATAGTAGAGGTTAGCAAAAATTGAAATCATGCAATAATTGAAACTAAACTAACCAGGCGATTTACTACCTTCTAATAGGTGCGAGTATAATGTTCTCAAATTATTATCTAGATCAGTGACCTTGACGACACCTAAATGAAGGATTTGAATGCAAAATTGATATGAAATATGAATGCAATTAATCTATTTTTTTTATATTTTCTATGCAATGATATGAAAACTTGATATGAAATCTATGCTAATATGGAAATTGATATGCTAAAATGATCTAACAATGATATGAAAAAGAATCTAAATGAATGTTAAAAAAAAAAATTGATCTCACAATAGCCTTGATTCGCAATAAGCTTTGATTCTCCAAATTCCAATTCTTCAAAATAGTTGTGCAATTCATAGACGACTTTGGTAGAGTAAGCTCGCAAAATTATGAGATTCTGTGGATTTGAGAGATGATTTGTGAAGAGCTAAAGCCTTAATTTATAGAAATCCAGAGCTTTGAGGATGCATGAAAGAAAGCCATAAATCACTCAAATAACTCAACTTGATTTTTGAGTTATTTTTAAATAAAGATAATTTAATTCACAAAAATATGCAAATCATGCAAAAATAGCTTTTTAACTCAAATTAGAAGTTTAGATCAACTTTAAAACTCAAAAATGATGTTTAGTTCCAAAAAGTCAATAACTTACATTGATTTTCTGATTTGGAGTTTAACTGCTCTTTAATTGTGCACATGGATAATTATGAATTAATAAATAAATAAAGTGATTTATTCTCAACTTAACTGATTTTGAAAAATAAAACAATTGATTTATGGGTTAATCAATTATTTTTCAAACTTTTATTCAAAAACAATATTATTAAAAATTGACAACTTGCTTTAATTAATTAAATAAGAATTTAATCAATTATTCATAGGATTTTGAATTTATTGTCAAAATTAAATAATACGATTTAGGAATAAATAGAATTAACTTCAATTAAATAATTAAGTGGCAGAATTAAATCTAATTAATTAAATATTTAGAATATTCAATTAATCAAATTTTAGAATAAATAAGATTTATCGTCAAATAATCATTAAATTAAAGATAATTATGATGATTAAGAATATTACTAGGAATATTTCCCGATGTAGAATTTAAGATAATCAATTAAGATTCGATGATGTTTAGATGTGCCTTAGGTTAGGACTTCGATGTCGATTTCATTCAATATGTTGATATAGAAGATTAATAAACTTATAACCCATTTTTGGAGTATTACAATCCCCTTCTACAATTTTTTGAATAAATCAATACATCCAATTTTCCCAATGGAATGTGTGTGGGTTCCCTTTCACCCTTTTTTGAAGGAATACAATATTAGCTATATCCTTATGGAAATACTCACTTGTTAGAGGCTTAGACAATCTGGACCCCCCTTTCTCTAGTTTTTCAAGCCATGTCTGAGCTATCGAGGAGCTATACTTTTTCTTGTCTGCCTCATACACATGATCTACCTCGGCATAGGTCCAAGGTTATATGGTTCCTTATCTAGAATCCACAGAGTTGTGATTAATGTTTCCCTACTAATCTTGACCAAAAATTTTACTGAAGCATCTTTAATACATCTTCTCTTAGTGTCATACTTATTGGCGCATTCTAACACCAGTTCTGAACACACTAGAGTTGGGGGAAAAGTTGTGGCCTCTACTAATCCACTTCCTGCTAGCCTCTTTGAAAAGGAACCTTCTGAGGCATTCCTAACCCTATCACAGAGTTCCCCTAAACTTACATTCACTAAAGAGGTGTATCCAATGTCTGGAAGGGAGATTAATTGGTGGGTTCTAATTTCCTCTTTCGAAAGTTTGAGGTGAAACAAAGGCATTTTACCAGCAAGTAGTCAAAAAGACTTTCAACATTGAATGATCTCTTCTGAATGAACTAAAAATTGTAGGGGAGAAAGGAACTCACCAATTTTCTACGCATCAAATTATTGTAACCTTCTCACCACCAATTTCGTCACTCCTTCCTCAAGCCTAAATAATTAACAGAAATGTCTTAACCATTCTTCATTTATTAACAATGGCTCATAAGATTTTAGTAAATCCCACAGCACAGCTTCAATAAATGTCTTAATAAAAGAATGATTGACATGACATCTAGAGTTACTCATCATTAATCTTCAAGTTAAATCGGTATAGAAATCTCAATTTCCCAGGGCATTCCCTGATTACCATATCTTTGCAATAATGACCCTTAGTACGTCACGTCGTCAGCTGTCACCTCCACTACTTCACATGCATGAGCCATCTTGTCGAATTTAACAACCCTATATGACAACTTGCCAAAATTTATCAAATACCTGGAATGCTTGAAATTGGCAACCTTTTACAGAATGAAAGAACAATCCCGCTGAATATTTCATGTGTTATTCATTGCATTTTAATCATGAACTTGAACTTCAACTAAATTTAAGGTTCAGGACTTGGTTCAAGTTCAAGTTTGACTTTGAAGACCGACAGACTTTTGAAGAGACAAACAAAACATTGGCAATGCATGAGTCGAATGGAAAAGAACTTGAACTTGAACTTGACAAAGTTCAAATTCAACTTCGACTTAGAATTTTACTGACCAAGACTAAAACTGATGGTTGATAAAAATCAAGGGTAACAGATAATACAACATTATTTGACCCATTGTGTGGTCTACAGTGGTCATATTCTGATTAGTTTTTGGGCATGTGCCTAAGTTTATGACCAAAGGTTTTCAAAGCCAATTCGATTCCATAGGGTAGAATTTCTTGCACCCATTTTTTATGTTACAAAATTAGTGAAAACATTTTGAACATACACAAATAAAGAGTTTCGCAAAAAAATATTTTACCAAGTCACTGCAAAACTTTGTCTCAATTATCTAATCCAAAAGCCACCCAAGCCTCCAAATCTTGTCATCCTTTGTTCATAATTATGTCCTTCCTATCTTCATGTGTGTGTTTGTATGTGTGTGTGTATATATATGTGTGTGTGTGTGTGTGTGTGTGTGTGTGTCTGTCTGTCTGTCTGTATGTATGTATGATCTTAAAATAGAAGCACTTCCATGGTAAGAGCATTTAGCCCTCTAAGTAAGTGGTTTGGGGTCATGTTGAATGCCTTGAATAGATATTTGACTTGGA
Source organism: Chamaecyparis obtusa (assembly GCA_027943335.1). Taxonomy (NCBI): domain Eukaryota; kingdom Viridiplantae; phylum Streptophyta; class Pinopsida; order Cupressales; family Cupressaceae; genus Chamaecyparis; species Chamaecyparis obtusa. Next base: position 816,022 of record BSBK01006565.1, read on the forward strand.
TCTGGCCTTTCCCCTTATTCTATCCCATTTTTCACTTCTTCCTAGCATTTTCCTAGCAATTTGGACTATGAATCTAAGGTTTTGGACCCTAAGGTCAAAGTTGACTTTATGAGGTCAAAGTTGACTTCAACCCTGACTAGGTCAAGGTCAACCTCAACCCTGACCTTGTTAGGGTTGACCTCGACCTTGACCCTAAGGTCTGGGATCTTCAGGGTTAGCCTCCGGTTGCGGGATTTAATCAAAAACTTGTCTTTTCCATCTTCGGGGCCACTATTTCTCAAATTAAGCATCGAATTCTCAAATTAATATTTGAGATGGACCCTTGTAAATATTTGTATAAGAATCTTAATTTATTATTGGAGATTATCCTTTCTCAAATTTTGTGTCTAATACTCAAATTAACTTTGGGGTTGGCCTTACCTCAAATTTTGTAACAAGGCTCTTAAATAATTATTTTATTTATATATTAAGGGTGGTCCCCTCTTAGAGTTTTGTGTCAAGACTTTAATTTAATTTCCTTTCCATGTGCACCTCTCTCAAGTTTTGTGCCATGGGCCCTTAATTATTGTTTTCTACGAGGCCCCTCTTGTGTCCTAGCTCACTATAAAAGGGAGCCTTCCTCATTTTCTCCATCAAGTTTTGCAATCCATCTCTCAAGCTCTCAAGAAAGAAGATCAAGCATTCAAGCCTTCAAGCATTCAAGCATCCAATTCATCAAGGAGATCCATTAGAAGCCATTGAAGGATTCAAGCTCTATGGAGCCCTCTTGTTGAAGATCCATCCATTCAAGCCTCTTCCAAATTCAAGATCCATTCAAGATTGATGTTGAAGATCTAAACACAATTGATTGGAGACATCCTACATTTGATTCTACATTCATTTGGAGCATCCATTCTTGTGGATTCAAGGATTCGAATCCTCCACAAGGGTTTCAACTCAAGCAAGGTGAATTGTTTCATTTACTTTGTTTATTCCAGCAATTTCAATTCAATTTTAAGATTAATTCCTAAATTGGGGTTTGACTGAGGCAAACCCCCAAACAAATAACCCAAAACCCTCTTTTTCTTGCAAGTACAGGTGTGAAACTTTAGATATGAGAGTATATCTGGATACCCTTTCGTCAAACTTCTGAGATCCGCGAACAAAGTCAAAGTTGACATTCATTTTCCTGAGGTCCTTGACTTTTTATGAGGGTCAAGGTTAATCTGACCTCATCTTGGAAAAAGATTTATGGGTTTTGTAGATCTCATAGTTTCAATTCAAGAATGTGAAAATCAATAGTTTTTGAAATCGTTTGATAGGGTTTTCAGCCAATTCTTTTTTGGAGGTAAGTACTTTTATTTCTTAATTTCAATATTAATCATCTACATTTGCTTTTTATATCAATACAATTTCATGTAAGTGTAAAATATTGGTTTTGGGGTCTCTTTTATGTGCAAGATATTGTTCTAGGACCTCATACACTATTTTATCCTTTACATTTTGGTGAACCCATCTGCGATAACTCTTTCTTTTATGGTGTTAGATCTTCCTTTGTATTCTCTTGTGTGTTCACCTTCACTCTATATTTTGGTGAACCCGACATACTTACACTCCTTTGTTTTGTGGATTTAGATGCCCTATTGTGTTAGATTTTTGGTTAATCTTTTCTTGCATTAAGATTAGGTTTATTTATGCCTTTACATTTCAAAAATCTAAAAAAATTGTAAAATTTCTTCAAAAATACAAAAATATTTACATTGCTTTGTGGAATTAGATGCTCTATTGTGTTTGATTTCCTCTTCATGTTTAGAAATTTCATTTGAATACATTTGGATATATCTAGATCTATTTGTTATCATGTTGCACAAGTTGTCTTAAATGTTTTCCAAAACCTTTGGGATTACACAACATCCTCCTCTTACCTTACCATTGCATGGTGTTACACCTAGCAAGACTTCATCTAGTGCATGTGATGTTGTTTTACCTTATAAGGATATATTAGAGAACAAAGATGACCTTAATCTATATCTCCATCACATTTCTCTTTATGGAGATGAGTTGAGGATTGATGTTAATTCTTCTCCTTATAGATGTCCTTCTACCCCCTCTAGGGATCAAGCTTTAGTGAATTATGGAGACCCTACAATGTGCTTTATTGGTAGGCATGATAATTCTCCTATTTGCGATGAACCCTTGGATAAAGACATTGATTTATCCCCTCCTCATAAAGAATCTTTGATACAAGAGGGTGATTTATTAATGGATGACATATTCATACACGGTGATAACTCTTTTTCTAAAACACACTCCCCTTATGCAGACACTTTAGTGAAAGATGTTTTACCTCCATTTGAGATTCTTTCTAGTGATGAGACATTAGTGGAGAATGATATGAATTCTCTTAATGCTCTCCCTTTTACTAATGATCCTATGGAGAATCAATATGTTACCTCATCTCCTCCTAGGATGTCCTCTTTTCTTCTTTCTTGTGAATCTATTTGTAGTGTTGAGACAACTAATATGGTTTATCCTAAACCCTTGTTAACTGTCAAAGGTTGTCCTTGTCTTACTATCAAAGGTAAACATATGGAGTCTTTTAATGATCAAGATTCGATAGCTCACACATATCATACAAGGAATAACCCTCAACCTAATCTGGTGGTTTCAACTTCTTTGCCACCTTCTCAACCTATTCTTCCTCCTCCACCCCGTCTTCCTAGTAAGGAGTATGATTTGATAACTCAATTGCAAAATACTCCTGCCAAGATTTCTTTATGCGAGCTTCTTCAAACTTCACCTACCGACTATGAAGCCTTGAAAAAAGCTCTAGCAACTCTTCCTACTCCACCTCCTAATCAAGAGAACATCAATAATTTCTTACAATGCATGCATGCTACCTCGGGTCCTCCTGACATTGTATTTACTCAAAAGGATTTACCTTCTAAAGAAGTTCAGAATCAGTATGATGCTCTTATGGTTGTTGTTTCTATCAATAAAAGTATCATTCGTAGAACCTTGATTGATAATGAATCTGGGCTTAATATTTGTAGCATGGACATGCTCAAAGCAATTAACGCCGATCTTTCAACTATTCAACCTGATAATGTTTATATTCATGGCTTTGATAACATTGCTAAGAACACTTTAGAAATTATTACCTTACCTATCAAAGTAGGACCGATCATCCTAAATACACCTATTCATATTATGCCTGGACCTCTCAATTATAATCTTCTTTTGGGTAGACCTTGGTTGCATGAGATGCATGCTGTTCCTTCCACCCTTCATCGTAAAGTCAAGTTTATACATAACAACGAGATGTATACACTTCATGCGGGTGATGCACTTAATCCTTGTCTTAATATTCAAACTCACACTATTCCTATTTCTAATACTAATCCTTCTTCCTCTAATGGTTTTCTTGGCGATGATTGGGGATCCTTGGATTTTAATCCTATCTTTATTGGAGAATATAAGATTAATGATCTTGATTTTATGAAGAAACAAAGAGAGTTTGAACAGTGAGTTTTTACATCTAAACCCCTTTGTAATAACTTTGTCACTACTTCAACCCATAATGAATCTATCAAACCTACTAAGGATGATATAGTGACTACTGAAGTTCCATTAACTCCTTCTGATATGTCTTCTCATTATGGTCCTCGTTATCATTTCCTAGTTAAACAAGGATTTAATAGTCAAGGATGTGGTAAACATAAACAGAGAATTCAAATGTCCTTACACACTGGGGGAATGAGCATTCTTATGGATTAGAATTTAATCCCCAACAATAAATCAATGTTAACAACATATCAAATAACACTTCAAAACATGATGAAACTATGAAAAAATTTTACCAAGAAGTTATTTTGCTTAAACTCCTTCGAACTAAGATGATTAGTAGACCTAAATGCAAAAAGAAATGTAGTCCACACTTGAAGACTCTTCCTTTTTGTTTATATCATAGAATTCATGATCACTCTACTAATGAATGTCAAGCTTTACATTATAAGATTAAGCAGCTCATTGATAGTAAGGTTATTTATATAGCATGTGGCAATGAGTTGTATTTCAATACTATTTTCTCTAAATAACATTCATGTTCCTATTATAGAGCTCCACATTATCTAAACAATGTTAGCCTAATACTTGGGGGCTCGTTGTCTTGCATAGTGTTGTGAGTGATATAATAGGTCTTCTTTCATCCTTGTTCCTACACTTGGGGGCAAGGATGTCATCTCCTTCATTTCTATCTTTTCGGGATTCACCTCTTTCCTTGGTTAAGTAGTATCTATCTATTATCTAATATCCAATCATACATGAACATTATGATTTACATTGAGGATCTTTGTCCTTGATCACAACCTATTTCATTGTTTGACATTGAGTTTCCATGGTTGATATATCTCTCACCTTGGAAACTGAACAGTGTGCTATCCCTCACAAGGGTTACTCTTTCACTTCTTGCATGATATCTCTTTGCATTCATCCCTTCCATGGCCTCATAGGAGTTGTGACCTTCTTGGCTTGGACTGGGTGTTGTCTATGGATATTGTCTTGATACTGAAAAGGGCTTTATCCTTATTTTTTTCTTTCCTTAACATGTCAAAATAGTATATTTTGTCATATTAAGGAGGGGGGCATATATACAGCCTCCCTTGCTCTATATTATGTATTTTTGTTTTAACTTTTTATTTTGCAACATGCTAAATCTCGGAAGGTAACGCACATAAGTTGCTAAATTTTGAAGGGACACGTATTTTCAATATCAAATATGATAAATCTTTCGAAAGTAACACACATAAGTTGCTAAATTCTGAGGAGACACGCATTTTTCAAATTTTTTAATATGCTAAATCTTGGAAGGTAATGCACATAAGTTGTTAAATCTTGAAAAAATACGCATCAATATGCTAAATCGTTCGAGGGTAACGCACATAAGTTGCTAAATCCTGAGGAGACACGCATTTTGTATTATATGGTGATACAAGAAGGTGGATCCATGTGTACTTTATAAAAGTCATCAAAAGACGCACTACATACATGCACAAAACTGTCAGAAGGTGCACAACATTATGGGGTGACTATCAAGTATTTCTTGGTAGGTCGTCCTATCCTTTTGTAGTTCACAATGAGATATACACATCTTACTGGGTGAGCTAACCACTCTTCTCTTCTCTTTTCTATCTTCTAGTGATGTCTCTCTTATTAAAATCTTGGAGTTGATGAAAACTCAAGTCCTTGGGGGCTTGAGGATTCTTTTGTCCCTTTAATTTTAATAAAATTATCTTTTTTTTTATCTCATTTACCAAAAGTTTGCATCGAGTCCATACTCTTGTTAAAGTGGGGGCTTAATGTATCGTCTTAAAATGGAAGCACTTCCATGGTAAGAGCGTTTAGCCCTCCGAGTAAGTGGTTTGGGGTCATGTTGAATGCCTTGAATGGATATTCAACTTGGATCTGGCTTTTCCTCCTATTCTACCTCATTTTCCACTTCTTCCTAGCATTTTCCTAGCAATCTGGACTATGAATTTGAAGTTTTGGACCCTAAGTTCAAAGTCGACCTTATGGAATCAAAGTCAACTTCAAACCTAACTAAGTCAAGGTTGACTTCAACCCTAAGTTCTAGGATCTTCAGGGTTAGCCTCCGGTTGCGGGATTTCATCAAAAATTTATCTTTTCCCTCTTTGGGGACACTATTTCTCAGATTAAACATCGAATTCTTAAATTAATATTTAAGGTGGACATTTCTTAATATTTGTATAAGAATCTTAATTTATTATTGGAGATTAGCCTTTCTTCAATTTTGTGCCTAATACTCAAATTAACTTTGGGGTTAGTCTTACCTTGAATTTTGTAACAAGACTCTTAAATAATTATTTTATTTATATATTAAGGGTGATCCCCTCCTAGAGTTTTGTGTCAAGATTTTAATTTAATTTTCTTTCCATGTGCACCTCTCTAGAGTTTTGTGTCATGGGCCTTTAATTATTACTTTTTACAAGGCTCCTCTTATGCCCTAGATCACTATAAAAGGGAGTCTTCCTCTCTTATTTTCTCTATCAAATTTTGCAATCCATCTCTCAAACTCAAGCAAGAAGATTAAGCATTCAAGTCTTCAAGCATTCAAGCATCTAATTCATCAAAGAGATCCATTAGAAGCCATTGAAGGATTTAAGCTCTATGGAGCCCTCTTGTTGAAGATTCATCCATTCAAACCTCTTCTAAATTCAAGATCCATTCAAGATTGATGTTGAAGATCTAAAGATAATTGATTGGAGACATCCTAGATTTGATTATACATTCATTTGGAGCATCCATTCTTGTAGATTTAAATATTTGAATCTTCCACAAAAGTTTCAACTCAAGCAAGGTAAATTATTTCATTTATTTTATTTATTCCAGCAATTTTAATTCAATTTCAAGGTTAATTTTTAAATTGGGGTTTGACTAAGGTAAACCTCCCAAACAAACAACTAAAAACTTTTTTTTTCTTGCAGGTACAGGTGCGAAACTTCAGATCTGAGAGTAGATTTGGATACCCTTTTCACCGAACTTTCGAGATCTACAAATAAAATCAAAGTCAACTTTCATTTTTCTGAGGTCATCCTTGACTTTTTATGAGGGTCAAGGTCAACTTGATCTTATCTTAAAAAAATATTTTTGAGTTTTGTAGATCTTGCAATTTCGGTTCAAGATCACAAAAATTAATAATTTTTTAAATCGTTTGATAAGGTTTTCAACCAATTTTTTTTTCGGAGGTAAGTACTTTTATTTATTAATTTCAATATTAGTCATCTACATTTATTTTTTATATCAATACAATTTTATATAAATGTAAAATATTAATTTTGAAATCTCTTTTATGTGGAAGTCATTATTCTAGGACCTCATACACTATTTTATCATATATATATATATATATATATATATATATATATATATATATATATATATATATGTATGTATGTATGTATGTATGTATGTATGTATGTATGTACATATATATATGTACGTGTATATACATATATATATACGCGTACGTACGCATATTATATATATATATACATATACATATATAATATGCGTACGTACATAAACGTGTATATATATATATATATATATATATATATATACATGTACATATATACAAATATATATATACACGTATATTTATATATATACGTATGTACGTGTATATATGTGTGTATATATATGAATATATATGTGTATATATATGTATATACGTATATTATATAATATACATTATATATATACGTATGTATGCATATATTATATATATACGATGTATGTATATTATATAATATACATACATATGTACGTCATAGACATATATATATGTCATATATATATATACACACACACACACGTACGTACGTCATATATATACATAATATTATGTTATATTATATATTATATATTATATATGATGTATATTATATTATATATGTACGTACGTCGTATATATATGTACGTCATATATATACGACATATATTATATAATATATGTACGTATGTCATATATATATGTACAATGTATATTATATAATATACGTATATATATATGTACATCATACATATTCGACATATATTATAATATACATACATACATCGTATATATATGTATGTCATATATATACAACGTATATTATATAATATATATACATACGTCATATATATATATATATATACGTTATATATATATGTCACATATATGTGTACGTTATATATACGACATATATTATATAATATATGTGTAGTACCTCCATATTTTTTTACTTTCAATTTTTCAGTGTCGTACTTTTTTAGGCCACATTATATGTGTGCATTTATGGATATTGTTTGAGTGATTGTAGATTTATTTAAATTATGTTTAATGCTATGATGTTATGTGATTTCATATTTAGATGATTATGTTATTATGATGTGATGTTTCATATTTCAGTTAGTTTATGATATACTAACCTCATACTAGCATGTGTATGGTGTTCATATGTATGTATCTATATTATATATCTTTATGGTAAAGGGTGGAGGCATAGTTACTCACTTTGTCGAGATCCACATGACTAACCGTACCTTATCATTGCTTGTTATATATTATATGTACATACTTTATTTGGTGATGACAGGTTTGCAGGTACAGGGCATCGTCTTCCCTGAATTGGCAGGAGTGAGTGTGCCCACATACATTCATCTCATGGTAAAGAGGGGAGATAGTATTCAGACCCAAAACTCAATTCTGAACTTATTTATCATAATTGTTGGATAAAGTATTTTTTGACTACCTTACCTGAGTTGACCTAGTTCGTGGATCTCATCTTGTGAGTTTGTATGATGCATGAATGTTCCTGAAATATTGCTTTGATTTAATTATTTTGCTATGGTTATTTTAATTAATTATATAGTGAGAAAATAATGATTAAAGTATTTCTTATGTCGTTGAATAATTATTAATTAATTAAAAATTAAATATGAGAATATTTGAATTTAATTAATTAATTATGGTAAATTTTGATTTAGTACATTTTTATTAAATTGTTGAGAATTAGTGCATATTTTAATTGTGTTAAAAATTATTAAATAATTTAAATATGAAATTTTATATTTCATGTGCTTTATTTATTTATATAAAATCGGATTTCATAAAATAACTTGTAATTAGAGTTTCATGTGAGATGTGCATGAATAATATATTTTATAATTAAATATTGGTATTTTCCCTCAACTCAAAAAAGAAGTTTGAATAGAAGTTGTCTGGTGACTCATTAGGGTTTGCATGATAGGTGGATTTGATTTTCTATTTGAAGAAAATTGCATTCATTTTGCATAATCAAGTTTTTGTTAAAATTTTCAATTTTGGGGAGAGGAAACATTTTTAGAATATTAGGTGCTTTTTTGTGTTCTTGAGAATTTAGTGTGAGAATTTTTCTGAGTGAAGTGTGTGTGCATCTGGAATTGAAATTCTACAAGCTGTGATACAGAGTTGCAGGATTGAGCTCTACATTTTCAGATTTGAGAGATTTAGCATCCTACAGGCAATTCTATCTCAGTTTCTTGCATTGGATAGAGGTAGGGGATTGATTTAATCTTCTTGTAATTTTATTTATAAAATTTTCATTATGTAGTTGTGATTGATTTGATTTGAGGATGCAAATCTATTTTTCAATTATATTTCATTATGGGTATTAGGAAACCCTTTGTTTGATGCTATTGATTTTATATTGTGACTTGGCATAGTAATGTTATGCTGTTGAAATTTTTGAGAAAAATTCATCGTAAGGCACTTAAAAAATAAAAAAATTAAATCTCTATAGTAAGTTCTATAGTATAAATGATTTAATTAAATGGGTTGTTCTCAAAAATTTAATTTGAGTTGAAAAAATATATTCTGTGTAAAAATCTCATTCTCTGTTAAAATACACAGTAAAAATTTAAAAAAATATCAATAAAGATAAAATTAGCTTTCCTTGTTTTTAATTGGTAGAATGTCTATTCAACAATGTGAAGAGAAAACACTAATTAGAAGAAAGAATAAAATATGCTGTTAAATTTGTGATCTGTCTATATTTCCATTTTTGGGAATAAAATTTTGGGTCTGTATATATTTCTATTTTCAGAAATTAACTTTTTCATAAAAAAAAATATACTTTAGCTTTTGTATTTTATGCAAAGTTATTTCTTGAAATAGATATATACATATAAATTAAAATATTATTAAACTGCACTTTGAAAAGTTTTGGTTTCAAAAAAAAAAAATATTAAAATTTTGTTTGGTAAGGCAAGTCACAGGTGGGGGCCACCAAATCACCCCCCTACGTACCTCCCTGTACTGACCTGGCACGCAGGTCTTCACGGGAGACCGTGACAGACCTGGTACTGTACACGGTTCCCGTGCATAGCAGCAGGTCAGTGCACAGCCTACCGTTGTAGGTCAGGTACCCACACGAGCATTGGGGTCCAGCCATGAGCCCCCCAACTATGATGTTTTATTTATTTTTTTATTATTATTTTGTATTGTTAAGTTAATAATTTTTAATATGTTAGTTTTAATAAATTATTACATTATATATATATATATATATATATATATATATATATATATATATATATATATATATATATATATATATAATTGGTTAAAGTATTAAATTTTTTTTATATATATATATATTATTTGTAAATGAATTTATGGTGGTCATAATTCATTAGTAATTTAATTTTATTAATATGATCTATTTAAATATTAATAAAATTTTATTATTATGTTTTGCTTAAGTTTAATAATAAAATTTCATTTAATATTGTTAATTTTTGTTAATGAAATTTTTTATTTGTCATAAGCGCAATCTTGTTAGAAGATTTAAATCAAGGGTAATTAGGATATATAGTTTTCTCAATTTTATTTTAATCATTCGATCATAGGAATGTCAATTATAGAGAAATGAGACTCTAATCTTGTAACTTATTTATTGTCATTCATAGAACAAAGTTTTGATTATTTTCTATCAAAATTGGGCATCTTGGTTATAACGGATTAATTGACACTTCTTAGGTTATCTGAACTACTTATGGTAATATTAGACATGATTATTGTGAAAACTCTCCAGTAGACATTTTTTTTGAATTCATTTGTAATGATTATAAAACATATTGAATTATAGTTTTATTTTAGTTCAAATTGATGTGATTGTGTATTCTACGTGTCTTCTTTGACATTATGAGATGTCAGGTTTTAAATGACCTAGGAGAATACAGAGGCTAGGGTATGTGTTAGGCATTAGTATTTTTTAGTTATGTATGGTGTGTGTGCACTCTGTTTGATTATCATTTCTATTTGACCATTGGGCTCATATTATATTATATTCTGTTTTTAGTATCTATGTGAATATATCTAGTTCTTTTGTGTGAATTTGGATATGAGGTTACGTAGTTGTATACCTAATTTGATCTAGGAGAGATCTATGAGCGTAGGGTAGTTTACCTAGGTATGTGTTAGGAGGTGGCTTGCAATAAGCGTCAGGGCCCACAAGTGGCTGTTGTTGACCACTTATTGTAAATTATTGTAAACAAGTGATAACTTAAATTTAACTAAGGGAAATAAATAAACTTAATAAGATGGTTTCCTCTCCCATGCTTGAGTGCTAGTATAGACCGAGATGAGGATGAGATGATGCTTACCACCTTTTGAGGTGTGTGTTCTAGCATAGTTAATGGCTTTGTCAATATGAGAAGTCATTGATTCCGTGTATGGTCACTTGAGTGCTGAAATCTAGAGTGATTACCAGGATGAGACTCAAGAGTTAGACATACATGATGACACCTACCTACACATAGTCTAGTTATCTTACAAGGTCGGTTGCCTCTGGATTAGTGAGTCATACATTTCACTACTTTTGTTGACCTTGAGTTAGTAAGCTATCAGGAATCTTTTCTTAGTGGTGTTTCCTGTATGGACTTGATTATCTATTTGAGATCTGATGTTATCTCCTCAACACGGTGGGGTAGACCTTTGTGGTTCTACACAGACGGGTGGTAGTGTTTCTTTACCATTTGAGATTCGACGTCCTAATACCAGTGCTTGATGGTGTCTTTTCAGATTGATTCCTTATGTTACTTCTTCATTGATGTTCTTATGTACTTATTCTTTATTGTAAATCTTGTATTAAAGTATCGCATATGACACCTAATCTGAATAATTATAATTTAGTTGTTAGAATGATTAATACATACCCTACGACATGTGCAGTGGATGTATATTTATTAGAATTAATGATTATTCATGAAATGTAAACATTGCGATGTAATTGTTGTATTTATTTTATGGAATCATTTGTTGATGCTATTTGTTATGTTATGTTAGTAAGTAATACTACGTCATGAGACCCATTAGAGTTGTACCTGTGTTTACAATGTGTGTTATGTGAGATAATGGTTATTGCTTCATGTGATTGTATATCTTGAACGTTAATTTTAGGAAAAAAAAAATTTGTTCACCAAACTTAGTATCATGTTTTAGGTTAGTTTCTTTTGGATTCCCTGGCGGGGAGTTACAATATGTACGTATGTCGTATATATATGACATACGTACATATCTTATATAATAACTGTTGTATTTATATATTTTTTTTATTTCTTTTTTTTAAAGTTAAAGTAGAGTATCCACCATATTTATATTAATATAAATTGATTTAATGACTCTCTCGTGGAAGAATCAAGAAAAAATTTTAGAATCGTAGTCGTATATAAGTTAAAAATATGATAATTTTTACATTTGAGTTTGCACATGTAATCCATGAATTCTGATAAGATGATATATTAGAGCATAAATATCCCTAAAATTTTGGTAGAAAACAAACTTAGACCAAGGATAACATATTGTATGCAGATAATTATAAAATTTTAAAATAACTTTATCAAACATGCTTATGAAATATAGCTTAATTACGAGATTTCAAAATAGGTCAATCAAATATGCATATGCAATACAACAGACGTACAACTTTTTACAAAAGTAATCATTCATCCATAGGAGAGGATGATTTCCAAATATTTTCCCAACTAGTAGGCGAAGCCAAGACATTGCCAACTTTTCAGCCATCGAGCATTTTTTGAGCTGCTAGACGAGTGTTAGAAAAGTGACTGGGTGAGAGAGGTACATTCAGGTTAGGGACCTATTTTGAATTACCAGAGATCAACTTGTAGCAAGACGGAGGTTGAACCAGAGGAAGTGGTGATAACAGAAGATCCAAAACTGAGTGTGTCAGACATCAAATTTTATCCACAAAAACTTTTCTAAGAGCCGAACCTACAATTTACAAATTGTTACTAATTATTCAAAAGCTCTTCTTTTCCATGGCCCATTTGAAATAGTCATATATTATCAAGTGTTCATGGCTCACCATAATGTCGTGATGTAAGAATAATTTCTCAATCAACGTAGAACTTGACCAAAGGTCATACTTTTAGAGTGCCACCATGAGTCATGCACCAGGAATAAATTGAGGTCAAACAATCTTATTGGCGATATAAACTACTAAATCCACCGACTGCAATAGGTCTATTAGATTGGAGAGAAAAATTGACACCAACTGAGAAAAAAAAATCACTATCTTGGTCCTTAGAGACAACACGTATTCACCAATGACACAGTGGACAACCTTGTAATGTAGCATAGAATTACAGATAAATACTTGCTCGAGTTTTGGGCTATCAATTTTATTTGGGAACGGGATTTCGAAAGCCTGCGGTGGATATATACCTTGCAATTTTTTGGCAAGAGCTCATCGTGAAGATGTCCACAATTTTAACAGGAAGGGAGCTTCATTCGTAGCATTATCCACTCACACAAAGAATCTGTCATGTGTAAGACTCAAGAAGTAATGAGAGTGTCTGTTAGGGAGAGCAAAGTATTTGTAGACTACAAGTGAATATTTGAATTTCATGTCAATTAATAGCAAATCTCTCACAATCTATAGTTGAAGTATAATAGGTATAAGGCATATTATAAAATAGGGTGTGTGTCATGCAATCACACATTTCATTTAATTATCAGCTTATAGGCCAACTAAAATAATGTACTTTGAATGCATAGTAACGACATGTGAATGCGAGAATTTGGTACTTAAGAATTACCCACTCATGATATATCAGCATTCCACTATATCACACATATTCAATAGTACATCCATATAGATTGGTGATGAGTTGTCATTAGCTCTTGCCAAGCAATAAGCTTCAATTACAAATTTGTACAATGATAAACATCAAATCCACACATTTAAAAAAAAATTTACATATGCCGATCTGTCGAAGTTGTAAATGTCATGTAGCTTGGCATCTTATTTTAAGATTGCGTCATAATTAACAAATACTTCCTCATGCCCATCACATCTTTTATTTGTCAAATGATCTGCTAATTGATTGTCCTCCTACAAAGTATGTGAAATCTAAACTTTTTGAAATGAGTCTAATAA
>BSBK01006565.1:835000-867500 GCA_027943335.1 Chamaecyparis obtusa
AAAATCTTGACTTTAAAACTTGCAAATCAAAGAATAGAACCATGGGAAGCTCACCTCTCATCCTAAGTCTCAAGGAGGTCACCCCCGAGCTTGGAGAACCAAAGCTAAATGAGTATGCTTCAACAAAAAATGCTCACAACAATACACATGCATAAACAACAATTAACTCTCAACCAAAGTTTTACGAATGAGTTTACCAACTCATTGAGAAGGGTGAAGGTGGGCTTTTCCAAGGAGGAGTATGCCATTGCATTTAAAATTTCTCAACATGAGTATTTCATTGCCTCTTCAATGCTACATTATCAAATCTTCATACACATACTTGTTTATTAACATCATCAAAATGCAAGCATACCAATGGATTCATGGTGCCCATACATCATGGATTTATCTTTTTTCTCCAAGAGAAGAGACTCTCACCATAATGAAGAGCCCAACTAACCCCTTCACCCAAGGCCACTTCTTCCCTTCCCAAAGAGTGAGTAATGTCTCACTCTCATGAATAAAACTTCCTCATTCAACCAAGAATAAAATCATAAACATAAATTCAAAACTCAAATCTCATCTCATACAACACAATATCACAACAAAACATAGAGTTCATATGCATGAAAGAGCAAGAATAACGTGTTAATCTATTGTAAACAAACAAATAAACTTTCATGGCAATGAGTAAACCAACCTTCACAATGTGTTATGAAAAATAATTTTTGAGAAGAACCCAATCTTTATCCTTTCATCTTCCAAACTTAATTGTCTCTAAAATTAGAGAATGGGTGAACACCCACTAACTCTACCAAGGGCTTCTAAAAAGACCTCCAACTTCTATCCACCCACTAACATTAATTTTAAACTTGACTCTAAAGTCGTGGCTTTTCCTTGTCCCTTATCATAAATGTCTGATTGGAAGGAAGTGTGAGGTTAGGTAAAGGTCAAGACTCAATCTAATTTTTATAGCATAAGGAAAGTGGGTTATAAAATGGGTCACCTAAGCCACTATGGGTTTATAGATGTCTTAAAAATATTTCTAACCCATACCCCTAACATTTAGATACTTAAATTTTGCTAAATTTAACATTTAAGATCTTTTTTTGGCTTCTAAAAGTGGCTAGAAGAATTTAAATCTAAAAAATCAATTTGATGGAACTTTGCAAGTATCTCCAACAAGGGGATTAATTAAGTTCCTAATGAGTCAGTTAGACTTAGGTTTACATTGTCAATCTAAAGTAGACATGTTAATGCATAATACATAACAAGTGTCAAGTGACACTAACAATTACACATCACATATGAAATGACATGTCTCAACGACAACATAAAGTTTTTTAATAACACACATGTAATTCACATTTACAACTGGTTCACATTACAATGAGGTTTTCAATCTCATATCAGATTAAACCTTGGCTTACTCAGTTCACATATGGTTAGCCTTGATTCTCCAAAAAAATTTATGGTTCTCTTACCTTCACACTAAACATTGAGCATTAGTAGTTCAAGGTGATCAAATCACATGAAATATATTTATTCAATTCTTTATTTAACAACATAAACCAATATGCAGAATTTAATTCTAATTATAATTTTTTATTCAGTAATATTTAAACATAACAATTTCATAATCATTATGACATGTTTTTGTGAAGTAATCAAATCTAAACATGATCTAATCTTCTCATCAATTCACATAACTAAACATACATAATCAAATCATGACATATTCTAAGTTCCAATCCTCATCACAATGTAATCTACATAATATAATAATAATCATCAAACATAATATCACGAGTCTCTGTCAAGATAATCAAAAAGTGTATCAATTGTATACGACGTATATATCTACATCATATATATATATATATAGATATATATATGTATATGTATATGTATATGTATATATATATACATGATGTATATATATATATATATATATATATATGTATATATATATCTATATCTATATCTATATCTATATATGTTGTGTATATATATAGATATATATATACACATAATGTTTATATATATACGTCATGTATATATACATGAAATATATATATATATATACATCATATATATATATACATACATACATACATGACATATATATATGTATATATATGACGTATATATATATATATGATGTATATATGTATGACATATATATATGTCATATATATATATACACAACATATATATATATATATGTCGTATATATATATACATATATATATATGACATATATATATATGTGTATATATATGTAATATATATATATATACAACATATATATATATGACATATATATATATATATATATATATATATATATATATATGTCATATCACTAGTACATTTGAGGTCAAATTCTGATGGTCATTTATCAGATTTGCAATGTTAATTTGTCAGCATTTTGATAGATGAGTTCGTCGTAATTTTTACATAGGAAATTATGATAGAAGATGTATCCGTCAGTTTACTGACACCACATCA
Organism: Chamaecyparis obtusa; assembly: GCA_027943335.1. NCBI lineage: Eukaryota > Viridiplantae > Streptophyta > Pinopsida > Cupressales > Cupressaceae > Chamaecyparis > Chamaecyparis obtusa. The sequence continues at coordinate 837,494 of BSBK01006565.1, forward strand.
TGTCAAAAACTTGCACATAGCAACAGCTTCGTTATGGCATTTCCTATGGTTCATCCATCAAAATTCTGACACCATGACCTATTGGAAATATACAATCTTTGTCAGAATTAACTGTCGAAAACATATCTTTTCCGACATTATAACTATTGGAATAGCGACATTTTTCACCTAATTCTAACAGATATACCTATCGGTGATGTGACATTAATGTCAAAGTTCCTATCAAAAAATTTCTATTTGTGACACTTAAACTGTTAGAAGAGCAACAGTCCTTCAACATTTCTCTGACAGGTTTCCCTGTCGAACGTATAGCATTACTATCGGAAGTATTATCGTAAATTATTTTTCTTTGACATTTTATCTGTCGAATGCATAGCACTTCTGTCGGAATTAATTATGAAGTGTCAAAAAAATTGACGGATATGCACATTAAAGATAAAATAGCTCAAGAGACCATCATAGTTTCTCTTTTTCTTCGGTCTATATTATTGACATAATGTTTTACTTGTAATGCCCCGCTAGGGAACCCAGAAGAACTTAACCTAAACATGTGACTAAGTTGCAAAATAATTTTTTTTTAAGTTAACAATCAATAACATCAAAGTTTACAATGCGGAAGCAAAGCATAGCAATACACAACTAACATAGGTTACAACTCTTAAGGGTTCCTTGACGTAGATTATGAAAGAGTTAATTAATTAATATAAGATAAAGATATGAATCCTAAGAATATATCTTAAAAATAATAACATCATAAGCATGATTACATAAATACAATTGGTACCTTAAGGTAACCATAATAATAAGCGTCCACTACACATGTCGCAGGGTATGTGAATAGAATAACTAAAAAAAAAATATATGACAACTCTGAAAAACTAATATAATGATACAAGAAGAAGAAGAACAAAAAAAAATATCTACAACATGGATCATCTAGCCTCGGTGCACGAACGTCAGAATCTCAAATGGTAAAATAATCACTACCACCTGACCTCGTGAACCTAAACGGTCCACTCCCACTATGTTGAGGAGATAACATCAGAACCCACTCAGATAACAAACAACAACCAAGGAAGAGGTCCTAAAAGATTCTAACTCAAAGATACTAAAAATTACAACAAGGTATAAACATACTCTACTAGAGGCAAACAAAACACGTAGGAAACCTTAGATGCATACAAGAAGTGTCATCACACAAGTCAACTCTAAGGTTATCCTACTAGTCCTTTCAGACCCCGGTGCCTTAGTGACTGTATGTGGTTATAGTAACCTTTCATGTAGACAAGGTACTACCTATGCCATCTCCAGTCCATAAAGGTGGCAAACATCATCTCAACTCCCATCCTAGTCAAATTCAATTGAGAACTCAGGCATGGGCGAGGCACAAAATATATTTTTAGGTTCATTTTAGATTCCCAATATTTATTAATTATCACTTATTACACTACATGTAATGGGATCTCCTAATAGCCACTTCTAGGCTCCGACACCAATTCACAAGTCACTTCCTGATATACACTTAGATGACCTACTCTAAGGTTTCACATGAACAATAAGAACTCTGAGTTATCACAACTCATGAATCTCTAAAACTAGATTCAATATGCAAGACCAGAAATATGCAAAACTAGATACATCATAGAACAAGTTCAACGATAGATCAGAATAAGCATGACAAACCATTCATGATAGATAAAGATAACCCAATCCCACCTCTAGATTATAAACCCCAAAAGATGACTACAACCCCTAAAAATCAATACAAAAAATTTGTCCAAGGCATCTAAATTCTTCTCAATAAAACATGCTTGCTAAAGATTGTATTACTTAAATATACAAGAATATACAATTCAAATTTGTCAAAAGACCTTATTTCAACCTAATACTTAATCAGATATAAGCAATCAAAAGCATTATGAAAATTTATCTAGCTTTTCCAATATATCTAAGAAATAAATAGTCCAATAACAAAAATTTAACAAATTAGATTTATAATCAAATTGAGATAACACTTTACAAACCAATTGTAAAATGATTAAAGTACAATCTAAGGTCTATGATTATTCACCTCACAATAATCATTTAACAATACAAAAGTATTGAATTAGGAATTAGGTTAAACTAATTTTTATAAAAGAATTAATATTTAATAATAATTAAAAATAACTAATTTAAAAAAATTAATATAACTATCATATAGTAAAAAATTCATTTTATAACAAAAAAGCAAGTTTCAAAATAAAAATAAATTTACAAAGTTAATAACATTACAAAAAATTTTAACAAGGTTTAAAATAAAAATTAAATGCAATAATAAAACAAAATATGCTAAGTGGGGAGTGCACGTGCCCCCACACCATAGCAACTGGTGCACAACCCCCACCATAGGGTCTGACATGCATCAGTACCCTGCAGTACTAGCGCACAACAGTCCCCTAGGGAACTATCGTGTGTCAGTACTCCAGGAGTACTGTGCATGGTTTCCTTTAATAAATACCACTCTGTCCCTCAACCACATCAGGCACATCAAACAGAAATATAAAATAAACACATCAACCATACACATGCAAGTATGGGGTCAGTAAAATTATAAGTTTTAATAATTTCCTAACATATATTTTATCATTCTAAAGTAATCATAACATTTATAAAATCAAACTAGGGGCGAGGTACTACATACACCCCCCCTAGGATTAGACTTACTCCTGAAAGCCTACAACAGTTGAGGATAAATTTCCCCCCCAAACACGAAGCATTTACTAAAGATAAAACATGACATTTGAAAGCAAGTCATAACATAAGAACATAATATACAATCATTAAGAACATTATAATATCTAGTTTAGGAACAACTGAAAATATCATATTGATCAATAATTCATTAACAAATCTAAACTTTTATTCATACATCATCATAGAAAACATATAGGATCGATTACATAAAGAACACATTCATATCTATAACAATTAATGAGTTGAAAAGTTCATGAAAAACTATCTAGTTAATGCAACACTTATGCAATCAAAAAAGATACACAATAATACTAATATCACACATCACATATAGCACCATCTCTGTGATGTCCTCCTTTATACATACTATCAGGGGTTCATGATGAACATGATAGAAACAATACTTATCACAAAACAAGGCCAACATTACCAAACATTTAAAGTAGCCACTATAAAACTCACAAAGGTAAAACCCAAGCAGGGAAACATAAGTCCAACATTAAATCATGAGATATCTCAATTTCAACAATAAATCAAGTGTGACTAGCTTCAAAGAAATAAATAATGAAAAGAGAGTTCAGTGACTAATCCAATCATAAGAAAGTTCAAAATTTTCAATGTTAGCCCATACACATCACGAATAATTCATAAATCAACTAAAAATAAATCATCAATCATAACACATCCACATAACAAGGTGACTAGTAGTACCCACACTCAAGGGAGTAATCGTTTCATGACATCCAAGGTATTTCACCCTAGATGCATTAAGGAAGGTAACCATACACAATAAACAGTCAAACACCTATGGCAATCACTAGGCTAGTGATAACTCAAAGGCATTTAAGAGAAGCAAGAACATAAATGTTTAAATGTAGTTTAATGGTTATCAAAACACAAAAGGGTTATATGTCTATGTTTGGTTTCAAGTTTAACAGTTTAGACATCTAATAGGCGCACAACTTTCCAAAGTTCCCAGTATAGAACCCGGTGCTCTGATACCAAGTGTAATACCCCGCCAGAGAACCCAAAAGAACTTAACATAAACATGCGACTAAGTTTGCAGAATAATTTTTTTTTTTAAGTTAACAATTAATAACATCAAAGTTTACAATGCGGAAGCAAAGCATAGCAATACACAACTAACATAGGTTACAACTCTCAAGGGTTCCTTGACGTAGATTATGAAAGAGTTAATTAATTAATATAAGATAAAGATATGAATCCTAAGAATACATCTTAAAGACAATAACAACATCATAAGCATGATTACATAAATACAATTGGTACCTTAAGGTAACCATAATAATAAGCATCCACTACACATGTCGTAGGGTATGTGAATATAATAACTGAAAAGAAATACAACATGATAACTCTGAAAAAATAATATAATGATACAAGAAGAAGAACAAGAAATAATATCTGCAACATGGATCATCTAGCCTCGGTGCATGAATGTCAGAATCTCAAATGGTAAAAGAATCACTGCCACCTGACTTCGTGAACCTAAATAGTCCACTCCCACCGTGCTGAGGAGATAACATCAAAACCCATTCAGATAACAAACAACAACAACCAAGGAAGAGGTCCTGAAATATTCTAACTCAAAGATGCTAAAAATTACAAGGTATAAACATACTCTACCAGATGCAAACAAAACATGTAAGAAACCTAAGATGCATACAAGAAGTGTCATCACACAAGTCAACTCTAAGGTTATCCTGGTAGTCCCTTCAGACCTTAGCGCCTTAGTGACTCTATGTGGTTATAATAATCTTTCGTGTAGACAAGGTACTACCTATGCAATCTCCAATCCATAAAGGAGGCAAACATCATCTCAACTCCCATCCTAGTCAAACTCAATCAGGAACTCAAGCATGGGCGAGGCACAAAAATATGTTTTTAGGTTCATTTTAGATTTCCAATGTTTATTAATTATCACTTATTACTCTACTTGTAATGGGATCTCCTGGTAGCCACTTCCGAGCTCCGACACCAATTCACAAGCCACTTCCTGATATACACTTAGATGACCTACTCTAAGGTTTCACATGAACAATAAGAACTCTGAGTTATCACAACTCATGAATCTTTACAACTAGATTCAACATGCAAGACCAAAAACATGCAAAATCAGATACATCATAGAACAAGTTCACTGACAGATCAGAATAAGCACGGAAACTATTCATGACAGATAAAGATAACCCAATCCCGCCTCTAGATTATAATCCCAAAAGATGACTACAACCCCTAAAAATCAATACAAGAAATTTGTCCAAGGCATCTAAATTCTTCTCAATAAAACATGCTTGCTAAAGATTGCATTACTTAAATATACAAGAATATACAATTCAAATTTGTTAAAAGACCTTATTTCAACCTAATACTTAATCAGATATAAGCAATCAAAAGCATTATGAAAATTTATCTAGCTTTTCCAAATATATCTAAGAAATAAATAGTCCAATAACAAAAATTTAAGAAATAAGATTTATAATCAAATTGAGATAATACTTTACAAACCAATTGTAAAATGATTAAAGTATGATCTAAGGTCTATGATTATTCGCCTCACAATAATCATTTAACAATACAAAAGTATTGAATTAGGAATTAGGTTAAACTAATTTTTATAAAAGAATTAATATTTAATAATAATTAAAAATAACTAATTTAAAAAAATTAATATAACTATCATATAGTAAAAAATTCATTTATAACAAAAAACAAGTTTCAAAATAAAAATAAATTTAACAAAGTTAATAACATTACAAAATTTTTAAACAAGGTTTAAAACAAAAATTAAATGCAATATTAAAACAAAATATGCTGAGTGGGGAGCGCATGCACCCCCACACCACAGCAACTGGTGCACGGCCCCCACCGCAGGGTCTGACATGCGTCAGTACCCTGCAGTACTGGCACACAGCAATCCCCTAGGGAACTGTCATGCGTCAGTACTCCAGGAGTACTGCGCACGGTTTCCTTTAATAAATACACTTTTTCAAATTTGCATAAACAAAAACACTTTTCCAATTTATTTAATTTTTAACATAAATAAAAAAACAAAAACAAATATCCCCTCTAAGATATATTTACATATTTTAACAAATCCATTTTAATTTTGTATATCTCTATTTTAATTTAATACATATAAAAATAAGCTGATATTAATTATATATGTGTGTGTGTGTGTGTGTGTGTGTGTGTATTATATTAATTAGATATAATAATTCCAATAACATGGACATAACCTCTACTAATTCCTCAACAAAATCGAAACCCTAACCACTTGGGTTTTCAATTGAACTACAACAAATTTCACAAACCTAGAGATTTAATAACAGATAAATAGGTTCAATTTCACATAATGGATTGCATGCAAATTTTCTTTCTCTAACATCCAACTGATAACCACAATGCTATGCTACTCAAACAATCAATACCAGCAAGCACGAGGAAGACACTTTCAACAATTTCCTACAGGAATTCTGAAAAAGTTTAACAATAATAAATTCAGAACCTACCTCAATCCAGATTATACAGATTCGATGATGACCAGAACAAAGAAGATAAAATCTTAGCTTTTCGAAGAGCTCTCTCTCCAAATCTGTCACCCAATTTCTGTCACAAAACTGTCTCCAAAATTCCTCCTCCAAAACCTATGTAATCGAATAATGGCCAAAACCCCCGATACTTAAAGAAACTTCCTTTCTCATGCATGAATTCGAACTCAACTCCAAAAAGGGTTTTGCATGAAGATGAACTTTAGTTCATAGTTCAGTCTTAGTTGAACTGAAGTCTCCTCTCCACTTTCACTTTAGTTGAAAGCAGATAACCAAACTTCAACTTGAATTATTAATTCACTTTCATTCAATCATGAATGTGCAACATAATGCATTCAATTAAATAATAATTAGAACATTTAGTTAACATAATAAACACATGCCAAAATAACCTTTAATTTAATAAAAATATTTTAATTAAACAAAGGTTAATTTCATGATTAAATAAATCAAAAGTGAAGTTATTTAATTAATTCACATTAATTAAATAATTCCATCACGCTCAAAATTAGCATATAATTAATTCTCAATTAATTTATGCATCAACTACATAATATAAACAATAATTAAACTAAATAAATACATTTATTTAATTACCATTTAAATACTATGTCACAGCTAAAACTAGCATGATCTAAAAATAGAATTCACATCAAATGCCACAAACCAATGAATCAGAAAGACCTAAGGACCCACATTTAAACTCAGGACATAGGTATAAATTCTTTCCAATTGGACGAGTTTAGAAGGGTGGAAACACAGAATCTTGTCCCCTACTTTAGGACAATATTTGACTTAGGTTAGGGTTTGGAACTGAATATTATCTCCCCTCTTTTACCATTGAGATTAGCGATAGGGCACACTCATCCTGACAATTCAGGGAAGTTGATGTCTGGTACCTACGAACCTGCATAAAAGATAAGCATGTGCATATATATAGAGATATAACAGACAATGGTGGGGATCGGCCGATCATGTGGATCTCACAAGCAAGTAACTACGACTCCGTCCCTCAACCACATCAAGCATGTCAAATAGAAATGTAAAACAAAGACATCAACCATACACATGCAAGTATGGGGTCAATAAAATCATAAGTTTTAATGATTTTCTAACATATATTCTATCATTCTAAAGTAATCATAACATTTATAAAATCAGACTAGGGGCGAGGTACTACATTACCTTTCACTAGCTCATCAAATCCGAGGATTTGAAAGAATTTAATAGAATGTCTTCATGACAACGTATATTATTTAAGTTGACATTGCATGAATTTATCTACTTCACACACTTGTAGACTATGAGGACGGCGATAAAGAAACATGGCCATGGGAGGAGATGCTTCTTTATTGCCATCTTCATAGTATACAAGTGTGCGAAGTAGATAAATTCATGCAACGTCAACTTAAATAATATACGTTGTCATGAAAATATTTTATTAAATTCTTTCAAATCCCTGGATTTGACGAGCTAATGAAAGGTAAAACATTCTATCAATAATATAGACCAAAGAAAGAGATAACCTATGATGGTCTCTTGAGCTATGTTATATGTAGTCCTAGCTACTATCCTAGCTACCTGTTGATCATCAAGAATAATCACCGCCTTACATGTATGTACACTGCACAAATTGATCCTAGTCTCACAAAAATATTTTACACTTGTACATCTCATCAATACTGGAGGCCTAAAGTAATTTTATACAATCACTAGCACATTTCATGCATGGATGAGAAACAGTATCCAAAGTTTCTAGATAACCATTTTTGAGAAGAGGAATGAGTGCAGGCCAAAGAAGGGATAATTCCACAACAGAAAGGAAGACATCTTTTTAGCCTAGATCTGGATCCTACCCCAATTGTCAAATGATCCAAGGCCAGTCTAGAAAGATGTCTTCCCATTCTGTCTGCAACATTGTGTCCATCCATGATCTTAGGAATATCATCATCTTTCTACTCTTCATTTGCCAAAATATATCGCTTCTTCAAGCTTGTAGAGTAATCTTATTAATAAAAGAACTCTTACCAACATTAGGGTACCCACAGATAAAAATAGTTGATGTTATTGGTACTTGTGCTCAAGGATATCGATTCACTATTTTGAAATGGCCAAATTATTTTTATTTCATTTGTAGAGAAAAGGAGTGGGAGAAAATGAGCGGGTGAAAGTTGATCGAGCGTGAGAGAAGGCATTGCATTTTATTTGGTCATGAATGCTCTCTGAAATGACCAATCATGTTTTCTATTCAATTTTTTTTGGTGTTTTTTTTTCCCATATTCAGTAGATAAAAATCATGGTGGAAGCCACTTAGCCATCTTTTTGATGTTCCGGGTATTTTACAAAGATACAGGTATGTGGATTTATCATTCAGTTGCTTGCAGTTATTGGTCAAATGCAAATATTTTGTCAAGTTGAAAGGGCAAGATATTTGTTTGGTGTTTTTGGTTTAGGTTAAAAGTTGATTTGGTAAAATCCTCAAAAAACACACTACATGTTCTAAAATGTAAAGAATTTGAATGTTAAATGTAAGATATATATCCTATCCATAGTAATCAAAAGAAAGGACATGAGACTTATAAGGAGATTTACCAATCCAAAAATATAAGTGAATAGGAAACATGATTGGTACCTTATGAATTGATTTTTGATTTGCACAATCTTCATCAATCTCCTAAGAACAAGACCGCTCCTCACGAAAAATGCATTTAACAGATTAAACAAATCTACAAAACTGAACTAATGGCATGTTTAGAACAAACAAATAGATTCATAATAATATGCTGAAAATTCTATAATGTTTAATACACGCAAAAGGACCAGTCCCAACAATTCTTAAACATACTTTATCTGATATGATAATAACATGCTAATTAAACTGATAAAGGTGTTATCTACATTTAATCTCCCCATTACTAATTACACAAAAAAAAAATTACAAAACTAAACCAATGGCATGTTCTTTGTGTGGTACAAGGAAGATTTGGCTATGAAAAAAAAAAGTAAAATGGCCTCATCATTTTTATTTTGATTGGATAGAGGAGTGAAAGCTGAGCACGAGAGAAGGTATGTGATTTCTTCATCTTTTGAGCATATTGCATCATATTCGACTGCAAATTTCAAATGCATTGCATTTTATTTGATCACGAATGCTCTCTGAAATGACCGCATTCTACTGGTGTCATGCCCTAGCCCATGCTTTATCTCCATTATTTGATATTATTGGTGCTTGTGCTCAAGGATATTGATTCACTATTTTCAAATGTTTGGATCATTTAGACAGTTACATTTCCTAACTGTTCCTCTAGTACACAGTCAGGAAATGTAACTGTCTAATGATTATATGTAATGTTGAATGGATTAAATATTTTATCTTGGTAGAAGTGAATGGAAGGAATAGTGTGTATTAAATACAATCTAGTCAATTATTGAATGCTTTGGAGACTACTATTTTGACTGTCTATGCCCTACCAATGACTGAGATTCATTAAAAGATACAAAACCCTTCATTTTGGGGTTATTGTGTGTGGATTCAAATGTAGGTTTGATTTGGTTAATGTTTAGAAGAGATTAATAAAGTATTTAAAGAAAATCTTACATGTTTAGAGAGGTTTGAGAGGCACTTATCATGACTATACCCTCACAAGCATCAGCATAGATTGGTTTTACTAAGTTTCCTTTCTCTATTTTGAGGTTTCCTTTCTCTGTCGCAGGGGTACAGTCAGAGGGTTCATTGACAAAATGATCCTTCGAATGGTTACTATGAACATGAATGATTTGATATAGCATATTTCTCATTTTACTTGAAGTTTGGAATAGCTTGTGCAATGGTGAAAGTAGTTTTGATCATTTTGGTCGTGACTGTTCCTCTACACAGTCAGGAAATGTAATTGTCTAATGATTATATGTAATGTTGAATGGATTAAATGCTTTATTCTTGGTAGAAGTGAATGGAACGAATAGTGTTGGTGTTAGGTTTCATTTATTATTGAATTCAATGGTTTCCAAGATGTGTTAAGGAGTTTTCTCCTTGTTTAATGTTAACTGTTCCAGCACAATCCACTCATACAACAGTGAAGTTACAAAACTGAACCGATGGCATGTTTACAACAAAGAAATAGAATGATAATAATATGTTGAAAATTCTATTCTATTTAATACATGCCAAAGGACCGCATTCTAAATTGATGTCACTGAAATGACTGCATTCTACTGGTGTTGTGCCCTAGCCTGTGCTTTAACTCCATTATTTGATGTTATTGGTGCTTGTGCTCAAGGATATCCATTTTTTTGAAATGTTGACTGTGGTTATCAAATGGACAGCCTGTGAGCTTCTAGCTAGGTGCAATTTGTATTGATAGCTTAGGGCATCAAATGTATTGTATCATTGATAGTTGATACTTTGTTAAAAGGAAATAGGACAAAGAACGATTTTTATTTAGTTTCTCTATTTTGATCCCTAAGTGGCTTACAACCCTAGAGAAGTATATGCAATTTTATGGATGCAGTTGCAAGATACATAGAAGTTGATAATTCATAATAAATCCATGCATCCAAATTGAATAGCAATTAATACAAAGAACTAGGGTCCTCTAATGGCCCAATCATCCGGACCTTGATTGTCCCCTCAACCAGTGACCCTTCAAAACTGAGTTATCATGCAATAACTGAGTGATCCTTCATTCTCCTGGTGAGCTTCTAAGTAGGTGCCATTTGTATATTTGATAGCTTAGGGCATCAAATGTATATTGTATCATTGATATTTGAGACTTTGTTAAAAGGAATTAGGACAAAGAATGATTTTGATTTAATTTCTCTATTTTGATCTCTAAGTGGCTTACAACCGTAGAGAAGTATATGTAGATTTACGGATGCAGTTGCAGGATACATAGCATCTGATAATTCAAAAGAAATCCATGCATCCAATTTGAATAGAAATTAATACAAAAAAATAGGGTCCTCCAATGGCCCAATCATCAGGACCTTGATTGTCCCCTCAACCAGTGACCCTTCAAAATTAGGTTATCATGCAATCGGTGAGTGATCCTTCATTCTCTTGGTCTGCTCTGCAACCAAACATATTGGAAATACACAATACAATGATAACAAGTCTTTCACAATCCCCCTTCCCTCAAGGAACACTATCAACCATCCCTTCCACATAGCATTTCACTATTGTATGAATGGATTGTGCAAGAACAGTTAACATTAAATAAGGAGCAAACTCCTCAACACATCTTTGTTGTAAACATGCCATTGGTTCAGTTTTGTAAAAAAAAATTTAGTGTTAAATGCATTTAAATGGAACAATAAGCATAGTAATAATATGCTTAGTCTATTAGTAATTGCAGATTAAATGCCCATAACACCTTTATCAATTTAGCATGTTATTATAAGATACTAAAGAAGACCTGCTATTTGTCAGAGAAATCTTCACTGTCCCCCACAATGAAGACAATGAAGATTGACCTTCTACCCCACAACAAATAACATTGCAATAAGAATAAGATAGTGCCAAGAAATATTTTCACAAATATGAAACATGAGAAAAAGTAATAACATTAACAATGCCAAGATTCACAGCATTAAATTTCACCTGCAGATGAGTTTCTACAGTGGGTTGCCCAGCATCAAAAATATGTTGAGTTGCATTTGAGTTGTAACTAAGAGTATCATGTAGAACAGACCCTAAACTTTGAAAGTGTTCTCCATCCTGGCAATTCAAAATTCAATCTAGGCAAGCATCAGTAAGTGAAATAAATTATAGACATCAACATCAACATCATCATAATCATTAGACATTAATTATAGACATCAAAATCAACATAATCACAATCATTTGGAGGATATTTGTTTTGGTCCTTGGATAGTACTATGTTTCTTGAAAGTTCTTATGATGCTTCTAAACTTTAAAGACATATTTTATGGCTTAATGATAATATAGATTAGTGTTTTGTTTTCTAATGGAATGTTGTTGATCATTCATGGTCTTGAAGAAACTTTTGATTGTTTTGATTCTCGAGTCTTGATGTTGTTTTTCAATGTGATATAGACTGACCACAAGATGGTTCAATTGGCCCTCTCTTTCTATTTAATCATTTTTCTTCTTTATAGTGTAAGTGTCAATATGTTATAATCCAACCAGCATGTCATACCCCCACTTCTGACAAACCTCACAGCATGCAAATCACAGCCAAAGACTTGGGTGATCAACATACACAAATAGTGATTACCCTTAGGAAATAATGATCATTAATATTCATTAATGGCGGGCAGTGATTCCTTGGTAATAAAGGCATTGCCAGCATTCATCATCTTAACGAAGCCATGGGTGGTGATCCTTGAAATAGCACAATTAGTAAAAGGAAATAACAACATAAGTCATGGGTGGTGATCCTTGAATTTGGAGCGAGGAAGAAGGAAAATTGGAAAACAAAATATGTAATAATCAGGTTGGAATTGGAGAAGAATTTAGAAATAAACTTGAATTATAAAAAAGCCAAGTTATCTGGTTCTTTGTTTGAGGTTGGGTTTCGATTCTACTTTTGTTCTCCTCTAGGTTCGACTTGGGTTCCTTTGGTAGGAACTTGGGTGCCTGGGCCAATCCTGAGTGCACCTACAGTATTATAAATATGATACACAAGGTATTTTATTCATAATTTTATAGGCTAACTCATTATTATGGTAACATGGGTATGACCACACTCCATGCCTTATAATGGTACCCGACATGGAGTGTGGTTCAAATGAAGTTGAACCAAATGTTGACTGTGATGGCTATGATCATGATGAAGATAAATATGAATATTAAATCTTAAATATGGCTTGTAATTTGAATTTTCATTGTGAATGAAGAAACTATAGATTCAAGTTGACTCATTCTATGTTGTAGTATATTTGTTCCCTAGATCTACCATATTATATATGTGTAGCCTATAAGGGACATCTTCTGCTCATCCATGTATCATAGCTAGATGAGAGTTCTTAGGAGAAAGACAAGATGTCAGTGGGAGATGGAGAAACCAATATTAGAACACCACTTGAAGCCTTGCAATGTTGAAAGTGGGATAAAAGCTACACTTGAGACCCTATATAAGGAACAAACTTATTGAGCTTCACTTTGTTTTGAGAATAGTTTTATATTCTGTACTAAACAGGGCCAACCACGTGAAGGTGGAAGCTCATTTGGCCCCACCCCCCCCCCCCCCCCCTACCCCCCACTAACATCACTCTAAATTCCCCATTAACATCTAACAATCATTCATTATTTCGTCCATTAATAAAATGTAACATTCATTAATTATCACACAATAACATTCATTCACACATTAATAAAATGTGACATTCATTAATTATAACAAGATAACATTCATTAACACATTATAAAATTTATGAACATTCACTACCACATAATTAAATTCATTGCAATATAAAAATTAGTCATTATCAATTAGGGTGCATAGATGACAATCATTTCTTTTTTTTCTTTTGATTTCTAGTTTTTAAGATGTAATTGTTAAGATGAGTATCGATATCATCATCATGATCATCTACCCTCTCATTAGATCTCAATGCACGCCTAGTTCTCTGTTGATGCAAAGGGGGGTCATCTGCATTAACATATAAAAGGGTTAAATTAAAAACATTTTATTATAATTAAAAACATTTTAAACATTTTAAAGTATTTTAGTACTTTACAGGCCATAATCGTATAGCTCTTTACCTGATCTAGTCACATCATCAACATCGAGGTCAGTTTGTTTGGCCTCGGCCTCAACCTCAACATGCTCATTAACAGTGGCATCTACACACTCTATAGCTGCAATACAAATTGTTACATTAATCCAAACACCAATTGCAATTAAATTTCTATTACTACACCAATCAATTTAAGATGTTTACTTGTATTATTGTGATGCACATCCTCATTATCATCAACACCCACAGGTTGTGTACAGGAAGAATCGGCAGGCTGCATTTCAATTTCATACACATTCATGTTATCATTTTTTTCTCACTTAAAACAAATTTACTCATTTTATATTGGAACTTAACATCAAATAAACTAATTGGTAAATAATTAAATTTGAAATATCATCTATTTAGCTTACTCCGACAGATCCATCAGTAGAACCTTGTGCACTTCTTATTCTTTCTACCACGGCTTTATAGCCTTGTTGGAAGCCAATTATCTTGTCCTCTTCTATGAGACTTATATTGAACTCTACGCCCTACATTTTTGCCTGGTATCATCATATTTTATTTTATTGTTTCATCAAAACAAAAAAAGATGTCAAATTATAAATAAATATTTAAAGATCAAAGAATTATTTTCAGTGTTAAAAGCCATGTAAAGATTGTATTTTTCCAACACTTACAACTCATGCAACAAGTTTCGAATAACCGCTAGAGCCTAGCTTGTGTTGTCCGTGCTTTTGCAATCTTGCCTTTGTTGCCTTTGATGTGTCAGGCAATCTATGAAGAGATTGAAATATTTTAGTTCATATAAATATGAAGAGTATTTAGTACACAATTACATTCTTAACAGTATCACATACCTTCTTCTGTTCTCTAGTGGTATATTTCCTTTTTTTACTTCAGTTTTCTCATTCGCATCCAGAATAATAGATTTCCACTCTAATCAGGAATGCAAGGGGAGTGCTGGTAATGTGGGTTTTTGGTTAATGTACACTTGTACTAGTCCCTAATATACCTCAAACATATCCTAGCCCTTTGAAGGAGCTTACCCTTCTCAAATGCACGAGGTCCAAACAAGTTTGTCATACTCTCTACGAGATCATCCTTTAACTTTTGATTTTGGGTTTTCCACCTTTTAAGAAAGAAAATAGTGTCAGATTCAAAAATGGATATAATGATAACTATCCTAGCAATGATATGAAATCAAAATAGTGGATTGGGGTTTTAGTTCGGATATGATGTTTCACCCTGTATAGATGGTGGGCCCAAATATCCGCAAACACGCGTCATTAATTTTACTATAGAAAACATCATTCCCTAGAAAATAATCATGGGATCATTAGTCGAAGGATATAATAGTATAAAATAAGAACACAATAGATGTAAGATTCTCATATTGAATGCAAGGTGTAATTAACATACGATTGTATAGTAAAAGAAAGGTCCAATCTTTAAAGTACCTGGAAGTTTTTTCTATTTTCAAGGGAAGTCCTTCTTCTTCGCACATAAGCAATATGCAACCCTTCACCATTCCCGTACTAGCAATACTAGTACATCCAAGAAAATCACCATCAAGTGTTGCATCCCCTGTTGCATAAATTGAATCCATTACGAAATGGCCCTAAGAAAGAACACTTCAAGGGAAATAAACATATATATAATGATAAAGAAAATAAAATACCTGTACAAGTAGGTGGTTCCATGGCGCATGTGGCCATACTATGTGTTGTCGACATTGCAGGATGTGGTACATATGAGCCTACCATTGTATGAGGCGGTGATAGTAAATGATCATTGATATGTGCTGAAGAATAAGATTGTTAGAGCATAATAAAACTAGTGATTAGCATGGACAATATTGTTAGAGAGTAAAAAAATATAGTCCAACATGTGATCTACTTGAACCAACTGCAGTACCCTCATCATGGCCGCAAGGATCAAAATTACGCAAAAAAATCTGTAAAAGCAACACATCCGCTTATTTTTTAATGACATAAAAGACTAATATAACATAAAAACTATTATTCAAATTTTTTTATAATTAAAAATTATATTAATACTTACTCGGTAATTTTGAGATAGGTACATCAGTTTAGTTGCCCTCTTTTGTGACTCAAGAGTCAGAGGGAATATAGATGCCAATTCAGCCAATCTATTTCCAATTTTGTGGAGGCATTTTTTAATTGCAAGGGCCAGCTCATCACAAGCACCCAAATCAACAACTAGGTCCTTGTCAAAGGACTTCTCTTCAAGGACTGCGGGTTCCTTTCCCTTTCTCTACTGACCACTTGTCTATGACAACAATATTACTAACACTATTAGAATTAATCTGAAACAGTGATGAAAAGAATATTATAAAATACTTTATTTAACGTTTTGCTTCTATCTAATTTGTAGTTCAATAACAAAGAGGTTTACCTAGTGGGAAGAAGTGCATGCATGATCATCATTGTCCCCACTACGTGGTTGCTCCATATTGTGGTCCTGTGTTATTATTTAAAGTTAACCAATAATTAGAAAGGACTACATTAATAAATTTCATTAGAAGATGATGATGGAGATGAGGTGGATGGTGAGGAGACTCTCTAAATGTGGTTGGCAAAAAAACTCAATTATTTAATGGTACATAGTATGTACCTACACCCTAATGATAGTGACATCGTTTGTATCTATGTGATTCAAATTGTAATCAATAAGTAGCTCTTCCCCTGCACTTATTGATTTTATCGCACATACAAATACATGATTTCCCTCGCACGCCTCAAATATGCAATTGGGTTGCTTAATAGTTGACAGAGGTCGCATGCTATTTATAAAACCTACAATATTCTCTGATGCTTTTGGCCTTCCGTCAATGTATATAGCCACTCTTTTACTTTTCTCATTGTCTTTTTGTTGAATATAATTTATCGAGAGTGCATACCTATGCATACTTTTTTTATATTGAACAATTCACATCCAACTTTTGTAATCGTAACAAGGTCCAACATACTCCATCAATTCAACAACTTTGTTGTAAGAGACCTTTATGCCATCCATGGAAAATAAGCCCAAACCATGTATTGACGATGGTGCAATACGATATATCTTGCCTTTAACACTAAAATCATTGTTTATTGGAGCAAGTTCCTTGGGGACCCATTATTTCTGTAGATTTTGGTACCTAGAGGGCACCTCAATGTCTCCTTTTCTCTCATCATCATAAGAACATGACCCCCCTTGAGCAAGGAAAAATTTCATGTGTCTATTGAATTTCCTTCTAGTCTTTTGACCTCTAGTTGATCTTCCTAATTCAAACATACTAAATGACTCACTTTCTTCGCTCGAGGAAGACACATCTGACAAATACCTATTTGCTACTACTTGTTCTCCATCAAATGAGAGAGATAGCAAGTAATGTGAGATATTTTTCAAATTGTGAAATACATTAATCTCTATAGGGTGTATTGAGTTATACCTGTCGATCCATGAGACTATGTGGGATGCTCATGAAAGGAGTTTGAGTACCTACATATGTAATTCACTAATGTTACCTAAAAAACTCAAGATACATATTGTGAGTTTGAAGAGAGTTTGTGTCATGTGTGATAGAACCTACTTTATCTAATATGGTGCATTGTTAAACAAATTAAGGGTAGAGTAGTTATTAGTTAGTTTTTTATGGGGGACAATGAAGATATGTCTGACAAATAGTAGGTCTTCTTTAGTATTTCATGAATTTTTACCACATATACTATTTCAAGCCTTTGAGTCCTCGAGAAGAAGAATGGTGTAAGTTGAATAGATCAGAGTGAATGGGGTGTTGAAATATGGTGAATAGACCATGATGAGATGATACTTGATGTTGTGACTAAGTTTCTGATGCAGGAGCACCCTTCCAAGGGCTCCCACCAATCATTTTGGTTGTGAAAAGAACTTCTTCAATGAAGGTTGTAAGTACAATAAGAGTGTTTGACTCAATTGTGTGTGAAGGCCTAAGTAGAGGGCTTAGTTTTTGTTGTGTAATTCCTTACTTGGTTGTACAGTGACTCATGACAGGTTGGTATCGTGAGGTCACTTATTTTCTAGAAATTTATAAGTCTTAGTATAGAGGTTAGGAGATTTGTTTTAATTATCCAAGCATGTAAAAGACCTTGGAAAGGTCTTAGGAGTGCAGTGAGCAAAAAAAAGTTTCTCGAGCAAGAAAAATTGCTCTAAAAGTTGCTAGCAACTTTTCTTATGTTAAAGACTAAACTCACGAAGGAGGTTCCTAACCCTAACTAGGCTCTAATCCTAAGGGGAATCCTATATTAGACTTGAAAAACCCTAATGACAAGGTTGGCAATCTGTATGTACGGCAAATGTACAGAAACAGTAGACTGTGTATGCAAGAACAGTGTTTAACAGTCATTGTAATGGCTTGAAGTGTTGGAGTAGTGTGTTGCTATTGTTATCTTATGTTTGTGTGATTATATTATGTTTTTTTTACTTCATTTATCAGTATCTAGATTAGGTTTTGATTTTTTAGTTTGTATTTCCTTAGCTTGACAAGTTTGACAATCCACTGTCCAGCTTGAAGGGACTGATGAAGTAGGGCATGTAGCTCCTATCCCCACCATGGTAACTCCATGGAACTTTGGGATCAGGTAGTGCAAACCCTACCCTATAAATATGTGCAATTAGGGGCCTAGGATGCAGGTGCAAATAGGTATTTGACAAAGCCCTAGGCGAACTTAGCAGTGCCCGGCTAGGAGCGGTCAGCAGACAAAGTGTTCTCAAGAGAAAAGGAATGAGTTCCATGACTTACCCCTTTTAGGAAGTGAAGAAGGGTGTTTGAAGGTGTAGTTTTGTGAAGGAGAAGGTTTGAATAGCCTTGGAGAGGTGATGTTGGAGACTAGGACAGTGAAGAGACCAAGAAACCCTTAAAACCCTCAATTTTGGCACAGGTGTTGTACAGCCTACTGGAAGCTTGAGACCCCAAAAATCCTTGAGAATGGATCATTAGTAGTAGATGTTCTTTAGAAAAGGTGTGTTGAATCTTTGAGGAAAGGGTGTCAAATTCCCTATAAAACTAGAAGGAGGGCTAATTAGGCCTCTTCCTTGTAGCCCTAGTTTGCAAAGGAAACCTCAAATCGGGTGATGACCCAACCAAGCTAATGTAATGGAAAGGTGTCAAATGCCCTAAAAACATCTTGGAACTCATGAAATCCTCTTTTGGAGCTTGGGAAAGGAGTTGAAACTTAGAAGACCCTTATAAGCCTATGTAAGGGATAGTAGCTAGAGATCAAAGCTTGTAATGTTGGAAGATGAAATAGCTTAACTTGGTGGGTAGGTTAAGGTAGGTCAGGGGATCCTTGGAGGAATAAGGAATCCTATAGACCATCAAAGGTTTTAGAAGAACACTTGGATCCTAGAGAGGATTAGGGCATAGACTAGCTAGTCTATCCTAGCCTCCCCATCAGATTGGTATCAGAGCCTCTTAAGGCTTGGGAACTGAATAGTGGATGTTTCAAGCATCAAAAGAATTAGTTGGATCATCACACAAGTAGAAAATGGTGACTAATGCAGAGCTTGCTAAGAAGGTGAAAGATCAGGATGAAGCTAATAGACTCCTGCAGGAAAGATTGATGCAAATGGAGCAACTCTTGGATGATGTCCAAGAAAAAGCATATAAGGTGAAAGACAGGATGGAGGAGCAGGATGCCAAAGGGAAAGAGACAACCATTGATGATGATGTGCCTACACCTAATCCTCCAACCCAAGATGAGAAATTTCTTAAAGCCCTAAAGGCTATCACAGGCAAGGCACTTGAAGGTGTCCCATTACTAACTGGCCAGATGGATACAGAGTTTGTGATGTAATGGATTGAAGGAATGGAGAATCACTTTGAACGTGAAGAGATCTCAGAGGCACAAAAGGTCAAAGTGGCCAAATCTAGGTTGAGAGGACAATCTTTAATTTGGTGGAACTACTTGCAAGATGAAAGGGAGAAAGAGGGAAAGAACCCAATCTCTAATTGGAAAGCAATGGTTAATAAAGTTAGGGAATCATACCTACCAAAAAATTATGAAATTCAATAGCATAGGAGAAGGTTGAACCTCAAACAGAAGGAGATGGATGTAGCCACCTACACTGAAGAGTTCCTCAAGTTGAGCTTAAGGTCCAAGATCAAAGAAGATGAAAGTATCAAAGTGGAAAGGTATCTAAGTGGTTTGAAATGGAGCATAGCAGAGGAGATGAGTTTGTTTACTCCCACCATAGTACTTGGATGTCAGCATATGGCACAAAATCTTGAAGATAAACAAATAAGAAAGCAAGAACCTAACTCCAAGAATAGGGGAAGAGGTAGAGACTCTAGAGGGGGTCAAAGAGGAGGTTATAGTAGAGGTGGTGACTCAAGAATCCAAGGAGAGAGTAGACTCTTGGAACAAAGTTTAGAAATCAGTACAAGAGGATCTTTTGGTAGAGGAAGAGGTTCTCAAGGGAATAGAGGAAGAGGAGCAGGAAGAAGCAGCTCCTACTTTGCCACTATGAAATGCTATCAGTGTGGATAGCTTGGACACCCTACCTATAGATGTCCTAATAAGCCATCAGCGTCAAACAATGAGAAGAGGGTAGCCTATACCCAAGGAGATAGCAGCATCTCATGCACTAATGAAGTCAACAAGTTAGAATCAGAAATGGGTGAGAACTTGATATTTAGGAGAGTACTCATAAGGCAGCCCAATCAAGGTGAACCAAAGCAAAGGAGGGCTCTTTTTAGAGTTAGGTGCAAGGTACAAGGCAAAGTTTGCAAGGTTATTGTGGATTCAGGGTCCACTAATAACATCATAGTAGAGGAAGCAGCAAAGAAGCTCAAACTCGCAAAGGTTCCCCATGCAAATCCATACAAGGTGACTTTGTTGAACCAGGAGCAAAGTGTGCTAGTTAATGAGCAGACATGGGTGGAGTTTTCAATTGGAGGCTATAAAGACAAAGTGCTTTGTAATGTCTTGCCCATGGATGCATGCCATCTTCTATTGGGAAGACCCTGGAAATTTGATAGAAAGGTGATCTATGATGGAGAGGAAAACTCCATTTCTTTCAAGAAGGATGTGAGGACTTTCAAAATTCAGTCCTTAATAGAGAATGAAGAGGGAACTTCTAAGACACCTAGTGTGTTGCTTAATAGTGGTAAAGAGTTCATACAAGCACTACATGATGAGGAGACCATAGGATGTGCTATCATGGTGAAGCCAAAGGAGGAAGACAAGAAGTTGCAGGTAGAAACACCATTGGAAGTGCAGCAAATGTTGGAAGAATTTAGAGATATTGTGAGTGATGGAACCCCTGCAACACTACCTCCAAGAAGGGCCATAAGTCATCAAATAGACTTTGTAACTGGTGCATCTCTACCTAATAAAGCAACATACAAGCTTACCCCTTATCAGAACAAAGAAGTGGCAAGACAAGTGCAAGAGCTATTGGATCAAGGGCTGATCAAGAAGAGTATTAGCCCATGTGCAGTCCTAGTGGTCTTGGCATCCAAGAAAGGAGGAAAATGGAGACTTTGCATAGAATCAAGGGCTATCAATAGGATCACTATCAGGTATAGGTTCCCAATTCCAAGAATAGAAGATTTGATGGATTGCTTAGGAGGTGCTATGTACTTCACTAAGTTGGATTTAAAGAGTGGTTATCACCAAATCAGAATTAAGGAGGGTGATGAGTGGAAGACCACTTTCAAAACCATAGATGGATTGTATGAATGGATTGTAATGCCATTTGGGCTTACCAATGCCCTGAGCACCTTCATGAGGTTAATCAATGAGGTCTTGAAGGACTTCCTAGGTAGATTTGTAGTGGTGTATCTAGATGATATACTCATCTATAGCAAAACAAAAGTAGAGCATCTTGAGCACTTAAGGTTGGTTATGAAGAAGCTACATGAAGAGAAATTAGCCATCAATCTAGAAAAGTGTGAGTTCATGCAGAAAGATCTGGTTTACTTAGGATTTGTGGTGTCCGAAGGTACTCTGAAAATGGACCCAAGCAAGGTGGAGGCAATCTTGAATTGGGCTGCCCTAATAATAGGGACAGAAGTTAGAAATTTTCATGGCTTGGCACAATTTTATAGAAAGTTTGTGAGGAACTTCAGTGGGATATGTGCACCTGTATTAGACACCATCAAAGGAGGACTAAAAACAAAGTTTAAATGGACTGAGGCAGCTTAGAAAGCATTCCAAACATTCAAGCAAGAGGTAGCTACCAAACCTATCTTACTCTTACCTACTTTTGACAAGTTGTTCACCATTGAATGTGATGCAAGTGGTTTAGTAGTAGGGGGTGTATTGAGTTAGGAAGGAAGGCCTATGGCATTCTTTAGTGAGAAACTCAATGAGGCAAAGAAGAAGTATTCAGCTTATGACTTGGAGTTGTATGCATTGGTACAATCTCTCAAGAAGTGGAGACATTACCTTTTGCCAAAAGAATTTGTGGTGTTTACTGATAATCAAGCTTTAAGCTACATAAACACTCAGGAGAAGCTTAGTAATAGGCACTTGAAGTGGATGGAATATCTCCAATCCTTTGCCTTCACAATCAAGCACAAGAAAGGGCAGCTCAACAAGGTAGCAGATGCCTTGAGTAGGAAGTTATTGACTATCCAAGAGAGCTGCAAAGCATTGGAATAGCAAGTTTTAAAGACTTATATGAGGAGGATGAAGACTTATCACAAGCCTACAAGGTGTGCCTAGAGTTTGAGAACCATTTCCATGGTGAGTTTGTAGATTACACCCTTCAAAATGGATTATTGTTTAAAGGTAATCAGCTTTGTGCACCTAGAGGATCCATGAGGGAAAATTTGATTCAAGAGAAGCATAATGGTAGTCTTAGTGGTCATTTTGGCATAAAAAAAACAATGGAGTTAGTAAAGAGATAATACTTTTGGCCTAAGCTAGCAAGGGATGTAAGGAGGTATGTAGAGCAATGTGGAGTATGTCAAAGAGCTAAAGGAGGTTCAAGCAATGTAGGACTCTATCAACCTCTACCAATTCCAAATAGGCCTTGGGAGTGTGTAAGTATGGACTTTGTGGTTGGACTCCCTAAAACCAAATCAGGTATGGATAGCATCTATGTTGTTGTTGACAGGTTCTCTAAGATGAGTCATTTCATTCCATGTAGAACTACTCATGATGCAAGCTATGTAGCACATCTCTTCTTCAAGGAGATAGTTAGGATTCATGGACTCCCTTTGAGCATTGTGTCAGATAGGGATAGCAAGTTCATGGGTCATTTTTGGCAAACCTTATGGAAAAGGCTGGGAACTAATCTCTCTTTCAGTTCAGCATACCATCCTCAAACTGATGGTCAAATTGAGGTCATCAACAGGGTTCTTGGCAACTTTCTAAGGTGTTTGACAAAGGAGTATGGGTAGACTTGGGATCTTGTTATATCTTAGGCTGAATATGCTTATAATGACAGTGTAAACAGGACCATAGGAAGAAGTCCTTTTGAGATAGTCTATGGAAGACACCCTAGAGGAGTGTGTGAGTTGAGAGACTTAGGTTCCATGGAGTTGAAGAGTGGACAAGCTGAAGATTTAACTCAAACTATCAAGGAGGTTCAAGAGCAAGTGAAGAAGTCTATTTTGGAGTCTACTCAAAGACTTAAAGTTAAAGTGGATGAAAAGAGGAAAGAAGTACATTTTTAGATTGGGGACTATGTCATGGTCCATCTTAGCAAAGCAAGGATGCAAAAGGGTATGCCCACCAAGCTACAGATAAGGAGAGTAGGCCCATGCAAGATTCTAGCCAAATATGGAGAGAATGCCTACAAACTGGACTTGCCATCAAACTTAGCTATCTCACTAGTGTTTAATGTTGCAGACCTGATCATATTCAAGGGAGATATCAGTCAATAAGATACAACTCCACCAAAGGTACTGCAAGATATAGACACCAATGCATTGCCCAAGAAGAAGCCAGCCCAAGAAGAGAAGGTTTTGGAATCCAGAGTGAAGAAGACTACAAGGAATCAAGTTTACACGAAGCACCTAATCAAATGGAATGATCAATCTAAATCTGAAGCCACCTGGATTGAGGAAGGATAGTTCAATAAATTTGGTATTGACTTGGCTCTTCTTGACCCCAAAGTTCCTTAGTTGTGTTGAGGGGGAGTATGGTGTAGGAGCACCCTTCCAAGGGCTCCCACCAATAATTTTGGTTGTGAAAAGAACTTCTTCAGTGAAGGTTGTACGTACAATAAGAGTGTTTGACTCAATTGTGTGTGAAGGCCTAAGTAGAGGGCTTAGTTTTTGTTGTGTAATTCCTTACTTGGTTGTACAGTGACTCAAGGGGTTTGTATCCTGAGGTCACTTCTTTTCTAGAAATTGATAAGTCTTAGTATAGAGGTTAGGAGAGTTTTTTTCATTATCCAAGCATGTAAAAGACCTTGGAAAGGTCTTAGGAGTGGAGTGATCAAAAACAAAGTTGCTCGAGCAAGAAAAATTGCTCTAAAAGTTGCTAGCAACTTTTCTTATGTTAAAGACTAAACTCACCAAGGAGGTTCCTAACCCTAAATAGGATCTAATCCTAAGGGGAAGCCTATATTAGACTTGAAAAACCCTAATGTCAAGGTTGTCAATCAGTATGTACGGCAAATGTATGGAAATAGTAGACTGTGTATGCAAGAATAGTGTTTAACAGTCATTTTAATGGCTTGAAGTGTTGGAGTAGTGTGTTGCTATTGTTATCTTATGTTTGTGTGATTATATTGTGTTTTTTTTACTTCATTTATCAGTATCTAGATTAGGTTTTGATTGTTTAGTTTGTATTTCCTTAGCTTGACAAGTTTGACAGTCCACTGTTCAGCTTGAAGGGACTAATGAAGTAGGTCATGTAGCTCCTATCCCCATCGTGGTAACTCCATGGAACTTTGGGCTTAGGTAGTGTAGACCCTACCCTGTAAATATGTGCAAGTAGGGGCCTAGGATGCAGGTGCAAATAGGTGTTTGACAAAGCCCTAGGCGAGCTTGGCAGTGCCTAGCTAGGAGGGGTCAGCAGACAAAGTGTTCTCAAGAGAAAAGGAATGAGTTCCATGACTTTCCCCTTTTAGGAAGTGAAGAAAGGTGTTTGAAGGTGTAGTGTTGTGAAGGAGAAGGTTTGAATAGCCTTGGAGAGGTGATGTTGGAGACTAGGATAGTGAAGAGACCAAGAAACCCTTAAAACCCTCAATTTTGGCACAGGTGTTGTATGGCCTAGTGGAAGCCTCAGACCCCAAAAATCCTCGAGAATGGGTCATTAGTAGTGGATGTTCTTTAGAATAGGTGTGTTGAATCCTTTAGGAAAGGGTGTCAAATTCCCTATAAAATCGGAAGGAGGGCTAATTAGGCCTCTTCCTTGTAGCCCTAGTTTGCAAAGGAAACCTCAAATCGGGTGATGACCCAACCAAGCCAATGCAATGGAAAGGTGTAATGTGCCCTAAAAACATCTTGGAACTCATGAAATCCTCTATTGGAGCTTGGGAAAGGATTTGAAACTCAGAAGACCCTTATAAGCCTATGTAAGGGATAGTAGCTAGAGATCAAAGCTTGTAATGTTGGAAGATGAAATAGCTTAACTTGGTGGGCAGGTTAAGGTAGGTCAAGGGATCCTTGGAGGAATAAGGAATCCTATAGACCATTAGAGGTGTCAGAAGAACACTTGGATCCTAGAGAGGATCAGGGCATAGACTAGTTAGTCTATCCTAGCCTCCCCATTAGTTTCCCTCACAAACATCGGCATAGACTAGTTTTACTAAGTTTCCTTTCTCTATTTTGAGGTTTCCTTTCTCTATCATAGGGGTACAGTCAGAGGGTTCATTGACAAAATGATCATTCAAATGGTTATTATGAATATGAATGATTTGATATAGCATATTGCTCATTTTACTTGAAGTTTGGAATAGCTTGTGCAAGGGTGAAAGTAGTTTTGATTGTTTTGGAAATGTAACTGTCTAATGATTATATGTAACTTTGAATGGATTAAATGCTTTATTCTTGGTAGAAGTGAATGGAAAGAATAATGTTGGTGTTAGGTTTCATTTATTATTGAATTCAATGGTTTCCAAGATGTTTTGAGGAGTTTGCTCCTTGTTTAATGTTAATTGTTCCTCCACAATCCACTCATACAACAGTGAAATGATAGGTGGAAGGGATGGTTGATAGTGTTCCTTGAGGGAAGGGGGATTTTTAAATACTTTTTATCATTTTATTGTGTATTTCCAATATGTTTGGATGCAGGGCAGACCAGGAGAATGAAGGATCACTCACTGATTGCATGATAACCCAGTTTTGAAGGGTCACTGGAAGAGGGGACTGAAGGATCACTCATTGATTGCATGATAACCCCACCAAGCATTCTTTCCTTTAATTTTCCATAATATCTCAAAGTATGTTCATTATTCTTTACTTTCTTCTATATGCTATTATTTCTATGATTTTTTTATCTCAGAAATATATCAAAAACATTGCAGATGTGCATATAAAAGTAAAATATTATCCTTCAATAGTTCCACATTGAAGCATTTCCTCTTCAGAGTATTCTCTTCATTTGTACAACATCTGTCAAAAATGGTTCCCATATTTCTTCAAGATCTATTTTAATCTTTATATTGCAATTTTGATTAGATTTGACCTATAGTTGATTTCATTAGTATTTTATAACCTATACTCCTAATGTGAAATGTGGAGACAAAGCAAGAGACACACTAGGTATGAATTACATGATATACCCATCATCACTTAGCACTTAAATAATAAATTATGGATAGGGAACAACCCCCTAACCTCTGGATATTTATTTCATGTTGGCCTCTTATTATATGCAAAGGTAGGCCTGTCTTAATTAGGCTAACAACCACAGTGTAGGGGCCATAAATTATGGAACCCAAAATAGTGCACACTTGTATTAAATTAGGTTCACTATACTATAAGGGAATGGAAACCATGCAGTGCCTCATGGGGATGGAAGAAACCCTTCACCAAGAAGATGGTTGTGTCTACAATATTTACTAGAGGCAAAGAACATAATTTGGTTCCAGCAATTACTCCTAGAAGATAATGGCACCCACAAAACACTTGGAAAAGATAGCACTCACTATATCTTTTATCACTCTTTTAAAGCTGGGACAAGAAATCTCAAAGATTGATCAACGAATTCTTGAACACAAAGAACCATTGACAGATATGATTCATGTGTACAATAGCCAACAACCAGTTGTTCCAATCATGGTGTCCAATAATTATGTTAGAAAAAGAATCTACAAATCCCTTACACAACCATAATAGATTCAAACCTTGAACTATAAGAACCTAACAATGGGACTAACAAAGATACAGCCTAAACAAATCTTGATCATATTCCACCCTATTGTAAGGCCCAAGAAGTAACTCTATCTTAAAGCTACACATTCCTCTAGATGAAGCTCAAAGGTCAAGTAGTTGAAGCATAGCAATACTTGAATGAATATAGGAATAATTTGATGTACAATCATTTGCTAGCTTGGTTTGTGGGTTTTCCACATAATATTTTCCCTTTAACCACATTT
This sequence comes from Chamaecyparis obtusa, assembly GCA_027943335.1. NCBI lineage: Eukaryota > Viridiplantae > Streptophyta > Pinopsida > Cupressales > Cupressaceae > Chamaecyparis > Chamaecyparis obtusa. Next base: position 865,045 of record BSBK01006565.1, read on the forward strand.
ATAGTTTGAGAAAATCAAAAAAATTGTTTCAAATTTATATTATCCTTTTGAACTAGCACACTGCCATCAAAATGCATAATCATTGGTCATCTCAAGAAAACTCCTATTGATTAGTAAGATATCTTTATAAAAATTTGATCCATGGATTTCTTGTGAATTATCGACTGCTATGTATCTTGCAACTATGGAAGGAATAGTGTTGGTGTTAGGTTTCATTTACTATTGAATTCAATGGTTTCCAAGATGTCTTGAGGAGTTTGCTCCTTGTTTAATGTTAACTGTTCCTACACAATCCATTCATAAAATAGTGAAATGCTATGTGGAAGGGATGGTTGATAGTGTTCTTTGAGGGAAGGGGGATTGTGAAGGACTTGTTATCATTGTATTATGTAGACCAGGACAATGAAGGATCACTCACTGATTGCATGATAACCCAGTTTTGAAGGGTCACTAGTTGAGGGGACAGTCAAGGTCTGGATGATTGTGCCATTGGAGGACCCTATTTCTTTGTATTAATTTCTATTAAAATTGGATGCATGGATTTCTTGTAAATTATCAACTGCTATGTATCCTACAACTACATCCGTAAATCTCCATATACTTCTCTAGGGTTGTAAGCCGCTTAGGGATCAAAATAGAGAAACTAAATCAAAATCATTCTTTGTCCTATTTCTTTTTAACAAAGTCTCAACTATCAATGATACAATATACATTTGATGCCCTAAGCTATCAAATATACAAATGGCACCTACCTATAAGCTCACTAGGAGAATGAAGGATCAGTCACTAATTGCATGATAACCCAGTTTTGAAGGGTCATTGGTTGAGGGGACAGTCAAGGTCTGGATGATTGGGCCATTGGAGGACCCTAGTTCTTTGTATTAATTTCTATTCAAATTGGATGCATAGATTTATTGTGAATTATCAGCTGCTATGTATCCTGCAACTCCATCCATAAATCTGCATATACTTCTCTAGGGTTGTAAACCACTTAGGGATCAAAATAGAGAAACTAAATAAAAATCATTCTTTGTCCTATTTCCTTTTAACAAAGTATCAACTATCAATGATACAATACATTTGATGCCCTAAGCTATCAATACAAATGGCACCTAGCTAGAAGCTCACGAGCTATTCATTTGATAACCACAGTCGACATTTCAAAAAAATAGATATCCTTGAGTACAAGCACCAATAACATCAAATAATGGAGTTAAAGCACAGGCTAGGGCACGACACTAGTAGAATGCGATCATTTTAGTGAAAGCAATTTACAATGGTGTCATTAAACATATATGTCAGTAATATCAACAAACGTGAATCCAAACATTTGAATATAGTGAATCGATATCCTTGAGCACAAGCACCAATTGTTAGAAATAGGAAATACTGAGAGGGGGGGGTGAATCATTATTTCATAAACTTTTACTTTTTCCCACTTATGGATATAACAAATTACTTTAAAGCATAAGAAACTAAATAGCATACATAACAGTAAATGTAAAGAACTCATAACACATGATATGTTCTCAAGGAAACCCTAGCCAAGAGAAAACCCCGGTGGGGATGGTACCCACAAAGATCCACTAATCAAAAGATATCATGTTAAGGCTGTTGACCCTATTAGGAGCCTGTTACAATCATATAGTGTATCAGTTCTGGTTAAAGGACTATAGGCCTTGTTAGAAGCCTCAACCCTATTAGGAGTTGTAGATACAAAAACTGATTACCAATTGAGTTCACTGCCCAAACAAGTAATATAAATGTTTACTGATTACAATATGGTACTGCTTACAACTTTGCATCAACAACTTTCATTGCTATCACAATATACAACTATCATAAGTTACATGTTACATTTCAAGTATGTTCGGTACATCTTTATTTATACAAGATACAAACATAATATCTTTCTCCTGTCGGCTTTCATATCTTTATCCAAGAGTAAACATCTAGGATGTTGTCTCTTTATAATATTAAGTCATTATTTTGACAAGCAAAATAATCCCTTAATTCATTTACTAGTTCTACCTTCAAAACTGCTCTGTCAACTTTACTCTATCATCGGTAAAATAGTCATAACTTTGTATGTACTATTCGTACTCTTTTGCACATTGAGATGGGGTATCCTTAGACACCATAGAGTCTATGTTCAACTGTGCAAACTCTGATCATGCTCCAGTGAATGTCGCCAAAACAAACTGTATTGGGTGCTCTGTCAAAAACATTGTTTCATACTTAGACAATTTTAGTCTGTGATCTTCCATACTTGCTTTCCAGCTTATGCGATCTTCATAGAGAACATATGTTTCCATAATGACAACATCCATGTACATACCTTAGCCAAATTACCAACACCAATAACATCAAATAATAGAGATAAAGCATTGGCTACGACACAACACCAGTAGAATGTGGTCATTTCAGAGAGCATTCATGATCAAATAAAATCAAAT
>BSBK01006565.1:872500-900000 GCA_027943335.1 Chamaecyparis obtusa
CTTGATTGTAGGGCCTATTAGCTGAGCACCATCTCCTAAACATTAGGGAATCCAAAGATACCTGAATTGCATGTCACTTTTGCAATTAGTGCAAATTTTGATGACAACTTCTTCTCAACACTTGGCAACTTTCTCATGTGCCTCAATCCTATATTCTAGGACTCCTAACCTCCTATGTTTCAAGGATCCAAGGCCATTTATGACCTTATGGCATCTTTACAATAATAATTATGTGTTTAGAACACATTTAAGACTCCAACCTTAGCTAAGTTCCTAACACTAAGAAATTTAAATAACAAAAAACAATGGTTAATTAGTGACCTTAGACCTAGTGACTAATTCACTTAACCAACAATGCAAATGACCTTCTAATGTCTTCAAACAAACTAACCTATCTTCTTGACTTGGCTAGAGTCAAGTACAAGCCAAAAACATTTAAACAATGGAGGCTAGCCTATGTGCTCCTGCACCATCCTCTCCAAAATAAGAAGTTCAATCCACCCTTGGATTGATGATGATAGGATCAATCCCCATTCTCTTGAACTCTGACTCCTTGATCCATATTTCATCCTCATCACTTTGTCCATACCTCTTGATGAGGTGTTCCTTGTACTCTTTTATTCTAGTCTTTTTATAGACTCTTGTGTCTAGTATGTTGTCTGGTCCTGTAACAGTAGTAGTAGACAATTGCAACTCTTCCACATCTCTGATTATTTCATCAAGAATGTGTTCTATGTATGACTGTGGTCCTTTATAAGGGCCTAAGTTCGCAATATTAAAGATTGGTGATAGTCCACTATCCTCCGGTAGTTCAACCTTGAAGGCATTATCACCATACTTAGCCAATATAGGACAGGATCCTATCCTCCTCATTTGTAGCTTGTGAGGGACTCCCTTCTGTAGAGTTGACTTGTTAAGATGCACCATGACTAAGTCACCAACATTCAACTCAACTGTCCTTCTAGTTTCATCCACCTTAGCTTTGTGTTTCATGGTTTTCTCTATCAATGTCTTTCTCATTGTTTCATGCACCTCTTTCATAGCATATGCAAAGTCATCAGCATAGCCACTTTCTTTTACTCCATCTTTCAAATCCCTTAGTTCATAGACACCTCTAGAATGTAGTCCAAAAACTATCTCAAATGGACTCTTCCATGTTGATCTATTTATGGTGTCATTGTAGGCATATTCAGCTTGCCCAATCAACTGATCCCATTGTTGACCGTACTCCTTAGTCAAACATCTTAGAATATTTCCAAGGCTTCTATTAACAACCTTGGTCTGACCATCAGTTTGAGAATGGTAGGCTAATCCAAAAGATACGTTGGTGCCCAATCTTTTCCAAACAGTCTTCCAAAAATGACTCATAAACTTAGTGTCTCTATCTGACACAATGCTGATAGGTAACCCATGGATTCTCACAATTTCTTTGAAGAATAGAGAGGTTATTTGAGTGGCATCATTGGTGGTCTTGCATGGTACAAAGTGAGCCATCTTGCTAAACCTATCCACAACCACATACACACTATCCATGCCTTGTCTAGTCTTGGGTAACTCAACTACAAAATCCATGCGTAAACATTCCCATGGCCTAGTAGGAATAGGTACTGGTTGATAAAGAGCAGCATTTGTAGAAGTTCCCTTGGCCTTTTTACATACAACACAACTTTCCACATACCTCCTAACATCAAGATTCATTCTAGGCCAATAGTAAAACCTTGAAACAAGGTCTTGAGTCTTAGTGATCCCAAAGTGACCACTCAAAGCACCATTATGCTTTTCTTGAATTAAATTCTCTCTAATAGAGCCTCTAGGAACACATAATTGATTCCCCTTAAACAAGAGATCACTTTGCAAAGTGTATTCAGCATATTTACTATGAAAATGATTCTTGTATTCAGCACATACCTTGTAAATATCAGCAAAATCTTCATCATCTACATATAGATCCTTGAAATGATCTGTCCCCATGCTTTTCAATTGAATTTCTAAGAGTGTGAGGACTCTTCTTGACAATGCATCAACCACCTTGTTTAGAACACCCTTCTTGTCCTTGATATTGAAGGTGTAAGTTTGTAGGTACTCAACCCACTTCATGTGCTTGTGACTCAACTTCTCTTGTGAATTCAAGAAACTAAGTGCTTGATTGTCTGAATACATAATGAATTCCTTGGGAAGCAAGTAATTCCTCCACTTTATTAGATCTTGGACCAATGCATACATTTTTAGGTCATATGACGAGTATTTCCTCTTAGCCTCACTCAACTTTTCAGAATGGAAAGCCACCTGTCTACCTTCTTGGCTTAGTACAGCCCCAATTGCTAGATTGCTAGAATCACACTCAATGGTGAATAGCTTCTCAAACCTTGGTAGCACTAAAATAGGTTGGGTAGCTATCTTTTCCTTCAACAACTCAAATCTCTTACTAGCATCTTCATTCCAAACAAACTTGGTTTTCATTTCTCCTTTGATAGTATCCAACATAGGAGTACAAATTGCACTAAATTGCCTTATGAACTTTCTATAGTATTGTGCAAGGCCATGAAAACTTCTTACCTCTATTACTATCCTTGGAGTATGCCAATTCATGATAGCCTCCTCTTTGCTTTTGTCCATTTTCAGATTGCCATGTGATAAGACAAATCCAAGATACACTAGCTCTATTTTGATGAACTCACACTTCTCCAAGTTAATCATCAACTTCTCCTCATGTAGCTTCTTGAAAATAATATCAAGATGTTTTAGATGCTCACTCTTTGTCTTTCTAAAAATCAATATATCATCATGATATACAACTAAAAACTTGCCTATGTAGTCTTTGAGGACTTCATTCATGAGCCTCATGAATGTGGAGGGGGCATTTGACAATCCAAATGACATGACAAGCCATTCATATAGTCCTTCATTGGTTTTGAAGGTTGTCTTCCACTCATCACCTTCATGGATTCTTATTTTTTGGTAGCCACTCTTCAAGTCTATCTTGCTATAGTACTTGGCTTCACCTAGATAATCCATTAAGTCTTTAATCCTAGGGATAGGAAACCTATACCTTATGGTTATCCTATTAATAGCCCTTGAGTCAGTACATAGCCTCCAAGTTCCTCCTTTCTTATGTGAAAGTATAGTGGGTACAGCACATGGACTAATACTCTTTCTAATTAGGCCTTGGTCGAAGAGCTATTGTATTTGTCTTGCTATTTCCTCATTTTGTTGAGGGGTCATTTTGTAAGCAGCTTTGTTTGGTAGGTTGGCTCCTAGGATAAGGTCTATCCTATGGCTTATGGCTCTTTGAGGGGGTAAGGTTGATGATTTTCCATCACTTGCAATGCCTTGGTAAGTCTGCAACATTCCTTGAATCTCCTTTGGTAACTCAGTCTTCTTAGTCACCTTGCCTTAATCTCTCTCTCTTGGTTTCAACACCAATGCATAGCCTATGCCTTCACTCTCTTCCATGGTTTGCAAGAACTCTTTTTCACTCACCATAAGTACATTTGGACCTGCTATCTTCACCTCAGCATCCTCCAACAATGACTATATTTTGAAGGTTACATTGTCCTTCTTGAAAGAATAAGAATTCTTTCCTCCATCATGTATGGCTTGGTGGTCAAATTTCCATGGTCTACATAGGAGAAAATGGCATGCATCCATAGGCAACACATCACATAAAACTTTGTCTTTGTACCTTCCAAATGAGAACTCCACCCATGCTTGCTCATTCACTAACACATGTTGGCCTTCGTTAAACCAAGTATCCTTTTAAGGATTGGTGTGGGATATCCTTGTCAACTTTATCTTGATGACTACTTCCTCTGACATAATATTGTCTGTAGAGCCTGAATCAATGATGACCCTACATACTTTCCCCATTATCTTGCATTTGATCCTAAACAAAGACCTTATTTGGCTTGGCTCTTCCTTCACTGGTTCCTTGATTAGAATCCTCCTCATCATAAGGTTATCTCCTTCCTTTGAATTTAGTGGTACCTTAGCATGCTTGTTTGTTGCATTAGACTTATCTTGAACTAAGTTAATCCTCTTATCACCTCCTTGTGATGATCCACCTTTCTCCAGGCATCTATAGGTAGGCTAGCCCATTTGATTGCAATGGTAGCACTTCATATTAGCAAATTAATTGCCTCTTCCTCCTTGTGATGAACTACTCCTTCCTCTAGAGCTAGAACCTCTTCCTCTACCACCTCTACTTGAGCTTCCTTCTTGTTGCTCACTGAAATTTGTCTCACCTTGAGCTCTTGAATCAGAACTTCTTCCACCATAGCCACCTCTTTGACCTCTACTATCCTTGCTCTTAGCTTTACCTTTAGAGTTTTCTTGCTTCCTCTTGGTTTTCTCCTCTATCTTCAAGGCCATTTGATAGCATTGCCTAATGGATTTGAAGTTCACTAGGCTCATCTCTTCTTGAATTGACCATTTTAGGCCATTCAAGTATCTTGCAAGCCCTATGCTTTCCTCTTCAACTACCTTGGATCTCAAACATAGCTTTTGAAACTCCTTGATGTAGGCTTGGACATCTAGTTCCTTTTGCCTAAGATTGTGTCTTCTCCTATGAAGTTGAACTTCATAATCATTAGGAAGGTAGATTTTCTTCACTTTGGATACCATGCCTTTCCATGTCACAATAGGACCTTTTCCATCATTTTCTCTCTTGGTTTGCACAAACTTCCACCAAGTAAGAGCTGAACCTTTTAGTCTAGACTTGGTCACCATAACCTTTTGTGCCTCATAGATACCATCACATTAAAAATGGTTCTCAGTGTTGTCTATCCAATCCACAACTGAATCTGGATCCATTTGTCCACTAGATAGTGGCACACCTTCCAAAGCTTTACCACTCAATGCTTTCAATGCTTTTAAGAATGGCTCTTCAGGAAGAACAGGGTCAAGTGTTGGTGCTTCCTCCTCCAACTCTTATTCCTTCTCACTTGCTTTCACTTCTTTCTTTTGGTCAATCTTATCCTTGACCTTATGTGCTTTGTCTTGGACTTCACCCAAGAGCTGCTCCATTTGAGCTAGTCTTTGCCTTAGCAATTTGTTATCCTCCTCTTGTTCCTCAAAATTCTTGGCTAATTCAACATTATTCACGATGGTTCTACATGGTGTATTCTCTCCTACTGATTCAAGAGACTGCAACATCAACCACAAGAATGATCAATTCAAGCTTTGATACCAATATGATGTGAGTGTTCTAAGGTGTGCTTGCACTGCTTCACAAGAGACCTAGCTTATCTCTTCTAGGTACCTAGTATCCCCTAGGTCCTGATTGGTTTAGATAATTAACTAATCCCAATCCTAACTCCTCTCCAGGATTTTTATCCTTTGTGCTTAACCTTAGAAGCCTAACACCCTAGTTTTAGTACTCTTCTTCACACTCACTTAGAGGGTTCTAAGTGCTAAACCTTCACTAATGTCATCCTTCATTGTAGGGAATTTCTCCATCATGAAATTATTCATATCCTTTCCAACTTGACCCATTTTGGAAGGATCTTGCATCATTTTTCCATCGGCTTCACTAGTTCACCATAGGAGACCTTAAAATAGGCCTAATTCTAGTAGCCTTTACCAGTCCCTTTTTCCCCATTTTGGAAAAACTTTCCCAAATAACTTGTCAAACTAAAACTTGATTCAGATACCCTTTTGGAAGTTTTAAAAGATTCATAAGGGTTATGGGTTTGAAAGTGACCGTATAGGGGGTTCCTACAAACTAGGACAATAGGCCTAATAGGCCTAATTTCTAGGACTAAATAATGAACTTGCTTGAAACTTGCTCAAAAAAAATCCTTGGTGATTGGTATGACCTCCATCTACATAGAATGGTTAGATATGGTGTTCACCTACTTGAAAAATTCCTAGAGTAGTACGGTGTTGTACAACCCTACATAAAGTCTTCAAATCTTCATTATTAGACCTCTAACCGAGCTCCAGTCTGCTCGCCTAGGGCCTAATGGTAAAAATAGCTATCCTTTCTTTCAAGAATCCTAATCCTAAACCTATATACAATGATGACTCCACTAACATATCCATCCTTCATGAGATGATTCCCATGGTTAGATTTCATGGGGGAGCCATGAAAGTACTGGCAGGTTAGAAAAAAACTAGTGGGACACTAAAACAAAGTCTACTTTAACCGACACCCTAAAACTACTCAAAACACTCTACTATTCAAATGAAAAAGTCTTCTAACAGTCTATTGAACATTAAACAATCACTATATTGAAACTATCAATCCATCAAGTATGACTGTCAACACAAAGTCTTGTAATTCCCTGGTAAAAACACTTTCAGAGCTCTATTCACATACTTCAAAACTATTACAATGCAACTAACTGATTGAGGTTCGAGTCTTGGCTTACATTAGATGCCAACTCCTTGATTGTAGGGCCTATTAGCTGAGCACCATCTCCTAAACATTAGGGAATCCAAAGATACCTGAATTGCATGTCACTTTTGCAATTAGTGCAAATTTTGATGACAACTTCTTCTCAACACTTGGCAACTTTCTCATGTGCCTCAATCCTATATTCTAGGACTCCTAACCTCCTATGTTTCAAGGATCCAAGGCCATTTATGACCTTATGGCATCTTTACAATAACAATTATGTGTTTAGAACACATTTAAGACTCCAACCTTAGCTAAGCTCCTAACATTAAGAAATTGAAATAACAACAAACAATGGTTAATTAGTGAACTTAGTCCTAGTGACTAATTCACTTAACCAACAATGCAAATGACCTTCTAAGGTCTTCAAACAAACTAACCTATCTTCTTGACTTGGCTAGATTCAAGTACAAGCCAAAAACATTTAAACAATGGAGGCTAGCCTAGGTTCTCCTACACCAAAAGGGTACTCAAATGTAAATTTTGTTTTGCAGGTTATTTGGGAAGATTTGTCAAGAAATTGGAAAAAAACCCTATCAAAGGCTACAAGGAAACTAGGCCTAATTAGGCCTCCGTAAGAGTAGTTCTTGGGCCCGATTGAAATGAGCTTTGAGATCCATCAAAATGGATTCAAATGCAAACATAATGGATGTTTTCAAGATATTTGGTACCCCTGCAACCACTTTGGTAGTTTGTGTGAGAAGGGCACTTAGAGACTTCTAAGTGTTGGAAAGCATTGAAATAAAACTTAAAGGTGAATGTCCTTCAAGGCTAAGCACAAGGAGATTAACTTTGAGAGTAAGAGTTTGGTAGGGTTTTAGGGTGGTCACCTAAGACTATTAAGATCCTAGAGGAGAATAGGATTCTTGGAAGAATACAAGCAAGGTCTTCATAGCACTTGTGTGAGAACACCAAGAAGTACATACACCAGATTGGTTTCAGAGCTTTTTTTGATGAGGCTTGTGGTTAATGTTGCAACCTACTGAGTCAATAAGAGATAATACATCATTTGAGTTAGTAGGAGATAATTCAATGGTGACTAATGCTAAGTTAGCAAAGAAAGTGGAAGACCAGGAAGAAGAAAATAGATTTCTTCTAAAAAGATAGGAGCAATTGGAACTCAAGCTGGAAGAAGTAGATGAGAAGGTTGAGGAATCCAAAGAAAAAGTAGATGGGAGGAAAAAGGAGATCATTTTGGAGGATGAATTCCCTGAACCAGATCTAGTTCTAGCTTAAGAACCATTCTTGAAGGCATTAAAAGCCTTGAGTGGGAAAGCATTAGAAGGCATTCCAATCTTCAGTGGGAAGATGGAACCGGAGGTAGTCCTAGGTTGGATAGAAGGACTAGAGAATCACTTTTAGTGTGATGGAATCACTGAGGCTCAGAAGGTGAAAGTGGCCAAAGGAAGATTGAGAGGCCCTACACTCACTTGGTGGAAATTAATCCAAGATGAGAGGGTGAAAGAAGGTAAGAACCCAATTGCTACATATAAGGTGATGGTAGCCAAAATTAGGGATGCATATGTGCCAGAGGATTATGAAATCTAACTCCATAAGAAAATACAAGGTCTTAAGTAAAAGTAATTGGATGTGAACTCCTATACCGAAGAATTCCAAAGACTTTGCATGAGGTCCCGAGTTGCAGAGGATGAGAAGGTAAAGGTAGAAAGATACCTTAATTGGCTAAAATGGAATATTCAAGATGAGATGAGTCTCTTAACTCTATAAACCATTCAAAAATGTCATCAGTTTGCTGTCAAGTTAGAGGAGAAGTTGAGAAAGAAGGAAGACTCTAGTACCTCAAGAGGCAGAGGTAGAGGAAGAGATAGTAGAGGGACAAGAAGTGGATATGGTGGAAGGAGTTCAGAGCCAAGGACTCAAGGAGAAGTTAAATACACTAAGAAACAAGAAGGAGGCTCTAGAAGAGGCAGTAGAGGAAGGATCTTTAACTATAGAGGAAGAAGTGGTGGAAAAGGTAGAGGCAACTATTTTTCCAACATGAAGTGATATCATTGTAACCAAATGGGACACCCTACCTATAGGTGTCCAGAGAAGGGTAGTACTTCTCAAGGAGGTGATAAGAGAATTAATTTTGTTCAAGAAGAGACAAATGCAGGGGTCAAACCCCCTGAGGTACCACTAGCATCAGAGGAAGGTGAGAATCTCATGATGAGGAGAACATTAATTAAAGAACCGGTTAAGGAAGAGCCAATCCAGAGGAGGCCCATGTTTAGGATCAAGTTTAAAATGGTGGGTAAGGTATGTAGAGTCATCATAGACTTGGGGTCCACTAACAACATTGTGTCAAAGGAAGCAATCAGAAAGTTTAAAAATGGCAAGGATACCCCACACTAATCCTTACAAGGTCACATAGCTTAATAAAGGATAACATGTCTTAGTGAATGAGCAGGCTTGGGTTGAATTCTCAGTTGGGAGATATAAGGACAAGGTTCTATATGATTTGTTTCCTATGGATGCATGTCACTTGCTCCTAGGTAGACCATGGCAATTTGAATGCCAAGATATGCATGATGGAGTGAAGAACTCATACACCTTCAAGAAGGATAATGTGACATTCAAGATTCAATCACTATTAGAAGATGCAAAGGTAAAGTTAGCATCCCCCAATGTACTCATGGTGAGTGAGAAAGAGTTCTTAGAAGTCCTTGAAGAAGGGGAATGGTGTAGGAGCACACCTAGATTAAACCCTTAGATCTTTATTTCTGGCATGTACTAACTCTAGACAAGTCAAGAGAGTGTGTGTGGACCTTAGAAGGTCATTTGTTTTATTTCCCTAAAATGGATTTGACTAGGTCAATTTGTATCTAGTTAGTTTGCTTAGAAGTTGTTTGTGTGTCCTTCAAGGAGATATTACAGGGATTATTCCTAGAGTGAAAAGAAGACTTGAATAGCTTAGGCTATGTTTTCATGACTTTAAGGATGGTTATATGTCATATTCAAACCATTAAAGAACAAACCTAAAAGGTTGGCTTAATATTGCAAAAGTTGTAAATTCTTGTCAAAGTTGTCAATTTGGCAAAAAGTGCAAAAATGGGACAAAGGAGGAAGAATGAATATTGAGAGGCTAGATCATGCTAGAAACCATTAACATACCTTATTAAATGCCACAAGAAGATCCCAAGCCCTACTTGATAGGAAAAGCCAAAAAGACAAAAACTTACTATGTCAACATTTGGATTTTACATAACAACTTTCATGAGAATGTTGCAAACTGAGCTAGGAGAAGAAAATTATGAATGAAATGCCTCAATACATGATTGGAGGTTACATAGGACGTTGATAACCTATTCAAAACCATGAGATATCATTTGTAACAGCAAGCAAGAAGTTTGACAAAAGAAAATTCTGAGGTTTTGGAATATCACAGTTTTTGTATTTTTCATTGCATGTATGTGAAAGAGGGAGAAAAATATTATATTAGCTATTGATCCTTGTTCATATGATAGGGATAAACATTTTCTCTTCTTACCAGGGTTAGATTTGAGGTCATTAAACTAATGTTTTAAAGGATTTTCTCTCTGACTGGTACACTTTTTCCAGTTTTGCAGTGCTTCTATCTTTTGCGTACATGGAGGATAAAATGTATTATAAGCTGTGTTTTAGTATTCATTTAATGTTCTCCATGTTATTAAAAGTCTTTTTAATTAATATTTCAAGTTGAAAGGAGGTCATATTCTCATGCTTTAAAGAGCTTTTATGTAGGGTCATTTTGTTGGCATAGTGGACAGTCCCTGACCTTCTTTTTGTTTGAATGCAAGCCTAAATGGATTGAAAAATATGATATAACCTTTGATACATGTTTATAATTCTCATATAGACCTTTTTCATTGATTAATAAAGTTGTAAATAGTTCATTTTGATAGGTTTTAAAAATCATTCATTTCTAGGCAGTTTGTTGCCACTGTTTGAGTTTTCCATGAAAATGTTCTTGCCACTCCCATTCCCACCATAGTAATTTTATGGGTTTTATATATATGGGAGTGGACTTGTATATTGTGTTTTTTGTAGAAGGAGGGGCCCCAAAAACAAGTTTTGGCATTCTTAACATGATGCCCTAAGTGAGTTGATAGCACCTGGCTAGGCAACATCAGAACTTAAAGGCAAAAGGAAGTGGGTTGAATGCATTGAAAGCTTCAATACAATTTTGGATTCAATAAGGGGGATGTGTGAAGGATCATAATCCAGATATCAATCCTATTTGTCACACTATTAAGGATTATTTTGAGTTAAAGGGATAAAACCTCTCTAGTAGGGCTAATTCTAGTAGTCCTATTCAGTGTAAAGTGGACAAGTTTGGAGAGTTGCATCACTAAACTTAATTAATTTACAATCAGAAGGTGGAATGGGATTAAATAAAACCTAAATACATGCCCCATTCACTATGAAGCAAGAACAAACCATTTTGTGTGAATATGCAAAGTGGGCAGCAAGGTAAAACCATTGGTTTAGTAAGCAATGAAGTTGGTGTAACTAGGTGGGGCATTGGGAAGGATATGATTGTGATCCTATACAGAGTAGGGTATCTAAGTGAACACTAATAGGCTAGGAGAAAGCCTAAAACATCCTTATAGCTAGTAAGGACATAGTAGAAACCCCCCTACTTACATTAAATTGGTATCAAATCCTAATTTGATTGGGCTTGTGGTAGATGTTCTAGCCAGCAATATCAGTAGGTGAAAATAAGATGGTCACCAATGTGGAGATTGCAAAGGAAGTAGATGAGAAGAAGAGATTGATAGAGGATCAAATGGAAAGGAGTAGACTCCTTGAAGAGGCCTTGGATGAAATGAAGGTAAAACTTCAAGAAGTTGCAGATGCAACTAAAAATAGAGATGGAGATGAGGTAAGCAATAGCAAAGGAAAACAAAAAGTTGATGAAGAAGACATAATACTTGAACCAGACCCTCTGATGGATGATGAGCCATTTCTAAAAGTTTTCAGAGCCCTAGGAGGAAAAATTCTTGAAGGAACCCCATGGTTTATTGGAAAAATAGACAATGAACTAGTTGTGGAGTGGATAGAAGGTATTGAGAATCATTTTGAATGTGAGGGCATAACTAAAGCACATAAGGTAAAAGTTGCAAAGTCAAGGTTAAGAGGTTCAGCATTAACATGGTGGAAATACCTCCAAGAAGAGAGGGAGAAGATGGGTAAGAATCCAATTTCAAATTGGAAGGCCATGTTAAACAACATAAAATAACAATACCTACCTGAGGATTATGAAATCCAATTACACAAAAAGAGGCATAATTTCAAGAAAAAGGATTTAGATGTGGCTACATACACTGAAGAATTTCAGAAGTTTTGTTTGAGGTCAAGAGTTCAAGAGGAAGAAACTATCAAGGTGGCTAGGTATCTTGGAGGCCTAAAATGGAATATACAAGAGGAAATCAGTTTGTGGACTCCTACAACTATCCATAAATGTTTCCAACTTGTATTGAAGGTAGAAGAGAAGAACAAAAAGAAATCAGAATCAAACTTAAGAGGAAGAGGTAGAGGTAGAGAAGGAAGGGGACAAAGAGGCTATGGTGGAAGAGGATCAGATTCAAGGAAGCAAAGTGAGAACAATCTCACTAAAAACTAGGAAGGAAACTCAAATAGAGGAGGTTTCAATAGAGGTAGAGGCTCTAACACTAGTTGGAGAGGAAGGAGCAGCAGCAATCAAGGAAGAGGAGCATCCTACTTTGCCACCATGAAATGCTACCATTGCAATCAGCTAGGGAATCCTACCTATAGGTTTCCTAAAAAAGGTTCTACTTCTCAAGGAGGTGGAAAGAGAGTTAACTATGTCCAAGAAGAATCAAGTTACAGTAGCAAACCATCTAAGGTATCATTAGAATCAGGGGAAGGTGAGAACCTCATGATAAAGAGGACCTTAATCAAAGAGCCAAACAAAGAAGAACCAAGCCAAAGGAGATCACTCTTTAGAGTGAAGTGCAAGATCACAGGGAAGGTGTGTAGAGTCATTATTGATTTAGGCTCAACTGATAATATCATTAGTGAAGAGGCAGCCACCAAGTTAAATCTAAAGAGGATTCCACATGACAACCCATACAAGGTTACATGGCTCAACAAAGGACAGCATGTGTTTTGAGGAGAACAAGCATGGGTAGAGTTCACCATTGGCAAGTACAAGGATAGAGTTCTATGTGACATTCTTCCCATGGATGCATGCCACCTTCTACTTGGGAGGCCATGGAAATTTGATAGGAAATCCATGCATGATGGAACCGAGAATGCCTACTCATTCAAGAAAGATGGGTTGACTTTTAAAATTTAGTCCCTAATAGAAGAAGGAGAGATGAAGACATCAAGTCCAAGTGTGCTCATGGTTGATGAGAAAGAGTTCTTGAAGACTCTAGGAGAAGGAGAAGGAGTTGGGTTTGCTTTAGTATTGAAGCCAAAAGATGAATTTGTTGTCAAGAAATCAGAGATACCAAATGAGGTAAAAGAAATACTTGAAGAGTATAGAGATATTGTGAATGATGGCCAGCCCACTCTCCTACCTCCTAAGAGACTTGTTAGCCACAAGATTGACTTCATTCCAGGAGCTACCTTACCCAAAAAAGTTTCCTATAAGATGACCCCTCAAAAAAATGAGGAAATAGCCAATCAAATCCATGAGTTATTAGACCAAGGCCTAATTAGAAAGAGCATAAGCCCATGTGTAGTCCCTATTGTTTTAGCACCTAAGAAAGGAGGAGCTTGGAGACTTTGTACTAATTCTAGAGCCATTAATAGAATCACCATTAGGTATAGGTTCCCAATACCTATAATTGAAGACCTAATGGACTCTTTAGGGGAGGCAAAGTACTTCATCAAAATTGACCTTAAGAGTGGCTACCACCAAATTAGGATAAATGAAGGAGATGAATGGAAGACAACCTTCAAAACTATAGAAGGTTTGTATGAATGGCTTGTAATGCCATTTGGTTTGTCTAATGCTCCCTCAACTTTTATAAGGCTATGAATGAGGTATTGGTAGAATGCATTGGTAAATTTATTGTTGTCTACCTAGATGACATTTTAGTTTTCAATAGAACTAAGGAGGAGCATATTAGGCATTTGAAAATTGTTTTCAATAAATTGCATGATGAAAAACTAACGATCAATTTGGAGAAGTGTGACTTCATAAAGCAGGAGCTTGTATATCTTGGTTTTGTTTTGTCTCAGGGTGACCTCAAAATGGATCAAGAGAAGGTGGATGCCATTCTAAGTTGGCCTACTCCCAAGGCTACAACTAAGGTGAGAAGTTCTATGGATTATCTCAGTATTACATAAAATTTATTAAACATTTCAGTGGGATTTGTGCACCTATGTTAGACACCATTAGAGGTGGGATGAAGACAAAGTTTCAATGGACACCACAAGCTAACAAAGGGTTTGAAACACTCAAGGAGAAGATAGTAGAGTTTCCTACTCTAGTTCTTCCAAGCTTTGATAAGATTTTTACAATATAATGTGATGCAAGTAATGTGTCCATTGGGGATGTCATAAGCCAAGAAGGAAGACCAGTAGCTTTCCATAGTGAGAAGCTAAATGATGCAAAGAAGAAGTACTCTTCTTATGACTTAGAGTTGTATGCTCTAGTCCAAGCACTCAAGAAGTGGAGGCACTACTTGCTACCAAAGGATTTCATAGTATACACTAATAACCAAGCTCTCAGCTTCCTTAATTCTCAAGAAAAACTTAGTAGCAAACACATGAAATGGGTGGAGTACCTATAAGCCTACACTTTCAACATCAAGCATAAAAAGGGAGTACAAAATAAGGTTGTTGATGCACTGAGTAGAAGGTTGCTCACAGTCCAAGAAGTTCAACTAAAAAGCATAGGTATTGATAGCTTCAAAGACCTGTATGCTGAAGATGAAGATTTTGCCCAAATTTACAAGGTATGCAAGGAGTTTAAAAACAACTTTCATGGTGAGTTTTCTAAATATAGTTTGCATAATGATTTATTTTTTAAAGGAGGTCAGCTTTGTGTTCTTAGATGGTCTATGAGAGAGAATGTTATTTAAGAAAAATATAATGGAGCACTTAGTGGTCATTTTGGAGTCAATAAGACTTAAGAGCTAGTCACTAGGTTCTATTTTTGGACTAGAATGAATAGATATGTTAGATAGTATGTTGAGATTTGTGTAGTGTGTCAAAAAGTGAAGGGCACATCTTCTAATGCAAGTCTTTATTAGCCACTTCCAATACCAACTAGACCTTGGGAATGCATAAGCATGGATTTTGTAGTTGGTTTTCCAAGAACAAGGTAGGGATATGATATTATTTATGTTGTTGTTGATAGATTTAGCAAGATGGCTCATTTTATACCTTGCAAGACTATTCATGATGCTTGTAACATTTCTTAGTTGTTTTTCAGTGGAGTGGTGAGGATCCATGGACTCCCACTTAGTATTGTTTCAAACAGGGACACCAAATTCATGAGCCATTTTTGAAAGACCTTATGGCAAAAGCTTGGTACTAACTTGTCTTTTGGATCTTCCTATCATCCACAGATAGATGGCCAAACAAAGGTGGTCAATAGGAGTCTTGGTAACTTTCTGAGATGCCTCACAAAGGAGTATGGTCAAGCATGGGACCAACTCATTGGACAAGATGAATATGCATACAACGATACAATGAATAGATCAACTGATAAGGGTCCTTTTAAAATTGTTTATGGCTTTCACCCAAGAGGGATCTTTGAAATTAGATAATTTAAGGAAGGAATGCATGGAAGTGGATATGCTAAGGAATTTTCTCATTCAATGAGAGAAGTCCATGAAAGTGTGAGAAAGAACTTGATTGACAATGCTGAAAAGGTGAAGACAAAGGTGGATGCAACAAAGAGGGATGTTCAATTTCAGATTGGAGATTTTGTGATGGTACACTTGAACAAACATAGGTTTCAAAAAGGTGTTCCTCACAAGCTATAGATGAAGAGGCTGGGTCCATGCAAGATACTTGCAAAGTATGGAAATAATGCATACAAGGTGGAGCTTCCTGAAGACATTGAGTTTTCACTAGTTTTTCACATTGCAGATTTGATAGCATACAAAGGACCAATGCAAGATGTTGATCAAAACCTTCAAGAGGTCATACAAGAGGTAAAAGATATTAACTTGAACCCTAATCCATCTATGATAGCTGAAAAGATACTAGACTCAAGGGTCTACAAGAAGACTAGGAAAAAAGACTACATGGAGCACCTTGTAAACTGACATGAAAAAGAGGATGTTGATGCTACTTGGATTAGAGAAACAAACTTCAAGAGGTTGGGCATTGATCCAAACATTCTCAATCCAAGGATGGATTAACCTTTCTTTTGTTTAGAGGAGTATGGTGCAAGAGCACACCTAGCTCAAACCCTTGGCTCTTTATTTTTGGCATGTACTGACTCTAGCCAAGTCAGGAGAGTCTGTTTGGACCTTAGAAGGTCATTTGTTTTATTTCCCTAAGATGGATTTGACTAGGTCAATCCATGTCTAGTTAGTTTTCTTAGAAGTTTTTTATGTGTCCTTCAAGGAGATATTGCAGGGATGAGTCCTAGAGTGAAAAGAAGACTTGAATAGATTAGGCGATGTTTTCATGACTTTAAGGATGGTTATATTTCATATGCAAACCATTAAAGAACAAACCTAAAAGGTTGGCCTAATATTGCAAAAGTTGTAAATTCTTGTCAAAGTTGTCAATTTGGCAAAAAGTGCAAAAATGGGACAAAGAAGGAAGAATGAATGTCGAGAGGCTAGATCATGCCCATAAATCATTACCATACCTTATTAAATTCCACAAGAAGATCCCAAGCCCTACTTGATAGGAAAAGCCAAAAAGACAAAAAGTTACTATGTCAACTTTTGGATTTTACATAGCAACTTTCATGAGAATGTTGCAGACCGAGCTAGGAGAAGAAAATAATGAATTTAATGCCTCAATCCATGATGTGAAGTTACATATGACTTGGATAACCTATTCAAAACCATGAGATAGCATTTGTAACATCAAGGAAGAAGTTTGACAGAAGAAAATTTTGAGTTTTTGGAATATCACTGTTTTGTATTTTTCATTGCATGTATGTGAAAGAGGGAGAAAAATATTGTATTAGCTATTTATCCTTGTTCATATGATAGGGATAAACATTTTCTATTTTTACCAGGGTTAGATTTGAGGTCATTAAACTAATGTTTTAAAGGATTTTCTCTCTGACTGGTACACTTTTTCCAGTTTTGCAATGCTTTTGTCTTTTGCATGCATGGAGGATAAAATCTATTAGAAGTTGTGTTTTAGTATTAATTTATTTTTCTCCATGTTCTTAAAATTCTTTTTCATTTATATTTCAAGTTGAAAGGAGGTCATATTCTCATGCTTTGAAGAGCTTTTATGTAGTCATTTTGTTGTCATAGTGGACAGTCCCCGAGCTTCTTTTTGTTTGCATGAAAGGATAAATGGATTGAAACATATGATATAACCTTGGATAAATTTTTATAATTATCATACAGACCTTTTTCATTCATTAATAAATTTGGGAATATTTCATTTTGATAGGTTTTAAAAATCATTCATTTCTAGGCAGTTTGCTACCACTGTTTGAGTTTTCCATGAAAATGTTCTTGCCACTCCCATTCCCACCATAGGAATTTTATGGGTTTTTTATATATGGGAGTGGACTTGTATATTTTTTTGTGTTAAAAAGGAGGGGCCCCAGAAACAATTTTTTTCATTCTTAATATGATGCCCTAGACGAGTTGATAGCACCCGGCTAGGCAACATTAGAACTTAAAGGCAAAAGGAAGCGGGTTGAATGCATTGAAAGCTTCAATCCAAGTTTGGATTAAATAAAGGGGATGTGTGAAGGATCATAATCCATATATAAATCCTATTTGGTACATTTTTAAGGATTATTTTGAGTTAAAGGGAGAAAACCTCTCCAGTAGGGCTAATTCTAGTAGTCCTATTCGGTGTAAAGTGGACAAGTTTGGAGAGTTGGGTCACTAAACTCAATTGATTTGTAATCAGAAGGTGGAATGGAATTAAAAAAAACCTAAATAAATTCCCCATTCACTATGAAGAAAGAAGAAACCATTTTTTGTAAATATGCAAAGTGGGCAGCAAGGTAGAACCATTGGTTTAGTAAGCAATGAAGTTGGTGTAACTAGGTGGGGTATTGGGAAGGATAGGATTGTGATCCTATAAAGAGTAGGGTATCTAAGTGAACCCTAATAGGCTAGGAGAAAGCCTAAGAAAATCCTTATAGCTAGTAAGGACACCATAGCAACCCCCCTACTTACATCAGGGAAGGAGTTGGCTTTGCCCTAGTGCTAAGGTCAAAGGAGGTAAGTAGTGATAAGGTAGCCAAGAAGCCAGAGCTACCTAAAGAGATACAAGATATTTTGCAGAACTATGAAGGCATTGTAAGTGATGGAAAACCATCAGTATTACCCCCTAAAAGAGTTGTGAGCCATAGGATAGACTTCATACCCAGAGCTACCCTTTCCAATAAGGCAGCCTACAAGATGACCCCTCAACAAAATGAGGAAATTGCTAGACAAATCCATGAACTCCTAAGCCAAGGTCTTATTAGAAAGATCATCAGCCCATGTGTCTTACCCACTATCCTAGCACCTAAAAAGGGAGGAACTTGGAGACTATGTACTGATTCAAGGGTCATAAATAGGATAACCATTAGGTACAGGTTCCCTATCCCTAGGATAGAAGACCTAATGGATTGTCTAGGAGAATCCAAGTACTTTACCAAGATAGACTTAAAGACTGGTTATCACCAAATTAGGATTCATGAGGGAGATGAGTGGAAAATAGCCTTCAAAACCAATGAGGGTCTATATGAATGGCATGTCATGCCATTTGGACTATCTAATGCCCCCTCCACATTCATGAGGCTCGTGAATGAAATTCTCAAGGACTACATTGGAAAATTTGTAGTGGTATATCTTGATGATATCCTACTTTATAGCAAGACAAAGGATGAACATTTCCAACACTTAGAGACTGTTATCAAGAGGTTGCATGATGAAAGGTTGATGATAAACTTGGAGAAATGTGAATTCAAAAAGTAGGAGTTGGTATACCTTGGGTTTGTACTATCTCATGGAAATCTGAAAATGGACACTAGCAAAGTGGAAGCCATCCTAAATTGGCCTACTCCAAGGATAGCAATAGAGGTAAGAATTTTTCATGGCCTTGCCTAATATTATAGAAAATTTATTAGACAATTCAGTGATATTTGTGCTCCAATGTTGGACACCATAAAGGGAGGTATGAAAACTAAGTTTGTGTGGAATGAAAAAGTTAACAAAATCTTTGAGTTGTTGAAGAAGAAGATTTCTACTCAACCTATTTTGGTTTTTCCAAGCTTTGAGAAACCATTCACCATAGAATGTGATGCAAGCAATGTGGCTATTGGAGCTATCCTAAGCCAAGAGGGGAGACCTGTGGCTTTCCATTCAGAGAAGTTGAGTGAAACTAAGAGGAAATATTATTCTTATGACCTTGAGATGTATGCTCTAGTTCAGACCTTAAGGAAATGGAGGCATTATTTTCTTCCAAAATAATTCATAGTCTATTCAGACAACCAAGCTCTAAGTTTCTTGAACTTTCAAGAGAAACTCAGTCATAAGCACATGAAGTGGGTTGAATACCTACAAGCATACACATTCAACATCAAGCACAAAAAGGGGGTAAAAAACAAGGTGGCAGATTCCTTGAGTAGAAGAGCTCTCACTATCAAAGAGATACAATTGAAGAGCATGGGAATAGATCACTTTAAGGATCTATATGGTGATGATGAAAACTTTGCAGACATTTATAAGGTATGTGTTGAACATAAAAATTAGTTCCATAGTAAATATGTTGAATATACTTTGCAAAGTAACCTCTTATTTAAGGGAAGTCAGCTATGTGCCCCTAGAGGGTCTATAAGGGAGAACTTGATTTAGGAAAAGTACAATGGTGCATTAATTGGTCATTTTGGGATCACTAAGACACAAGAACTTGTTCAAAGGTTCTACTTTTGGCCAAGAATGAACATTGATGTTAGGAAGTATGTTGAGAGTTGTATTGTGTGTCAAAAGGCCAAAGGAACTAATTCTAATGCTGGCCTATATCAACCAGTACCTATTCCCACTAGGCCATGGGAATGCTTGAGCATGGATTTTGCAGTTGGGTTACCTAAGACAAGGCAAGGAATGGATAGTGTCTATGTAAGTGTGGATAGATTTAGTAAGATGGCTCATTTTATTCCATGCAAGACAACCAATGATGCTAGCCAAATAGCTTCTCTATTCTTCAAAGAGATAGTCAGGATACATGGGTTGCCCTTGAGCATAGTGTCAGACAGAGACACCAAGTTTATGAGTCACTTTTGGAGGACTCTTTGGCAAAGACTAGGCACTAATTTTTCCTTTGGATCTTCATACCATCCTCAGAAAAATGGTCAAACCGAGGTGGTAAATAGGAGTCTTGGAAATCTCTTAAGATGCTTGACCAAAGAATATGGTCAACAATGGGATCAACTGATTGGATAGGCTAAGTATGCATACAATGACACTGTGAATAGGTCCACAAGTAAGATTCCCTTTGAAATTGTTTATGGCCTACATCCTAGAGCAGTCTATGAACTAAGAGACTTAAAGGATGGAGTTAAAGGGAGTAGCTATGCTGAAGATTTTACCTATGCTATGCAAGAAGTTCATGATACAGTCAGGAAAACATTAGCTGACAACACTATGAAACACAAGAGTAAGGCTGATGAGGGTAGAAGGGAAATCCAATTCAATATTAGAAATTTAGTAATGGTGCATCTTAATAAAGCTAGGTTACAAAAAGGAGTCCCTCATAAATTGCAAATGAGAAGGATTGGCCACTATCCTATCTTAGCAAAGTATGGAGCCAATGCTTATAAGGTGGAGTTACCGAAAGATAGTGGACTATCCCCTATCTTTAATGTTGCAGACCTGGTTCCTTACAAAGGACCAACCCATGATCTAGATCAGAGATTAATTGAAGTCATTCAAGATGTGGATGAACTTAATTTACCTTCTACATCAGTCAAGAAGGCAAACAACATATTCAAGAGTTTACAAGAAGACTAGAACCAAAGAGTATAAGGAACATTTAGTCAAATGGCAAGGGAAAATAGATGCAGATGCAACATGGATCAAAGAATCAAAGTTTAAAAAGTTGGGCATTGACCTCAACTTACTCAATCCAAGGATGGATTGAAATATTTCACTTGGGGAGGATGGTGCAGGAGCACCTAGGCTAGCCTCCTAGTCCTTAGTAATTTTGGCTTGTATCTAACCTTTTCCAAGTTAGAAGTGTGTTTAATTTGGACCTTAGAAGGTCTTGCATGTGTGTGACTAGGTGGATTGATAGTTAGTATCTAATCCAACCTAGTTTAGTTAGGTTCCTTTATTGCTAAATTCTGGCTTGATTAAGGAAATGAGTCTAAATGTGTCTTAAACCTTGGCATAGTAAAGGAGATGCCTTATTAGGCTTAAATGAGGTTAGTTCTTTGAACAAAGTGGGATAGAGGCCCAAGAATATAGGTTACCTCATTATTGCAAAAGATGCTAAAAGTTGTCATGACAACATTTGCAACTTTGTGCAAATGTTGCATGCAACTTGACCACATTGGATCCCCACCATTATAGGAGTGGGAATTGAATGCCAAGGCCTAAAAATATGGAGAAAGTATCTTATGATACCAAATGGCTCATGTTTTGAGGTAGATGTGATTGTAAAGAATTTTTTGAGTTGAATAGAAGCTCTGCAATACTGGTTTTAGAGGATACCCGAGCATTCTTGTGTGATGGTGCATTCATATGGATTTAACTCTTTGATTTAGCTTTAGATTTGTATTGGTAGGATAGTTTTAAGACTTTTTCTTTCTTTGTGAAATTATTTTAGAGATAGTTTAATGACTTCAATAAATTTTTTAGTATTTAGAGAGTCTATTGGTCCAGTCGAGGCCTGTTAGTGTTTTCACGGCTCCCCCATGAAATCTAACCGTGGGATTTTCCTAAAGTTGGATGAATGTTTTAGGGGAGCTAGTATACATTAGGAATATAGAGGTAGGAGTCTTGAAGATTCAAACTTCTAATTTTATAGTTGTGCCCTAGGCAAGACTAGTGTGCCTGGTTAGAGGTGTGACAGTGAGAAAATGAGTGTTTGCATGCAGGGGAAAGGAAGACTGTACGGAACAAGTATGGTTCCAGATGGTATATGAAGTTATCATTTCATGTTAACAAGATTGAGGATTTATCAATCCATTTGGTTGAGTTTCAAGCAAGAAATCAGTATAGTCCTAGAAATTAGGCCTATTAGCCCTATTAGCCCTACTTTGTAGGAAGCCTATGTACAGAGGCCCTGGAACTCTAAATCCTCTTGAATATTTAATAATTCTCAAAAGGGTACTAAAATTTAAAGTTTTTTTTGTAGGTTATTTGGGAATATTTGTCAAGAAATTGGAAAAAGACCCTGTCAAGGGCTGCAAGGAAATGAGGCCTAATTAGGCCTCCATAAGACTAGTTCTTGGGCCCGATTGAAAAGAGCTTTGAGATCCATCAAAATGGATTCAAATGGAAACATAATGGATTTTTTCAAGATATTTGGTACACCTACAACCACTTTGGTAGTTTGTGTGAGAAGGGCACTTAGAGTCTTCTAAGTGTTGGAAAGCATTGAAACAAAACTTAAAGGTGAATGTCCTTCAAGGCTAAGCACAAGGAGATTAACTCTTAGAGTAAGAGTTTGGTAGGATTTTAGGGTGGTCACCTAAGACTATTAAGATCCTAGAGGATAATAGGATCCTTGGAAGAAGACAAGCAAGGTCTTCATAGCACTTGTGTGAGCACACCAATCAGTTATCCTACAGTCCCAAATGCAAAGATGTAACACTTTAAACAATCTCAACAAATTATGCAGCTCGGTAATAGAAACTATTATACTATCTATGCATTTACTAATTACCAGTCAATTAGCTTACTATGATTACCAACCAAATAAAATATTCAGTGTGTAAAGTATGACAATGAAGAAATCATCACAGAAACACATAACACAATGATTTAACATGGAAACCCTGCTAAGGGAAAAACTAGTTGGGACTGGTAACCCAAAATAATTTTCACTCTTCTAAAGTGAGCTTGGTGAAGAGCCAACCCTGTTAAAGGTTACAAACACACTGTTAGGTGTGACCTTGTTAGAGGATTTAAGACGAACAGTTATCATTCAACTAGCATTCACTATCGGGTCGATAGGATAATAATGTACATTCATTAAATGACATAGGGGCTTAACATAAGATGGTTAAGTCCACTCGGTTAAGAGATTTTCTGTATCAATGGTTAAACTGAAATAGTAGTTGATTTGATTACAATACAACTCAATTTGCAGATGTTCAGATATATTCTAAGCCTATACAAATCCTCTAATCAATATATCAATTCACTTCTTCAACATTCATTAACTTATTGTCCCTTGGTAATAGCTCTCTGATGCTCAATGTTGTTCTGTAGTTCGGTTCTCCTTTAATCAGTCTAATCAGGCATACATGAAACTAAGTTCACATGAAATCTTTGTAGTCTTCTTTCTTCCGGCATAGTTTAAAAAATGAAATTCATATCTCTTATATAGACAAGTAAACCATTTTATTATCATCCATCAAATTTTTCCACTTATTCTCCTTCATTGTTTTTGCCACTTAAACCTTCCTCAGCGGTTGTGTTAGTAACTCATTTCACTTCCATCCTTTAGATATCCTCCAAATTTTGTCAGTCATGGATCTCATAACAAACTTTATCCTCAATCTTGAAATCATAACAATTTCCAGCTCATCAATTTTTGTCAGCTAAGCTTAAGCATTTAATACTTTCATCTATAATTGATTAACAAAGAAATGCATCAGTGAACACAAGCTCGGTTAATACTATCACTTGGTATACACTACACTAGCTCAGTGTATACTGAAGTGCTTCATTTACCGACCACACTATTTTGTACATTTTACTTCCTTCTTTATCAAAGATTAATGCAACACAATCAAGTCAACACTATGAAGTCATAGACTCAAAAATAAGTTACCCAAAGTATTCCTTATCCTCATCTATCATATCCATCTTCCTTGATGTAGATATCTCAATTCTTCATCTTTTCTCTCCACTTTACAGATGTTTAGATGTTTGCAACCAACATGATAAGTACTGTCAAAACTAGTTGACATCAATGACAACATAATGACTGATTCAATTATCTTACATATCAATCTAGTACTTGGTGATCTCTAATCACTGATCTTTAAGTTATTTAGGTATTCAATCAGTTGTAGTTCATCAATCTCTCCCTTTGGCATTGATGGCAACACAAGCACTATGAAATATGTCATGCACATACCAAACATGTATTCTACAACTATGTAAGTAAATGTTGTAGCTCGGTAAGCTCTCCCTAGCTTGGTATTTAATATGTTTAATCACTGCATTACATAACAGCATTACAAGTGCAGATCTCCTTCTGTGGATTTTATCTTTTTAGCTCTTAGATTCATTTTGTTCTCCTGCAACAAATCTTCAAAACTCTCCCTGACTTTCTCAGATTATCTCTCCCTTAGATAGATATCTCATTGATCTCTTTGTTTATCATATTGGTTATCTCTCCCTTAGACAACAATGCCAAAGAAAAACATAAAACATACAGCTCTATAATAGCCAATTAACTCTCTGTTGTTTGTTGCATACAATGCATCTCGGTATAATGATATGCCAATTGTTCATCAAATCTTTCACAACCTTAGACATTATCCAAAGTGTGAACTATCTTTCATCAACATGAATGATCTTATGATAAGATTAGGGTGATGCAACCTCCAGATCACATTAGTGACTGGTAGATAGGGGACGGACCCCAAGTCTAGTCCTTAAGTATTCAAAAGTGTCCTTCGGTAGAGGCTTGGTAAAAATATCAGCATGTTGCTCCTTTGATGTAACATATTTTAGTTTGACTTGCTTCTCCTGTACTTGTTGTCTTAAGTAGTGATACTTAATAGAAATATGTTTTATCTTCGAATGCATTACAGGATTCTTAGATATATTTATTGCACTAGTGTTGTCACAATATATAATCACTGGCTCTGTGATTACCTCATTCATCCCTTCCAACACTTGTTTGATATAAGAAATGTTTTAACAGTTTGTAGCAATAGCAACATACTCTTCTTCGGTTGTAGACTGAGAAATGCAAAGTTGTTTCTTACTTTTCCAAGTAACAAGTCTTTCACCAAATAAAAATGCTCCTCCAGTTGTGCTCTTTCTATCATCTACATTTCCAGCCCAATCAGCGTCAGTATAAGCTCTTAGTTCAAATTTTCCCTCCTTCGGATACCATAATCCATAGTCCTCTATTTTCTTCAAGTATCTCAAGATTCTTTATAATGCAACCATATGTGAATCCTTTCAACTGGCAGAAAATCTAGCAACAATCCCCACTGCATGTGCAATATCTGGCCTACTATGTACTACATACATCAGTTTACCAATCATAGATTGGTACAATGTTTGTTTTACCTCTATAGATTCATCATCTTTAGTTAGTTTGCAACCTGTGACCATCAGTGTTCCAACTGGTTTAGCATCTTCCATGTCACATGTTCTCAATACTTCCTTTATGTACTTGGATTGTGTGATGAAAATTCCATCATTCTGTTGAATAACCTGCAAGCCTAGAAAGAATTTAATCTCTCCAAACGTAGAAATTTCAAATTCTTTTCTCATCTCATCAGAAATTGATTTACAGATATGATCTTGTCCTCCAAATATTATATCATCCACAAATATTTCAGCAATCAAAATAGTATCATCGGATCCTCCTTTCATGTACAAATTGTTGTTTTCACTAGTTCTTACAAAACCAATACTTAAAAGATAAGTATGCAGCCTTTCATACTAGGCTCTAGGTGCTTGCTTCAAACCATATAAAGCTTTGTGTAGTCTATATACTTTGTCTTTCTGATTCGGATCAACAAACCCTTCTAGTTGTTCTATGTAGACCTCATCTTCCAGTATTCCATTCAAAAAAGAAGACATAACATCCATTTGATATACCTTAAAGTTCTTATGTGTAGAATGTGCAAGTAACATGTGAACTCCTTCAAGTCTAGAAATAGGTGCAAAAGTTTCACCATAATCAATACCTTCTTCCTATTCATATCCCTTGTAAACAAGTCTAGCTTTGTTCCTTGTAACCTTTCCATTCTCATTCATCTTATTTTTGAAAATCCATTTAGTACTGATGACATTATTATCTTTCAGTCTAGGTACTAAATTCCATGTCTTGTTTTTCTCAATTTTTTCTATCTCTTCATTCATTGCATTTATCCATTCATCATTCTCAAGTGCAACCTTAACATTCTTCAGTTCAAACTCACAAACTAAGCATGTATTATGTCTTAACTTACTTCTAGTTTGCATGCCAACTTGTGTATCATCAATGATTTGGTTATCAGGATGATGTCTTTTCACAAATCTTGCCAGCACTTGATTTCTCCTTTGTTCTTCTTTTTGTTTAGGTTCATTTCCTTGCTCGGTAGCCTCTTTGTGATCCTCGGTTTCCCTTTGTTGTTCCTCAGTGTTATTTTCTTGATGCTCGATTGACTCATCCTGTGGCTTCAGTAGGTACTCTAGATGCTCAATATAAGTGAATCTACCATAGTCTTCTAGTTCCTTAGTGCTTTCTTCATTATTTTTATTAGAAAATTCATCAACTCTAACATTAGCACTTTCAATCATCTTATTAGTAACTTTATTCAGACACTTGTAAGTTTTTCTTTTAGTAGAATATCCAAGAAATATTCCCTCATCCCCTTCAAAGTCAAATTTCCAATTCCTATCATCTTTCAGAATAAAACATTTGCTACCAAAAATTTTGAAGTAACTTACACTCGGTTTGTAACGAAACCATAACTTGTAGGGTGTTTTGTTTGTGTCTTTCTTCAATTGTACTCAGTTTAGAACATATACAACTATGCTAACTACCTCTCTCCAGTATACTTGCACAACATTCCTTTCTATCATCAGTGTCCTCACACAATCAATAATTGATCTATTTCTCCTCTCAGCAATCCCATTTTATTGCGGTGTTCTAGGGGTAGAAACCTATCTTTTTAATATACCATGCTCATTACAATAGTTAGTGAATTCATCAAAAATAAACTCACCACCTCTGTCAGATCTCAAGCATTTCATTTCTTTCCCAATTTCTTTCTCTACTTTTTCTTTGTACCATTTAAACATTTTAAATGCCTTGAATTTTTCTTTTAGAAACATGATAGTCATCAATCTAGTGTAATCATCAACAAATAGAATAAAATATATATCTCCATAGTAGCTCTGAGTTCTCATGGGACCACATCGGTTGGTATGAACTAACTCCAAGATTCTTTTTTTTGAATAGTCTTTACTCTTAAAACTAGATTTTGTCATTTTCCCCTTTTGACATTCATGACACATAACATGATCAGGCTTTGTTAGGCTAGGCAGACCTCTAACCTTTTTCTTTCTATTGATCTTAATCATGTTATCAAAATTTACATGACATAACCTTTTATGTCATAACCATGGATCCTCAATTTTTACCATCAAACAAGAAGTATTAGCATTTTCAAGATAAAATAAGTTACCTTTTGATTGTCCTCCTACTCTGACAAGCTTTCCACTTTCATCAAATATCTTTAACTTCTTGCTTTCAAAATCTACTTGGTGACCTGAGTTGTTAAGTTATGCCACACTTAGAAAAATATAATTTAGTCCTTTTACCCAATAAGCATTATCACATCTGATTTTATCATTTATCAATAAAGATCCTTTTCCTTTAACCATACAAGGTGTATCCATTCTTACTAATCCTCCATTATAGTGCTCAAGATGATCAAATTTTTCTTCATCACCAATCATGTGATGTGTATAGCCACTATCAATTATCCATGTATCATTTTTACTAACTTTAGAAATGAGTGTTGTCTCTACATACCTTTCTTCTTCCTCGGAATCATCCTTCATCACAACAAATACAACTTCAACATCATCAT
>BSBK01006565.1:905000-947500 GCA_027943335.1 Chamaecyparis obtusa
GTTTATAGGGCTTTTAAGGCTTCTCTGTATCACCGGGCTTGTCTGTCTGCAATAACACCTCTATTGAATTTCTATAACTCTCTCCTTCACATAATTGAACCTTAATTCATGCCTCTTGACTCCCTCAAAATGGATTGTCATGAAACTCTCTCCCTTGTCCTCTAGAGCTTCTTCTCTGCTGACTACACCTAGTCGGGTACTGTTCAGTCTCACCTAGGGCTGGGTCATAAAATAGCTTGCACACATGTTCCAGGGCCCTTCTTGCATATGATTATAGGTTAGGGTCTATACTACCATATCCCAAAGACCCATGGTGTTTCCACAGTGGGGAGAGGAGTTACAGGCCCTACATCACAAACCCCTTCAAACTAGACAGGGGACTGTTAGATTCAAAACAAAAACCTATATACAAACAAATGAATAAATAAACTACTCTAAGCACTCAAAAATGAAAGTAAACTCAACTAAACAAATGTAAAATATCCAAGATGCTATGTGTAAGTCATTAACACAATCAAATCATGCTATTAAGCTTGACTGTGACACGTTTTACAGTCACAGTCAGGTTTTTCCAACTCGAGGCCATACACAATGATGCCAACCCTTCAATTAGTGTTTTACAAGTCATAAATAGTCTCCTCCTTGGGATTAGAGTGGGGTTAGGGCTTAGAGCCACTTTGATAAGTTTTAGACCTTCTTTGAGAAAAGTTGCTAGCAACTTTTGGAACAACTTTTCCTTGGTCAAGCAACTTTTGCTCACACTATCTCCTAAGACCATCCTTAGGTCTATTACAAGGCACACTTTTGCTAAAACTTCCCAAAATCATATTTTAAGTCTATGACCAATATAAACAAGTAGTGATCTTAGGATGACATCATGCCCTCAGTCACTGTACCATCAGAATTGGAAGACCAACCTAAGACTCTAGGACCTAGACTAGGCCTACACACACCAAGTGAGCTTTTAGCTCTTATTCTAGTTACAAACCTTCATAAATAAGTTCTTCCACAAAAAAATTGGTGATGGTGGGAGCCCTTAGAATGGTGCTCCTACACCATACTCCCCCTCAGCACAAACTAAGGTACTTTGGGGTCAAGAAGAGCTAGGTCTATGCCTAACTTCTTGAATTGACTTTCCTTAATCCAAGTGGCTTCAAACTCAGGCTGACCTACCCACTTGACTAAGTGTTCCATATACACTTTATTCCTAGTAGCCTTCTTCACCTAGGATTCCAAAACCTACTCTACTAAGGGCTGCTTCTTCTTTGGCATTGCATTGGTGTCTATGTCCTATAGCTCCCTTGATGAATCTTTACCTTGCTATGGTGGATCACCTTTGAACAAGACTAGGTCACCAATGTTGAATACTGGTGAGATAGCCAAATCTGATGGCAAGTCCACCTTGTATGCATTTTCACCATACTTGGCTAGAATTTTACAAGGCCCTACTCTTCTCATCTGTAACTTGGTGGGCATACCTTTTTGCATCCTTGCTTTGCTTAGATGGACCATCACATAGTCCCCTACCTTGAATTGGACTTCTTTTCTCCTTTCATCTACTTTGGCTTTGAGCTTTTGAGTGGACTCCATGATGGATTTCTTGACTTGTTCTTGGACCTCCTTGATAGTTTGAGTGAAGTCCTCTGATTGTCCACTCTTCATCTCCATGGAACTAAGGTACGTAAGTTCACACACTCCTCTAGGGTGTCTCCCATACACAACCTCAAAAGGAATTCTCCCTGTGGTCCTATTCACACTATCATTGTAGGCATATTCTACTTGAGGAATGATAAGATCCTAATTCTACCCATATTCCTTGGTCAAACACCTTAGAAAGTTGCCCAACACTTTGTTTATAACTTCAGTTTGACCATCAGTTTTAGGATGGTATGCTAAACTGAATGAGAGATTAGTTCCTAACCTTTTCCATAAGGTTTTCCAAAAATAGCCCATGAACTTGCTATCCCTATCTAACACAATGCTCAATGGGAGTCCATGAATCCTTACTATCTCTTTGAAGAAGAGATGTTCTATATAGCTTGCATCATGAGTAGTTCTACATGGAATGAAATGACTCATCTTAGAGAACCTGTCTACTACAACATAGATGCTATCCATACCTGATTTTGTTTTGGGGAGTCCAACCACAAAGTCCATGCTCACACACTCCCAAGGCCTATTTGGAACTGGTAAAGGTTGATAGAGCCCTACATTGCTTAAACCTCCTTTAGCTCTTTGGCACACACCACATTGCTCCACATATCTTTTTACATCCCTTGCTAACTTAGGCCAAAAATAGTACCTTTGTACTAGCTCCATGGTTTTTTTTATGCCAAAATGTCTACTTAGGCTGCCATTATGCTTCTCTTGAATTAGATTTTCCCTCATGGATCCCCTAGGCACACATAGTTGATTGCCTGTGAATAAGAGTCCATTTTGGAGGGTGTAATCTGCATACTCACCATGGAAATGGTTCTCAAACTCCTGGCACACCTTGTAGGCTTTTGAGAAGTCTTCATCCTCCTCATAAAGATCCTTGAAACTTGTTATTCCAATGCTCTGCAATTGAACTTCTTGGATAGTCAAGAGCTTCCTACTTAAGGCATCTGCTACCTTATTGAGCTGCCCTTTCTTGTGCTTGATAGTGAAAGTAAAGGATTGGAGATACTCCATCCACTTCAAGTTCCTATTACTAAGCTTCTCTTGAGTATTAATATAGCTCAAGGCCTGATTATCTATGAATACCACAAATTCTTTGGGTAGGAGGTAATGCCTCCACTTCTTGAGAGATTGCACTAATCATAAAATTTTGATTTTTGAAAATATTGATTCAGGGATTTGATAAATTACTGAATGGGGGCCCAAAGTCTAGGTGACCATTTTAGGGTAAATACACTTGCCCCTCTTTGACTAATGTGAAATTGATTTGGGATCACATGTGGTCAAAGAATGAAATTGAAATGTGAGATCGATTTGGGATCACAAAATAATCTAGACATGTGTTCGATATATGGGAACATATTAGGAAAAGTATAAGCTAAAAGACAAGACCAACACCATTGTTGTTGAGTGATAATCAAGTCTCGAAATAAGAGATGAAAATCTCAAGCTGAGCTAATTGATAATCTCAATCAAAGATTGAAGCTGATAGGTACTGCCCCCTTAGAATAAAAATCAAAATCAGGTAGAGGAGAAATAGCAAATTGATAAACTTGATCAAGTCACGAGAAATCATAATCAAAGGTGAAAGATGATAGGATAACCATCAAGCAGTGAAGAGATGCCCCAATTTGACTAGGTTTGACTGAGAAAGATATAGGATAAAGATGAAGTCAAACCTTAGAGAGATGAAGTGAATGATAATGAATGAAAGACTCAAATGTTAAAAGAGATGGGGGTGAAGAAATGAAGGTTCCCCAATAAAGATCGAAGGATTAGGCCTCAAAAGGTCAGCCAACTGCGCAGAAGAAGGAGAAAATTTTGAAATGTGATTTTGACTATCAAGATTAACTTAGATTTTGATTTCAAGTTTGAAAATGGATCCAGGACATCGAAATTAGCTAGGGGTGCAATTTTTGCACAATTCTAAGGTGTTTTGAAAATGAGGTCAAAAAGTCAAAATGCTATAGACAAGAAGCGAAAGACATGATCGAGAAGAAGCAAAAGATGAGCGTAGTTGACCGGTGGGTCCATGAAAGATGAAAGGAGAGCTCTCTCCATATGCAAGATGAAAAACTAACTAATATGAACATAAAAATGCAAGCTATTATGAAAATTGGTTTACTTGCAAGGTCACAAAGCCATTAGACTCTAATATTCATCATCGATCGTTATTGGTAGCATCGCAAGATCATACAATACACACTAGTATGACTATGTGGATCTGAATATGATATATATCAGATAGATATGTGGGAATCTCACCTAGGCACCAAAGACATGTAGGTCAAGATGACTAGTGGAGTGAGATTACCTAAGTTTGATATGGCAAGATTATACTCGCATCGAGACACAAGGAAAGTCAAGATGGCTAGAAGTATGCACTTGCATAAACAGTCAAGGATAATACCTTGTAGATCCCATTGTCAAGTGGAACTAGCATAAATGCTAATGATAGTTAGGACCAACAAAATATACCCACAAGAAGAAAGCAAATAAAACATGTCCTCATATCCCAGTCTTCTAGCTCAGCATCATAAAAAATGATCAGGGAGAGGACACTCAACAAAGAAATCATCATAGACAACACACAAAGAAATAAAGTCAAACAAATCTCATCAAGTCAAGTGTTTAAGTGCATGTGTGTAGATCATACAGTCAAACTTTGAGTATCACATCCGCCAGTGAGAAATATCATATCATGCTAGACTGCGGGTAAAATATCTGATAAGTGTTGAGAAACACTTCATGCTAGGGTAGTGTTGAAAAACACAATTGGGGTGGTGTTGAAAAACACCATTTGCAAGATGTCCTAAATGCCAACGCATCCTAGAGACCACAACTAACATAGTTATGCCCCCTAGACAAAGACAAAGACCAATTCCAAACCAAGGCAACAAGGTCAAGGTGTGATGGAGAAAGGCTAAGTGTCGAGGATGCATGCTAAGAAAACAAGGGTGCAAAGGCCTCAAGTAGCACCTGTTCCAGGTTTCCACCACTTGGAGGTTTTTTGAATTTTTCAATTTTTTTGTATTTTTGCTACCAAGGTGCCTATTTCCAAGTTTTCACCAAGGCACTTTTACTATTTTTTTGAATTTTTTGATTTTTTTGTATTTTTTCAGAACTTTATATGCTTTTTAGAATTTTTTCAGCATCATATATATATATATATATATATATTTGGAATTTTTTCAAGATCAATAAGTATGTACAAAGGATACCCCCAGACAGAACAGGCATCATGGATAGAACTTCTTCAGGTGCAAGACATTTATAGGATCAGGGAGTTGTTCTCCATCTTCAGTAGATAACAAATAAGCACCTATCCCAAAAGCAGCAGTAATGATGTATGGTCCAAGCTAATTAGGTTTGAATTTTCCCTTTTTCTCTCTATGTTGTTGGTTCTTAGGGTTTTCTCGTAGGACAAGATCCCCCACTTGAAATTCTCTAGTGTGAACCTTCTTGTTGAATGCTTTGGACATACACTTTTGGTAAACTCTCATGTGATTAAAAGATGCTTTACGCTTTTCATCTAGAAGTTCTAGTTCTTGTAACCTCATGGCATGGTAGTCTTCATCGATCACTAAACCTTTAAGAGAAACTCTAAGAGAAGGAATCTCCACCTCTAAAGGTAACACTACTTCCGCACCATAAGTGAGGGAAAAAGGAGTAGCCCCTGTTGGAGTACAAATACTCATTCTATAGGCCCACAAAGCTGGATTTATCTTTAGATGCCAATCTCTACCATTCTTGTGAACAGTTCTATGAAGGATTTTGAGAATGGTCTTATTCGAAGCCTCTTCTTGCCCATTTCCTTGTGGGAACTAAATGGAGGACCAATTATGTTTTATCTTGAATTTCTTGCAGAGATGTTTAAGGTCCTTGTTTTTAAACTGACCTCCATTGTCAGTGATTATCTCAAAAGGCACTCCATACCAACAGATGATATGGTTCAAAATAAATAAAGAAACTATCTTGCCTGAGGCAACAGAAAGTGGGACAGCTTCTACCCATTTGGTAAAGTAATCAGTAGCAGTGATAATGAATTTGTGTCTGCCTGATGAGTTGGGATGAATCTACCCAACAAGGTCAAAGGCCCAGTGCTAAAATGGCCAATGAGAAATAGAAGGGATAAGATCCCTTCCTGGAGCATGTATCAAGTTTCCATGTTTCTGACACTTTTCACAAGATTTAGCAAAAGCTATTGCATCTGTCTGCATGGTAGGCCAATAGTACCCCACCCTAAGAAACCTTCGGGCCATGGCAAGACCATTAGAATGTCCTCCACAAATGCCCTCATGAATGTCAACTAACGCTTGGTTAGACTCATCCTTTTCTAAACACCTAAGAAGTGTCCCATCTAAAACCCTCCTATACAATTCACCAAAGATAAGGGTGTGGTGAGAGGCATTTCGGGTTAGGTTTCTTCATTTAAAATGATTGAATGTCTCAGGAATAGTACCATCATGAAGGTATGAGTAAATGGCACCATAGCAGGATGACTCATGGCTAATGAGGGTACAAACAACTTGGCTTTCTTGGGAGTCATAGATAGGGTAACGTAGTTCTTCCACTAGGAATTCAAATCTGGACTCATGTTGTTCTAGCTAAAGAAGTGAAGCCAATGTAGCCATAGCATCAGCTACTTTATTTTTTGCTCTAGGGATTTGTTGGAATGTAACAAAAGTAAAGTATCATCACAATGAATCAACCATTTTCTTATATGGTACCAGTTTTTCATCTTTTGTTTGGTATTCTTCATTAACTTGATTGACTATCAATTGTGAATCCCCATAAATATGTAGCTCTATGATTCCCCACTCTATAGCCATTTTGAGTCCATTTGTCAAGGTTTCATACTCAGCAATGTTATTTGTGCATGGGAACAATAGTTTGTAAGACTTTGGAATTGTGTACCCATGAGGAGAGACAAACAACACTCCTACTCCTGAACCATTTTTCATAAAAGAGCCATCAAAGAACATCTTCCATGTCCTTGCAGTCATGTACATTATGTGCTCATCTGGAAATTCAACTTGAATTGGTGCTTTGTCTTGAATTGGAAAATCAGCCAATTGGTCTACAATGGCTTATCCTTTTATAGCCTTACGCTCAACATACTCTATGTCAAATTCTGAAAGAATCATCATCCATTTAGCAAGTCTACCCGTGAGAGCTCCCTTACCGAGCAAGTATTTTAGAGGATCAATTTTTGCAATGAGGTGTATTGTATGCGCAAGCATGTAATGTCACAACTTTTGGGAAGCAAACACCACCACTAGGCAAGATTTTTCAATACTAGTGTAGTTGACCTCATATGACACAAGAGTACGACTAATGTAGTATATAGCCCTTTCTTTTCAAGTATCATCAAGTTGAGCCAATAATGCCCCTAGGGAAGATTTTGTTGCTGACACATACAATATGAGTGGTTTTCCTAGGATAGGAGGCATTAAGATTGGAGGATTGGCCAAGTATTGCTTGATTTGGTCCATGCTTTGCTAATAATCCTCATTCCAGACACATTTAACCCCTTTGTGTAAAGTCTTGTTAAAGGGTTGAGCTCTATCAGCTAGTTGTGAAATAAACCTCCTTATAGATTGAAGGCATCCTTGAAGACTCCTCATTTGACTGATGTTTTTGGGAGGCAGCATATCCATTATTGCTTGAACCTTTTCTGGATCCACCTATATTCCTTTAGCTAAAATGATAAATCCTAGGAGTTTTCCAGAGGTGACTCCAAATGCACACTTTTTGGGATTTAATCTCAATTGAAACTATTCCATATGATCTAGAATTACTTCCAAATCACCTAGGTGTGTATCCCTTTTCTTGGATTTTGCCAAGGTGTCATTCACATAGTCTTCCATATTCTTATGCATCATGTCATGGAAGATGGTATTCATAGCTCTTTGATATGTAGCTCCTACATTTTTCAATCCAAATGGCATGACATTCCAACAATAGGTTCCCCATGCACAAGTGAATGCAGTCTTTTCCTGGTCTTCAAGAGCTATTTTGATTTGATTATAACCAGAAAATTCATCCATCAAAGAATAGATCTCATAACCCGCGGTCATGTCCACTATCATGTCTATGTTTAGAAGTGGAAAATCATCCTTTGGGCATGCTTTATTAAGATCTCTAAAGTCTGTGCAAACACGAATGGACTTATCATGTTTTGAAACTGGTACAATATTGGATATCCATTCAGCATAATCAATGGCTCTTATAAATCCTGCACTGAGGAGTTTCTCTAATTCAGCCTTGACAAGAAGAGCTATGTGAGGATGCATTTTCCTCAATTTATGTTTTATTGGTTTGATACCTAGAGCTATGGACAAGTGATGCATAATGAGACTAGTGTCCGATCCTAGCATGTTTGAATAAGTCCAAGAAAAATTAATCTTCTTGGTCTGTAGGAACTTAGTGTAGGCTTCTTTTTCCTATGTTGATAGAGACTGAGCTAAATGCACAATTTGTGGAGCCTCTTGTGTATTCAAATTAACTGGCTGAGTAGGCTCAACAAGCACTGAGGATCTATCCTGAAAGTAGCTTGGGAGATGATCAAGTACCTCATCCTTGGATGCCTCGGAGAGGTTTTCACCCTTGGATACGTCCTTTATTTTTATTTTTTTAGATTCTGACACCGCCACATAGTAGTTTTCACCATCAGAACTCTTATTCTTTTTTTCTTTTCTTTTAATTTTGTGACTAAGTTACTTGATATCTAGTTCTATCATGCTTGTAGTTGGTTCATTGGTGGAAGAAACTACAAGTTCAAGGGCATTTAGGTAACATGTTATCTCATAGTCATTTTGGAAAGTTAGGAGCCGAGGCTCTTGATAGTACTGAGACCAATCAATTAAGTGAGGATTGGCAAGGGCTAGGTCAATGACTGGTTTAATATTGTGTATGCAAATGATATCATCTATGGTGATTGCAAAGTCAAGATCTGTCGAGTATCCCTCTAAGGTACCCAAATTGGGACTTATCCTACTAAGTGAAGCATCATCCACTAAAGCGACTTGTGGATTCCAATCTTCTAATCCTACACTAGACTCGTTAGCTACCTCTAGTTGGGAACCACATGTATGGACAACATAAATGTCCATGTCAACTGTAGAACAATCAAAAAGAGTCTCCCACTCGTACTCGTGTGAGTCTGTATCTGAATCCCGATTGGGATGCTTACACCAACCATATTTTTTATGTCTTCAGGTAGAGGCTTTGATGTCACCAAGGGTAACACCTTCTTGAATGCCATTTGTGTATTGAATAGGATCCTCAACATGATCTTCAATAGTGGATTGTTCTTGTTCT
The DNA here is from genome assembly GCA_027943335.1 of Chamaecyparis obtusa. NCBI lineage: Eukaryota > Viridiplantae > Streptophyta > Pinopsida > Cupressales > Cupressaceae > Chamaecyparis > Chamaecyparis obtusa. Next base: position 913,983 of record BSBK01006565.1, read on the forward strand.
AGGTCTGAAATTGTTGGATTGTCAACTGTAGTATCTAAATCTCCCCAAAGGAGATTGGTGGAAGGGACCCAATCTTCACACCTATCTTGTTGATTTTTCCAATTGGGTATGTATTTATCATCACTATCCATTGCAGCTAGGATAGGGGTAACTTTTTTGTTCTAACTTTCAAAACCTAGGCCAACTGTTGTCTTAGATCTACGTCCAAAAAAAGCATGATTGAGTGGTTCAGCCTTAGCATCTAATTTGTGACTGAGAGGACCATGACCTGGGTAGCCCATATTTTTGACCAAAGTATATCCTCTCCCATAAGCCTTAGGAGATGGAGAGAAATTTTCATTGTGCTTGTATTTTTCCTCTTTGTAAATCCAATCTCTAACAGCTACTTCCTCTTTTTCATCCTGGATGGGTATTGAGGACTCTACAAATGTATCAAACAGAGTCATTACTGAAGATGAGGGATGCATCTCTTGTGAAGGCTTACCATAGGACCTAGGTGAGATTGGCAGCTTTGTGAAGGAGTCAATGTGATAACCCCCCATACCAAGGTCTATGGTTTTGAACTTATTTTGACATTGTGCCAAAGTTGCATCAAAATTTTCTGCTTCCCGATTAAGAGGAACATGGGTCCCTACTGAAATTGCATTAACAAATAATGTGCTATCCCCGGGTATACAAACTTCTACTCCATTATAGGGGAACTTGACACATTGGTGGTAGGTGGATAGCACCACTTGCATGTCATGGATCCATGGTCTACCAAGCAGAATATTGTAGGCTAAAGGACCAGCATCAATAATTTGGAACAAAACATCCTTTTCAACAAGGCCAATCCTAACAGGGAGGAGGGCCAAGCCTTTGGAGCTTCTCTTTGCCTCATCATAGGCTTTGATGGTTATTTTATTGTGAGTATCAATAACTTTCTCTGAGTAACCCAGTATTTTCAACAAAATCAAGGAACAAATATTGAGCCCAGCACCCCCATCAATCAACACACACCTAACATGGGTCTTATGAATCATGACTTCAATATGAAGGGAAAGATTATGCGGATGGCTCAAGGCTTTGTCATCTTCTTCTGAGAATGTGAGGTAGTGTGGTCTGGCAAGGTGGTTAACCATGTTTTGGAATTGGTCAACATCTATGTTGTTGGGGACATTGGCTATATGCAAGGCATCTTCAAGGACACACTTATGTCTTGGAGACAATTATAGGAGCTCAAAAATTGAGATTTGAGTTGGTGTTCTTTGTAACTGGTCAACAAGATTGTAGCTCATTTCTGGATTGACTGCTGACTTTGTGGTGACATTCTTGGATGTCACTTGCTTTGGTTTGCTAGACTGGTTGGAATTAGGACCCCTAATGATCACAGGACCTTGACCTTGGCTTCTGGTGATAGCATTAAGAGCTTGGGATGACCTTTGAGAGTGAGGACCTCTAAGCACCACCATAGGTTCTTCATCAAATACAGGAGGAGAGTCCACATCATAACCATAAGAAGCTTTGTTTTGCATCATGTTGACATTCTCCTCAACAACTTCAAGCATATTGATAACATTCTCTGTAGACGTATAGGTGTAGTTGATTGTGGCTTTTCCATCTTTGGGTTTAGAGGTTTCCCCCTTATCATATTTAGGCAAAGGTTCCTTAAACACTTTGTGATCTGCATTAGTTTTCAATCCATCAATCTCAAGTTTTCCATATTCAATAAGATCTTGAATGAGATGTTTAAGTTTCCAGTAGTGTTCTATTTCATGTCCAATGCCATTATGAAATATGTAGTATGTTTTTTCATTCAACCAATATGGCTTATGTGGAACTTTGCTGGATCTTATGGTTGTGCAAGATTGTTATCAATAAGTGTTTTGAAAACATCCTCATAAGAGTCCCCAAGCTTAGAGAATTGTTGCTTTTCCTTTTTGGATTTGTCTTGATATCTTTGTTTATGCTCTTGTTGGTTAGAGGATGTGTTAAGCTTCATAGCTTGAACCACACTAGACAAATGAAGGACTCCTTGATCCTTGGGTTGAGAAGAGTCAACAACTCTGTCATTGACTACTTGCTTATTTTTATTCCAATGCGAGTTCTTGATTTTGTCCTTATGTGAGTTGTTATTATTTTGACTATTGTTGTTATTATTTTGTTTAGTCAAAATACCTTTCTCTTTTAAGACATCCTCTATTCTACATGTGGTTTCAACCATGGTGTCAAATGAATCAAAGACCATCTTCCGAACCTCATACCGCATCTTAGGTACTAAATTTCTCACAATGATATCAATTCTCTCATGTTCAGGAATTTCCCTAGAATACTGAGAGCACAATCGTCTCCACCTTTGTAAAAATGTGACAAAGGATTCCCCTTGATTTTGTTTTAAATTACACAAATCGAGCATGGTGACTGATCTTGATAAGTTGTAGGCAAAATGTTGCACAAATCTATGGACCAGCTCTTTAAAAGTTTTGACGGGAGGGGTTATGTTGGTAAACCACTCCATAGCTTGACCTTTTAGACTCCTTGGGAATAATCTCATTAGATAGGAATCTTCATGGTGGAATTCAAAACTCATGGTGTAGAACTGATGCACATGATCATGTGGGTCACCATTACCATCATATTTGTCATATTGGGGAAATTCAATTTTCCTAGGAAAATCCTTCATGCTCACACTCCTATCAAAAGGATTAGGACAAATAGAGTCAAGGTTGAAGGAACTCTTGGGAGCCATCATTTTCTCCATCATTTTCTTGATTTTCTTAATTTCTTCTTCTTGTGAGGGGCTATGTTTCTTGATTCTCCTATCCACATCAAAATTATAAGGAACCCTCACACCTTTGTTAATCAAGTTCTCTAGGAACTTATCCTTATTTTGATCAAGATACTTTTCCACATATTGTTGGAATAGTAGTTCTTGTTGCATTCTCATAAAATCTTGATCATCAAAACTTGTACTACTTCCTCCATGTTGAGAGCCATGATGAGCTCGTTGGGAGGGTTGCCTTGAGTTCCTAGGAAGTTTCCTTCTCCTATGTTGTGAAATTCTTCTTCCTCTAGGACTAGGAGTTCTTGAAGAGGTCCTTGATCGCCTTCTACTTCTTGGGGTGCCTGAGGGAGTAGATGGTGGAGATTTGTTTCCACTGTTGGTACCCCTATTGTTAAATTGTGCATTAAGTTGTTGTGCTAGGAGCCTATCTTGTTCTTCTTATGCATCTCTTCTCTGTATGTAGTGCACTTCCTAGTTAAGCTAGATGAAAGTGCAATGCAAAAATGTACACACTCAAGTAGTGCACTTCTCTAATTCATTACATCCAAGGGAATCCATGAAAGGGAAACTTTAGAAAGTGACCTAGAGCTCTCTATGTATGGAGTTGCAAGATTATTTTAAGTTTTCTCTCAGCTAGAGCTATTAAGCTAATGACCTTGCTAGTCAACCACACAATGAGAGATTCAAATGAACACAAGAGAAAGAATGCAAATATCCCCAAGAATCACTATGAAATGCAATGCAATGCTATACTTTGAATGAAAGTGCAAACTAAGCTATGGAAATGAAATTATAAACTAAACTATGAAAGGAAAGATGCAAGTATTACGAAGCCTTCCTAGTTAAGCTAGATGAAGTAATCTAAAGCATAAAGGAAACTAAGCTATGAATGCCATGATAATGAAACTAAGATGCAAGAAATGAAACTATAATAGCATGTAAATATGAAAGCCAAGAATGCACCAAATCTCCAAAGCTCCAAAGTGACCTAGAAAACCTGCAACATAACATTAGTATTCAAAAGATGGATCCTAAAATGAGAAAAGAGCTCTCCTTTTAAAAGAAATGAAAAAGAATGGACCATGGAGATTAAGAGGCAAAATATTTAATCAAGGGTGGAGCATCAAAGAGGAGAAATCCATGTCCACAAATATCCTCCAATGAGAAAATAAGAGTTGACTTTTGTGTCCATATGAGACAAAAAGTACTTTTCTTCTTTTTTTATAAAATAAGAATAATGCTTTATTTGTGTAACTTAGGATAAGAGGAAAAGTGGGGGCTTTTTATTTATTAAAAGGGGAGGAAATTTATTTTAAATAAATAAAGACTTAGGATACAATGGTTAGCCCAAGGCAAATAATCAAAAATGATAAAATAGGATTTGATCAAGGAAATTGATATATTTGATAAAAATGTTGATTTTTGAAAATATTGATTCAGGGATTTGATAAATTGCTAAATGGGGGCCCAAAGTCTAGGCGACCATTTTAGGGTGCATACAACTTGTAGGATACTTTATTAGGTAGAGATGCATTGGGTACAAAGTCTATTTGATGATTGATAGCCCTTCTTGGAGGAAGTGTTGCAGGTGATCCATCACTCACAATGTCCTTAAAATCTTTTAACATTTGCTTCACCTTTATAGGTGTCTCTACTTATAACTTATGTTCATCCTCTTTTGGTTTCACCATAATGGCACACCCCTCTACTTCAACATCATGTATAAAGTGTAGGAATTCCTTCCCACTGCTAAGCAACACATTAGGTGTCCTTGAGGCTCCTTCATCATTCTCAATCAAAGACTGAATCTTGAATGTCTTACCATCCTTTTTGAATGAAATGGAGTTCTCTTCTCCATCATAGAGCACTTTCCCATCAAATTGCCAGGGTCTCCCCAATAAGAGATGGCAGGCATCCATGGGAAGGACATCACAAAGAATCTTGTCCCTATAGCCTCCAATGGAAAACTCCACCCATGTCTTCTCATTCACCAATACACTCTGCTCCTGATTCAACCAAGTCACCTTGTAAGGATTTGCATGGGGAACCTTTATAAGTTTCAATTTCTTTGCAGCTTCATCTGATATGATGTTGTCAGTTGATCCTGAATCAACTATCACCTTACACACCTTACATTGGATTTTGCACCTCACTCTAAATAGAGCTCTTCTTTGCTTGGGTTCTCCTTGGTTGGGTTGTCTTATTAGTACCCTCCTAAACATCAAGTTCTCCCCCATTTCTGATTCTAGCTTACTTAATTCATTAGTACATGAACTTTTTCCATCTTTTTGGGTATAGGCTACCCTATTTTCACCACTAGAGCTTAAAGGTTTGTTAGGACACCTATAAGCAAGGTGTCCAAGCTATCCACATTGATAACACTTCATTGTGGCAAAGTAGGAGCTACTTTTTCCTATACTTCTTCCTCTGCCACCCTGAGATCCTCTTCCTCTACCAAATGTTCCTCTTGAACTGATCTTTGCAACCTACTCTAGGATTATTCTCTCTCCTTGGCTTCTAGATTCACCTCCTCTTCCACTAGAACCTCCTCTTTGACCCACTCTAGAGTCCCTACCTCTTCCTCTATTTTAAGAGTTAGGTTCTTGCTTCTTTCTTTATTTATCTTCTAGCTTTTGTGCCATGTGTTGACATCCAAGGACTATGGTAGGTGTAAAAAGATTCATCTCCTCTGCTATACTCCATCTCAGTCCACTTAAATACCTTGTCACCTTGATGCTCTCCTCCTCTTTCACCTTGGACCTTAGACTCAACTTATGGAACTCTTCAGTATAGGTGGCTACATCCATCTCCTTTTGCTTGAGGTTCAACCTTCTTCTATGCTACTAGATTTCATAATCTATAGGCAAGTATGCTTCCTTCACTTTATTGACCATGGCTTTCCAATTGGCAATAGGGTGCTTTCCCTCTTTCTCCCTTTCTTCTTGGAGATAGTTCCACCAAGTTAGAGCTTTGCCTCTCAATCTTGCTTTGGCCACTTTGACCTTTTGTGCCTCGGAGATCCCTTCACACTTCAATTAATTCTCCATACCCTCTATCCATTGCATTACAACCTTAGTGTCCATCCTACCAGTAAGAAGTGGAACACCTTCAAGTGCCTTGCCAGTGATGGCCTTTAGTGCCTTCAAGAACTATTCATATTGAGTAGGAGGATCAGGTGTAGGAACTTCATCATCAATAGTCACCCCTTTTTCCTTAGCATCCTACTCCTCCATTCTATCTTTCACTTTATCTGACTTTTCTTGGATATCATCCAAGAGTTGTTCCATTTGATACAATCTTTCTTACAGGACTCTATTGGCTTCCTCCTGATCTTCTACCTTTTTGGATAGCTCTACATTTGTCACTATCTTCTACTTCTGAGATGATCCAAATAATTCCTCTAGAGGTTGAAACATTCACTCTCCAACTATCCACTTCCCAAGCCGTAACAGGCTCTGATACCAATCTGATGGGGAGATTGGGATAGACTAGTTAGTCTATGCTCCCTAATCCTTGTCTTGGATCCCAATGTGCTCTTTACACACCCTATGGTCTATAGGACTCTTATTCACTCTATGATCCCCTGACCTAGCCCAATCTATCCACCAAGTATAGCTATCTTTCTTCCTAGCTTGCTTGCACTCCTCCTAGCTCCATTCCCTTACATAGTCCAATAAAGGGTTTTAAGGCTTAATCAACTCCACAAGCTCTGACAAGAGAAATTTTGACTTCCAAGGTGTTTTTTCATCAAATGAAGTGTCTCCAAGGTGTTGGTGAAGATGGGTTGACACCTGATTTCATAGTTTCTTCACAAAACAAGGCTACTAGAAAGAGCCCTATTAGGCCTCCTCTCCGGGTTTTAAGGGATTTTGACCGACTTCTTCCATAGAACCAAGGCTATAGTTCCAAAATAAACTCTATTAAATTTTCCAACTCTCAAGTATTTTTGAGTTTTTGGGGCTTCAACTATCCGTACAGTGCCTCCACTAGAAATGAGGGTTTCTAGGGCTTTTTAGGCTTCTCTATATCATCAGGCTTGTCTGTCTACAATAACACCTCTATTGAATTGATATAAATCTCTCCTTCACATAAGTTAACCTTAATTAATTCCTCTTGACTCCCTCAAAAGTGATTTTCATGAAACTCTCTCCCTTGTCCTCTAGAGCTTCTTCTCTGTTGACCACACCTAGCCGGATACTATTCAATCTCGCCTAGGGCTGGGTCATAAAATAGCTTGCACACATGTTCTAGGGCCTTGCTTGCATGTGAGTATAGGTTAGGGTCTATAATACCATATCCCAAAGACCCATGGTGTTTCCACGATGGGGATAGGAGTTACAGGCCCTACATCACAAACCCCTTCAAACTAGACAGGGGACTGGCAGATTCAAAATAAAAACCTATATACAAACAAATGAATAAAGAAACTACTCTAAGAACTCAAAAATGAAAGTAAACTCAACTAAACAAATGTAAAATATCCAAGATTTTATGTGTAAGTCATTAACACAATCAAATCATGCTATTAAGCTTGACTGTCACACGTTTTACAGTCACAGTCAGGTTTTTCCAACTCGAGGCCGTACACAATGATGCCAACCCTTGAATTAGGGTTTTACAAGTCATAAATAGTCTCCTCCTTGGGATTAGAGTGGGGTTAGGGTTTAGAGACACTTTGATAAGGTTTAGACCTTCTTTGAGAAAAGCTGCTAAGCAACTTTGAAAAGTTGCTAGCAACTTTTGGAGCAACTTTTTCTCACACTATCTCCTAAGACCATCCTTAGGTCTACTACAAGGCACACTTGTGCTAAAACTTCCCAAAATCATATTTTAAGACTATGACCAATATAAAAAATTAGTGATCTAAGGATGACATCATGCCTTGAGTCATTGTACCATCAAAATTAGAAGACCAACCTAAGACTCTAGGACCTAGACTAGGCCTACACACACCAAGTGAGCTTCTAGCTCTTATTCTAGTTACAAACCTTCATAAAGAAGTTCTTCCACAACAAAATTGGTGATGGTGTGAGCCCTTAGAAGGGTGCTCCTACACCAGTACATATACACACTAGTACATTTGAGGTCAAATTCTTATGGCCATGTGTCAAATTTGCAATGCCTATTTGTCAAAACTTTGACAGATGTGTCTATCGACATTTTTGCATTGGAAATGGTGGTGAAAGTGATAACCATCAGTATTCCGACATCATTTCCTATCGAAATAGGCCACATAAATAGGAATTCTCCTATGGTATCATAATGACCCAAAACGGTTCTTACGACATTTCTTCGGTCGGAAAGGTGATGGATATGCAGTAGATGTCTGACAGGAGAACCCGTCAGATGTATCGCAGTCTTGTCACATAATCTATCAAATTGGGGTTCCATCTTACGGTTTACCTATGAGATATTCGATGATATGTAATAGACTACCGATACAAGAATCCGTTAGACATATAGCACTTATGTCGGAATAACTTTACTACCTATTGAAAAAGTGACAGATGAGCATAGTAAAGATAACAAAGCTCAAGAGACCATCATAGTTGTTCTCCATCTTTGGTCCATATACTGACAAAATGTTTTACCTTTCGTTAGCTCATCAAATAAGGAGATTTGAAATAATTTAATAGATTATTTTCATGATTATTTAAGTTGACATTGCACAAATTTATCGACTCCGCGCACTTGTATACTACAAGCATAGCCATAAAGAAGCATATCCTCCCATGGCCTACATTACTCAAGCCAAGGGAGAGGATGCTTCTTTATGGGTGTGCTCGATGTATATAAGTGTGTGAAGAGGATAAATTCATTCACCATCAAACTAAAATAATATATGTTATACAAGAATGTAAAATGTTTTATCAGTATATGGACCAAAGACGGAGACCAACTATGATGGTCTCTTGAGCTTTGCTATCTTTAGTCCTAGCTACTGGTAAGGGCTGGAAGAATTATACCTGTCGATCATTAAGAATAATCATCACTTTTCCTTTATGTACACTGCACAGTATCCAATAAAAGAGAAGGCAAAAAATATGAATGGATAAAAGAAATGAAAGATACAATAAAATTATCATGTTGTTTACCTTCTCATAATTGATCCCAGTCTCACAAAAGTAATTTTATACGATCACTAGCACATTTCGTGCATGGATGAGAAACAGTATCCAAAGTTTCTAGATTCTGAGAAGAGGTATGAGTGGAGGCCAAAAAATGGATATGTGTGAAGGTTTTATAGACGTAGTACTGAATCATCATCTCTGCACTAGTACTCAATCTGGAAACCCTCTCTAGCAAATCTCCACAAAAATCCCTTCTGGCCTCCACTGCATATATGTCTTCTTAGTATCTAAAAACTCTCCATCATTGATTCCCATCATTTTTCACCATCTCCATGGACTAAGATCTTAAATTATTGAGCTTCTCTTTGGTTCAAGAATAGTTTAACATTCTCTACTTAATAGGGCCAACCACATGAAGGTGGAAGCTCATTTGGCCCCTCCTAGGAGCCTCTTATGACCCTTTACGACATTTTAAGACCTCTAAGATGTGTATTCTTATGGGTTGTAAAGGGTCATAAGGGGTCCTAGGACACAACAGCTGAGAAACATAAATGTAGGCATCATGGTCACAAGTTTTTGGAGACAACATAATTGAGTGGTATACCCAGATGATGCAAAGCAACCACTACTCTGAAACCGGAGGAGTATTAGTTGCTTTGCATCATCTGGGTATACAGCTCAATTATGTTGTCTCCAAAAAATTGTGTTGGCATCTTCTTATTCTTCATAATTGCAGCCAGAGCTTCCTTTTCATCAGGATTCAACTCAACTTCCCCCATCTCATCATCCTCGTCACCCTCAGCTGCCATCCTAAGCCCTTCTTCCCTCTCCAGTTCTTCAAGCCTCTATAAGATATTTGGATCAATAAAGTCTAAAACATTATGTCCATCTATGATCTTAGGAATATCATCTTCTTTGCACTCTTCATTTTCCAAAATATACTGCTTCTTTAGAGCTTGTAGAGTAGTGTGCAATACTATAACCACATGACCCCAAAACATCAAGGAAAAACAAAATAGCTGCCTTCAAATGAGACAAGGCAATAATACTGAGCATCTTGATGGTGTTAATGTCCTCCAAGGGGTGGTCCAAAATACCAGGGGTATCAATAACCTAATACCTCAAGTACTTATAATCAATATGCCCAACAAATAAAGACTTGGTAGTAAAAGCATAAGGTTGCACATCCACATCCACCCTAGTAATCTTATTAATAAAAGAACTCTTGCCAACATTAGGGTACCCACAAATCAAAATATTCCTGGTATTTCAACATACATAGATTGAACTAGGTTGGGTTATTACATTTCCTTCTCACTTTATATTGACTGAAGTTAAGTCTAATACATTTTTTAATTGGAAGTTTGTGATATTAAATTGTTATCAAAGTTATTTGAGTAAACCTTTATGAATGACATGAATGCAATGCTCTCTTGTTTAAACTAAACCATTCATATAACAAATACAAGACATTGCAAATTGACTTCGGAAAACAACTTCAATCAAAGTGTTTAGAAAATACATTCAGATCAGCCTTAGGATATTACAAGGTATAAATCCAATTGGTGTCTCTTTGGTTGGTTACAATGTTGTCCTATCATTCATGGTGGAAGATATGAAGGAGAATTTTGTAACTTCATGCAATATGCAAGGTACCATAGTCCATGGAGACATTATTGTTAAAAACTTAAACATGATTCTAATTTTTTGAGTTTGACCCGTAGTTCTTTGTCATCGCATGTGCCTTGTAGTGAAGACATTCAAGAGAGGTTTGATGAGTATTCAGATTGCTCAAAGATTGATATGGATAGGGATTCATTTGACACACCAACTCCTATTCTCAATTGATAAGACTATGAGGAAAATCTAAATTTAGTGGTGTGTGGTGAATCTGAAGATGGAAGGAAAGAAAAGTCCCAAGTTTTGAATTTGGATAGTAGAGGCTCCTTTCCTCATTCTCACAAGTCTGCAGATTTGTCACATGGATTAATTGTTATAATAATTGAGAGGGGGGTGAATCAGTTGTCCAGTGTCCCACAATAAAATGTATAATCCAAAACACTTCTTCAACTTCTGCTACTCGGTAAACATAAAATACTTTCACTGTCTATGTTTTTACCGATTGTCAGTCTAAACTTTATAACAATTACCAATCAAATCTAAAATGTAATATGAAAAGTATGATAACAAAAAAAAATTACAATCAACACATAACACAAGAGATTTAATGTGGAAACCTTGTGAAGGGAAAAACCACCTAGGACCGGCAACCCAAAATTGTTCACTCTTCTGAAGTGAGGTCAGTGAAGACCTAACCCTATTAAAGGTTACAAACACACTGTTAGGTGTGACCTTGTTAGAGGATTTTAGACCAAAATTTATCATCTAACCAGTAGTCACTCTGGGGTTGATAGGATAACAATGTTCACTCTAAGAATGAAACATCAAAAGACTTTCATAGTCCACTCGGTTAAGAGATTTGACTATGTACAATGGTTAAATATGTAATAGTAGATGATCTACCTTGAAACAACTTCAATTGCAGTTTACAGATCAATGTTCAGCTCATTCAAATCTTTCTTATCAATATACCACTTCAGATTCAATACTATATCAACTTACTATTCGTCAATAATTACTCTTTGTAGCTCAGTAATTGTTCTGCAGCTCGGTTCTTATTAACCAATATGATTAGAATGCATGAAAACTTGTTCACATGATAATTCTATAGTATCTTCTTCTTCTGGTGATGTTTCAACAATGAAACCAATGTCTCTTATATAGACGAGTAAATCATTTTCTTTTCCTCCATTAGATTTTGCCGCTAAATCATATTTATAGATTTTGTCACTTTAAGCTTCATCGGCTGATGTGTCAGTAACACATTTCAATCTACTCCATTAGATCTTCCTCGAATTATGTTAGCCATCAATCTTCATAACATACACTTTACAACTCATCACTTTATCGGATAAACTAATCATTTAATTCCTTTTTGTTCTACTCAGTTAATAAAGAAATGCGTCGGTGAACACAAGATCAGTTAACACTACACTCAGTATACACTACATTTCGTCAGTGTATACTAGAATGCTTTATTTATCAACAACACTGCTTTGTGTCTTTCAGCTCTATTCTTCATCATAGATGAATGCAGCATAATAAAGTTAATTACATCAAGTGATAGACTCATCAACAAGTTACTCATTGTATTCCTTATCCTCATCTGATATATACATCTTCCTCATGTAGATATTTATGTTCTTCATCTCTTTCACCTTTCTTCAGATGTGTCAGTATAGTAACTTACAAGATAAGTATTGTCAAGCTAGTTGACATCAATGACAACATAATATTGATTTAATCATCTTGCATATCTAATCAACAACTCCTTAGTAATCTTGAATTATAGATTCTCCATTAAGGTTCTAAATTAGTTGTAGTTCATCAATAATCAATAAAGAAGAGGCATCTAGCATTGGCATTCAAGATATAAAGGTTGGGCCTGACCATTGCACAAAAAAGGTTCTTGTATCCATTTAAAATTTGTCACCAGGGTATGACCATAATTTTGAGTTCATAACAGTGACATAACTCCATGACCTCAAGATATGGCAACCTTTGGTCAAGAAGAGAACAATTATTTACATCCTATATTTGAGGGTACACATGGTGCAAGCATGGGACATGATGGGAATGATACAACTCATCATAATTAATAAAAGAACTCTTGCCAACATTAGGGTACCCATAGATCAAAATAGTTCTGGTATTTGGGTCAATAGATGGTAACCTTTCCATATGCTGCCTCACCTACTTGAGGTAAGCCAAACTTGGTCCAATTCTCTTAAAAATGGTACACATCCATCCAAGTGTAGCAACCTTCAAATATTTGCAATAGTAAAGAGAATCCCATATTTTATCAGCCTAACATAGTCTTTGGCCACTTTGGCAATGAGAACCTCAAAATAGAGAAAAGAAACTTAGTAAAACTAGTCTATGCCATTGTTTGTGAGGGTACAGTCATGATAAGTGCCTCTCAAACCTCTCCAAACATGTAATATTGTCTTTAAATACTTTATTGATCTCTTCTAAATATTAACCAAATCAAACCTACATTTGAATCCACACACAATAACCCAAAATGAAGGGTTTTGTATCCTTTAATGAATCTTACTCACTGGTAACGTAAGGACAGTCAAACCACTAGTCTCTAAAGCATTCAATAAGTGAATATGAATGTTTGAAAACTACTCCCAACAATTCTTAAACATACTTTATCTGATATGATGAATTCTTAAACAATTAAGGTTGGAGTAGACATAGTTATCACACAGTTTTTTGTTCGGTTCAAGGAAGATTTGGCTAGGTCAAATCTTCCTTCATGCTAGTAGTCTACAGAATTAGACCTTTATTAACAATTCATCATATCAGATAAAGTATGTTTAAGAATTGTTGGGATTGGTCCTTTGGCATGTATCAAATAGAATAGAATTTTCAACATATTATTATCATTCTATTTCTTTGTTGTAAACATGCCTTTGGTTCAGTTTTAATCTACTACTGTCATGCCCTAGCCGATGCTTTATCTCCATTATTTGATGTTATTGGTGCTTGTGCTCCAGGATATCAATTCACTATTTTGAAATGTTGACTGTGGTTATCAAATGGAAAAAATAGCAAAAAAAAATTTAACACGAAATTTTTTTTACAAAACTGAACCAATGGCATGTTTACAACAAAGAAATAGAATGATAATAATATGCTAAAAATCCTATTCTATTTAATACATGCCAAAGGACTAGTTGTATGAGTGGATTGTATTTAATATACGCCAAAGGACCAGTTGTATGAAATTGTCAATCGCATAGCATTTCACTGTTGTATGAGTGGATTGTGCAAGAACAGTTAACATTAAACAAGGAGCAAACTCCTCAACACATCTTGGAAACTATTGAATTCAATAATAAATGAAACCTAACACCACCACTATTCCTTCCATTCACTTCTTCCAAGAATAAAGCATTTAATTCATTCAACATTACATATAATCATTAGACAGTTACATTTCCTAACTGTGTAGAGGAACAGTCATGACCAAAATGATCAAAAGTACTTTCACCCTTGCAAAAGCTATTCCAAACTTCAAGTAAAATGAGAAATATGCTATATAAAATCATTGATATGTTAGAATAACTGAGAGGGGGGTGAATCAGTTATCCACAATCCCAATTACAAAATGTATCACTTAAAATGAATTCAGCTAATTCTGCAGCTTGGTCAATAATAAATACTAAATTGTCTATGTCTTTACCGATTACCAGTTAATTTCTCATAGTGATTACCGACCAAATCAAATATGAAACATGTAAAGTATGATATCCAAACAATCACCACATACACACATAACACAAAAGATTTAACGTGGAAACCCTGTAAAGGGAAAAACCACCTGGGACCGGTAACCCAAAATATTTTCACTCTTTTGAAGTGAGCTCGGTGAAGAGCCAACCCTATTAAAGGTTACAAAACACACTGTAAGTTGTGACCTTGTTAGAGGATTTAACACTAACAATTATCATCCAACCAACATTCACTATGGGGTTGACAGGATAACAATGTACATTCTATGAATGATATACAAGACTTTCAAGTCCACTTGGTTAAGAGATTTTATCTGTTTACAATGGTTAAACTAAAATAGTAGATGATCTAATTACAATACAACTTAATTTTTAGAAATTTAGATCTATTCTAAGTCCATACAATCCTCTGATCAATATTTCAATTCAGTTCATCAATATTCAATAACTTACTGTCCCTCGGTAAAACTCTCTAACGCTCGCTTAACTCTATAGTTCAGTTTTCCTTTAACTAGTCTGATCAGGCATGCATGAAGCTATGTTCACGCAATATCTCTGTAGTCTCCTTCTAGCATCCCTAAATAATGAAATCAATGTCTCTTAAATAGACAAGTAAACCATTTTATTTTCATCTATCAAATTTTTCCACTTAATCTCCTTCATTGATTTTGCCACTTAAACCTTCTCGGCTGATGTGTCAGTAACACGTTTTATTTTCATCCTTTAGATATTATTCAAATTTTCTTAGTCATTGATCTCGTAACAAACTTTATCTTTCCACCTCGTAATAATACACTTTACAACTCATCAATTTATGTTGGCTAAACTAATCATTTAGTTCTTTTGTCCATACTCGGTTAACAAAAAAATGTGTCAACGAACACAAGTTCGGTTGATACTATCGCTCAGTATACACTACACTAGCTCAGTGTATACTGGAATGCTTCATTAACCGACCACACTACTTTGTAACAATTTTCTTCTAACTTTATAACAAATTACTGTAACATAATCAAGTCAATAATATGAAGTCATAGACTCATCAATAAGTTACCAAGAGTATTCCTTATCCTCATCTGTCATATCCATCTTTCTCCATGTAGATATCTCAGTTCTTCATCTTTTCATTTCTCTTTACATATGTTTAGATATTTACAACTAACATGATAAGTACTATCAAAACTAGTTGACATCAATGACAACATAACAATTGATTTAATTATCTTACATATCCATTCAGTGCTCGGTGATCTCTAATCACTGATCTTCAAGTCATTCAATTATTCAATCAGTTGTATTTGATCAATCTCTCCCTTTGGCATTGATGGTAACTCAAGCAATATGAAATATACCATATGCATACCAAACATATATTTTACAACTATGTAAGCAAATGTTGTAGCTCAATAAGCTCTCCCTAGCTTAATATGTTTAATCACTACATTACATGACATCATTGCAAGTGTAGACTTTCTTCTGTAGATTTGATCTTTTTAGCTCTTTTCAGATTCCTTCTGTTCTCAACAACAAGTCTTCAAAACTCTCCCTAAATTCTTCAGTTTATCTCTCCTTTCAATTCTCCCTTTGACAACACTCTTTGTCTAATATTTCATTGACTTCTCTCCCTTTATCATTCTTGTTTCATATTGAGATCTCTCTCCCTTTGACAATAATGCCAAAGAAAAATATGAAACCTTCAACTTTGTAATAGCCAAGTGACTCTCTTTAATCTAGTGCATACAATGTATCTATGTATCTCAGTATACCGATATGCAAATCTATGTTCTAGTTCCTCAAATATTTCACAACCTTAGACAGAATCCAAAGTGTGAGCTATGTTGCATCAACATGAATGATCTTTAGATAAGATTAGGCTGATGCAACCTCCAGATCACATTAGTGACCGGTAGACAGGGGACGGACCCCAAGTCTAGTCCTTAATATTCAAAAGTTTTCTTTGGTAGAGGCTTTGTAAATATATCAGCAAGTTTCTCTTTTGATGTAACATATTCCAGTTTAACTTGCTTCTCCTGTACTTGTTCTCTTAAGTAGTGATACTTAATAGAAATATGCTTGGTCTTTGAGTGCATTACAAGATTCTTAGAAATGTTTATTGCACTTGTGTTGTCACAATATATAATCACCGGCTCAATGATTACCTCATTCATCCCTTCCAAAACTTACTTGATGTAAGCAATGTTTGAACAGTTTGTAGTAGCAGAAACATACTATGCTTCGGTAGTAGACTGAGAAATACAAGGTTGTTTCTTACTTGTCCAAGTAACAAGTCTTTCACCAAAGAAAAATTCTCCTTCAATTGTACTTTTTCTATCATCTATATTTCCAACCCAATCTGTGTCAGTGTAGACTCTTAGTTCAAACTTTCCTTCCTTAGGATACCATAATCCATAGTCCTCTATTTTCTTTAGGTATCTTAAGATTCTTTTTTTTGAAACCATGTGTGACTCCTTAGGATTTACAAAAAATCTAGCAACAATTCCCACAGCATGTGCAATATCTGGTTTACTATGCACTACATACATCAACTTACCAATCATAGATTGGTATAATGTCTGGTTTACCTCTATAGTTTCATTATCTTTAGTCAGTTTGCAGCCTATGACCATCGATACTCCAACTAGTTTAGCATCTTCCATGCCAAATATTCTCAATACTTCATTTATGTACTTTGATTGTGTGATAAAAATTTCATCATTCTGCTGAATAACCTACAGTCCTAGAAAGAACTTAATATCTCCAAACATAGAGATTTCAAATTCTTTTCACATCTCATTAGTAAATGATTTACAGATATGATCTTGTCCTCCAAAAATAATATCATCTACAAATATTTCAGCAATCAAAATAGTGTCATCAAACTCTCCTTTCATATACAAATCGTTGTTTTCACTTGTTCTAACAAAACCAATACTTAAAAAATAAGTATGCAGCCTTTCATACCAGGCTCTAGGTGCTTGCTTTAAACCATATAAAGCTTTGTGTAGTCTACATACCATGTCTTTCTTATCTAGATCAACAAACCCTTCTAGTTGTTCTATTTAGACTTCCTCTTCTAGTATCCCATTCAAAAAAGTAGACTTAACATCCATTTGATAAACTTTAAACTTCTTATGTGATGCATAGGCTAGTAACATGCGAAGTCCTTCTAGTCTAGCAACGGGTGCAAAAGTTTCACCATAATCTATTCCTTCCTCTTGTGCATACCCCTTGCAAACTAGTCTGGCTTTATTCCTTGTAACCTCTCCATTCTCATTCAGCTTATTCTTGAAAATCCATTTAGTACCGATAACATTCTTATCTTTTGGTCTAGGTACTAAGGTCCATGTCTTGTTTTTCTCTATTTTTTTTATCTCTTCATTCATTGCATTTACCCATTCTTCATTCTCCAATGCAACTTTAACATTTTTCAGTTCAAACTCACAAACTAAGCATGTACCTTGTCTTAACTTACTTCTTGTCATCATGCCAGATTGCTTGTCTCCAATGATTTGGTTCTCAAGATGATGTTTTTTGACAAATCTAGCTAGTACTTGATCTCTTCTTTGTTGTTCATCCTGTTTAGGTTCATTTTCTTTCTAGGTAGCTCCTTCCTAATCATCGGTTTCTCTTTGTTGTTCCTCTGATCAGGATTAAATTGGGAAAATACTGAAAATCTAATTTTTCCAAAATTTCATATGTTTTAGTAAATTGCAATTTTGAGGGTCTTCGGTGCATTTCTGGACAAATATGCTGCTTGGAAACATGATGGAACATTGATGTTTCTAAAATTTGGTTCAAGATTATTTGAATACCTTTCCAACGCATCAAACGGTTCGTAATTCGGAGCTAGGATGAGAAAGTTATGCCTTCTCCAAGTGGACCGAAATTTTATATTTAGTTTTTTTGATAAATTTTGATAGTTTTAATAGTTTCATTGTAATAAACATAATGATGACTCTTCATTTCAATTCCAAGGGATTTGTGTGACCCTTGGGATCCATCCGACTTGTATAAACTCCAATTTTGAATAGAATGGAGATAGTTTTTTGGTTTGCAATCTTGTTGTTCTCAATTTTCGTGTTGAAATCTACAATACTGCAGGTATCACACCAGGTATTGTAATCTAGTTTTCATAAATCAGATTAGTGGTATCAGAGTGGGAATGCTCCTTTATGCCAATTTACACAAGGTCTTCCTACCAAAGATTAGGATTGGATACACAAGATTTGTCAAAATACCCACCTTTGAGACGCACACGATCGAAGATGTCAGACGATGATGTTAAGAAGTTGGTCGAGGAAGCTTTAAATAAGAAATGAGAGGAGATGATGAGTCAATTTTCATGCCTCCTACAAAAGCAAAAACCGTCTAAATTTGAAACATCATTTCATGGAAATGCCCCTTTCAAAGTGCAGGTCAATTTCGACATCCCAAATTTTGAAGGAAAGGTCGATTCTGAAGCTGTTGATAACTGGTTATCAAAGTTGGATAGGTACTTTTCTGTAAATAATTTCTCAAATGCTAAAAAGATAACATTTGCTCTCCTCAAAGCTGAAACCCATGTGAAATTAGCATGGGAAACCAAAGTAGCAAACAAAGAACAAGAATCAGTTGCTGAAGATGGTTTTATACTATCTCTTGATAAGAAGCCCACATGGGGAGAATTTGTGGAATACATAAAAGAAGCTTACCTCCCGAAGGATGTATATGAACAAAAATACATAGAATGGCAGCTTCTTCACCAAAAGAAGGATCAGTCTATGCAAGATTACACCAATACATTCCATTCACTTTCAGCAAAACTCGGTATTGATGATTCAGAGAAGCATCAAATTTTGAAATATCAGAGTGGACTTCACAAGTATATTCAAACAGAGATGGAATTTTTAAATATTGAGACATTGGCAACTACCTATAAATATGCTACAAAAATTCAAGAAAAATCCAAGCAAAAAGGGAAGAGGGACTACTTTGCAAACAATAAGCCAAGGGTTGAAGGAGGCAATAAATTTGCAGGAAAATAGGTGACCAAGGAACCTCATTCAAATTCACCCAAGAACACATGGTGGTCTACTAAAAAGACAGACACAGGCATGTGGTGTGAGATGCATAAGTCCCCAACCCATAATACAAAGGATTGTCGAAGTATTAAAAATTTGATGACAGAAATATGAGGAGAGGAAGTTGAACCTAAATCGTCACCAATAGATAATTTTGAGAAAGAGGAGAATGATTCCATCATAGAAGCAAACCCATATGTCATAGTTGAAACTACTAAAGTATTGCCCTGTGAAGATGAAGAGAGACTTTTTCATTCACAGATGTGGGTTGATGGAAAGCCTCTGCATTTTATTGTTGACAGTGGGAGTCAAAAGAATTTGATCTCTAGGGAGACAGTCAAAAGATTAAATCTGAAAGTGACAAGACACCCACAACCATACTCTATGGGATGGGTAAATGAGGGACAAGATATTCAAATAAATCAACAATGTTGTTTGCCATATTCAATCAAGCCTTTCAAGGATGAAGTGATATGTGATGTAGCACCATTGGATGTATGCAAAGTCTTGCTGGGGTAGCCATACATGTATCAGAGGCATGGGGTGTGTTAGTGTTTGAACCTGCAGATTAATCAATTACTCAAATAATCCCAATGGCTGTAACCTAGCAAGTTACAAACTACTAAGGTATTAAGGTTAAAACCTTCTTCACTTTGAGTAATATATACTCAGGCGGGTGTACCTCTATCAATTCAATGTTCAGCTGAGCTCTGAATTGAGAACTTGCTCCTTCACTGCTTTGTTACTGCCTTCAAAATCCAACTCAATAAGTTGCTAAAACTCTGAGTATAACCCAAATCATCCTGATACACAACATCATGATATAGATTATAAAAATAGCAACACGATACAATGGCTTAAGGATATTCATCCTTCTTCCTTTTAGAGTTAAACTCAGGGAAGGGTTAACCTCGTTTATTGCTTCTTCAAAGCACTGAAATACATATTTATGAACTTGTCATAATATGACTCAAGTCTGGAAATTATGCATATAAAGTAAAATTTCAATCAATTATATATTGGATGGTAAACCAATGTAAGTGGATCTAAAACCAGTCCCTTATCCGCTGGGCATCAGAGTCGAACTCTACCTTCACATATATCTATTAAAGTGAATACAATGAAACTCAAATAACATGCCTAACATATCATTGTTTCCATTCCTACACCCGTCATCAAATCCACATATAGATATTCAATTCCCAGAGACCTCCCCTAAGATTTTACTCTTTCCTTGAAAGATACTTAAGCTCAACCCCTACATTCACCTTGTGAAAGATGTATTTAAACTGTCTTACAATTTAAATGCATAAAGAAACTAAAACACTCCACATGTAAAGACAATCAAATGATAGTAATAGAACTCCAGTGTATTTGTATTAATTGATAAAATGCATTCGTACAATTTTCCTTGATTTCACAGAAAATCAGGTTCTATATTTCAGACCTCTCCTTTACAAAATATTTTCCAACCTCGATCATCAATAGAAACTGACTACTTATACTAATCAACCATCCTGGAATCCTCGAAAGGATGCAACAAGCTTCGGATGGCTGATAGAAATTTGCACTAGAAAACAAAAGAAAATACAAACAGAAAGATATTTAATAAAGACAGCAAGGCGTATTTTTCAGTTCTGAACAACTTCCGCAGCTGGCACCTTTGTTTGTAGATATTTTCAGAGCAGTTACCAAGTTTGTCATATGAATGATGACTGCCATTACAAGCTAATTTACATCATTCTCTATTTGAACACGCTCTCCCTCAAATTCTAGATTAGGTGCCAAGTGCGATCTATTCTTCTTCCTCCTCTGTCAGCTGGATAACCGGTTTCTTCTTCTTCTTTGTGATTAACTTTTCCCAAGCTGCCACATCATCATCAGATGGCCAGTCGTAACTCTGCAGCTCCTGTAACAAGTTGACTTGCCGTTCCCATGTAGAATCAGTCACATTTTTAACTTCTGATATAAACTTGATACAGTCACTTTCAACTTTGAATAAACTATCAATTATATTGTTAGTTCCTTCCACGTCCAAAGCCTTATTATCTTTTAGGAAGGCATCTTGATTAATGAACAACTGACCCATTGACAACTTCCAATCTTCCAGCTTAACCACATTTCCATTGTCATCATATACCGGGGGCAAATACTTGCTGTAATCTTTATCAAACATGGCTAACTTAGCCTTTATTTGGTTTGACTTTCCTTTGAAAAACTTTGACACTGCACTTATTAGGCCAATCCTTTCAAATACATCAGTTACTACTTTTGGGATATCAGGCCTGTGTTCTTGTAAACTGTCAAGCTTATCAAACAATAAATTCCTCCCAGACCAAATACTATATAGTGGCTCCAAGGTGGCTAAATAGTCATTCACCTTTTGATTGGTCTGATGTAATAGGCTGACTGATTTATGAACTGCATCCATCCTGTCCTTTATTTTGTCCTGCCTGTACTGCACTATTTTGGCTATAGTGTCTAGGGATGCATCCAATTTCACCTTTTCCAAGTCTTCAACAGGTCCCTCAGGTGCTTCCAAGTTTATCTGAATAGGTACCTCAACTTGCAAAGGAGGAGGAGGAATTATTTTTGAGGCTTCCTCAAGTTTGACCTTTATTTCTGCCATCTCATCTTCCAACTGTTTGATCCTCATCATTTTCAAATCTCTATCCTTGGCTACCATGCTTGAACTCTCAAACAATTTGGCATATCTTTCTGACAGCTGAGCTATCTTGGCTTCATTCAGATTAGCCCAATGAGTTACTGCCTTGGAGACTTCAAGGTCTGTTGTATTTTGTACAGTCCATATAATCTTATTCCCCTCCATCTTATCCTCTATACTCAATAGAGATGGCTTTTGAGTTTTGGGAGCCATGGACCACATTGCAACAGCTTGGGACTTAGGGTCATAGCCACTTCCTCTTATCATGTCACCAATGTGAACTTCATATGATAGGCTACCCTCTGGTTGCTTTCTCAATTGATCAATGAGGAATGCAGAAGTCAGATCCCATCCTGGGGTTAACAACATTCCACTTGATTTAACCAAATCTCTGGCTTCGTCCACTGTTATAGGATCAAGGCTAGGATCATATGAAGCAAGAGCTCTCAAAGTTTCTTCACTTGGCTCCATACCTTCAGGCAGAGCTTTCTTTACTTCTTGCTGCTTGTTCCAAATGAGAAAACTCTTGAACTCATCAGTCTTAATGAACTGATAATCACTCAAGAATTCCTCTTGATAAACCTCTCTGATATCCTTCTCTAACCATAAGGACTTTTCTCTGCCTTCTTGCTCAATGGCTATCTTCTTGCCTGCTCTTATTGCTTTCCTCAATTGATGATGGTATGGCCTATCACCTGGTACAAGAGCAGATGCTCTGTCAATTTCCCTTCTTTGTCTCACATGCCTTGAAGGTTCACCTTCCTCAAGCCTCTGTCTCTTCAATGGTGGCTCTGAAATATCCTGCATTTCTGGTTGATCTTGAGTAAGATCAACAACTGGTGGTCTCTCAACCTGTGGAGGACTATCTTCTTCTTGTGACTCATCAGTGAATTCTTCCTCATCAGAAGATGAATAATCTTTCTTTTTCTTCTTCTCTGGCTCATTCTGATCAATCAAGCCTTCCAATTGATTTGCCAAGGTATCATATTTTTCAATCATCCCATCAATCTTCTTCAAATAAGGAAGATCAGGGAAAAAACCCTCAAAAGGAATCTGAGATGCTTTCAATTGGTTGGACAAATCCACTAAATCAAAGAATCTGTACCATCTCCTTTTAACCTCATCTTCATCTAAGATGTTTCTAATCACATCTTCTTCATCCAAACCTTCATGCTCCTTGATCACACCAATGTTTGGGATGTAAGTCATCCTAGCAATCTTGATGAAGTCTTCAGGATCTATGTGCCTACAAGCACCAGTAACCATTTTAAATTGTTGTAACCATGCACTGATTTGAGGAAAAGCCCTCTTTCCTATCAGGAAATCACCTACCCTGAATTGCCTGGGTGTGAATGTACCCTTTCTGTGAGGGGCCAGAAGCTCTTTATCTGTACACATTAGTTGCCAAACAAATTCCAAACAAGCCAATCTCGGAGGCACATACTTTGGTAATAAATGTGGGGGTTGGGGACAACCATAAACTCTGATAATGGTGGAATTATCTCCTAAGTAGAAATCACCCCAATTATGATTTCCATCCCACTTATCCACATACTGCAGTGGTCTTAAAAGCCTGAGGACTCTAGGAGATAGCCTGGTGACATTTATGCCTAGCATCCTGATAATTGGATAGACAATGAAATTCTGAAAAACACAAAAATATGCTTCATTAGAGGTAGAATTCCATATCCTCACCCACAACTACACTGGGTTGTGCTGATCCTTGAAAGTGAACCTTGGTTTTAACATGTTTGCATCAAAACTGTTGATGTTGAAAAATAGAATCAAATGCATTAATAGAGAATAATGCATGAACTCAATAGGACTTTTACTTTCTTTGACAGACATCAGCCCCTGATGCATCCTATCGATCACATACTGAATGTAATCATAGTCAGTGTTTACCAAAGGATTTTAAATATCCAGGATGATCATCAGCAAGTCAGCTGGTAAAAATCTTGCATTCCCATCCATACCCAAAACTCTACATAATGCATAGCAAGTATATCTCATATAATGATGGAGGGATTTGAACTGGTATGGGGCATTCATGTTAGCAGGAAGGGGGGCTATGTATTTGTCCTATTTTGGCATATGCTTAACCAACTGGTCTTTTACTGACCCTACATTGCTTCTGTATTTTGCCTTTTCTTTGTTCAAATCAATCTCAGTTGAAAAGGACGTGTATAGACCAAAAGCTTTCATAAAAGATCCCCTATCAAGAGTAACTAAGGGTGATTGGTCTTCTTTTCTAATTGTCCTTGAAATAGGGTCATATCTTCTGGCTAGGGCAACAATTAGATCAATATCTAGGAAAACATCAGGGACAACCATTTTTCCTAATCCTAACACCCAACCATTACAGACAGGAACATGCTTATTTCTATTGCTGTAAAAGAAGTTGAAAATGGTGTAACCTGTGAATTCCGGAGTGATTGGGTCTCTACACTGTTCCAAAAGATCTTCAAACATGTCATCAGCAGCCCTCTTGTTCTGACTGGAGCCCGGCAACAGTTTCAGGAATTCATCTGAAAAATTAGGCTTATTCTTGTCCTCACCAGTTTTGGACTTGGCCTCACTACTGGAAGACGCTGCACTCTTCTTAGGTTGACTCATCCTTGCTACAGAAACACCTTGAATTCTCTGTATCTCAAATGCTTTATGCTCGAAAATTCTCTGGACAAACAGAAACTCTTGACAACTGAAACTGAACAAATAAACAATGAGCTTCAACTTATTTATCGATATGAATCCAAGGTGTGCAACTACCATACTTAATGCAAAGCTCCTTAATGGATCCCATATTCAATTTCATGTACCCTCAGATTTCAAATTTCGAGCTCGCCATGTCCGAATGTTGACAGATAGATTAAACTACTTGAAAACAAGGTGAAGAGGGAATGATCATGATTCTGTACTTGAAAACTGTTTGCGTCATGCAATCTTTCTTCTTGAAGCTGATTTGATGGCTTACTGGTTTTATGTCCATATTGACAAAGTACTTTATCTATGTGGCAACGGTCCTTTTTCTTTTCCCTTTATGACCTTTTCCATCTGAGCTCATTTAGCGAACCAGCGACTAATGGCTTCTCTTAATCGCTGAATAGAATGCTAACCCTAGCTATCAACCAGAGAACTGGCGACCACTGGCTTCGCTAGTTCTCTGAATCCTTGTTTGACCTGGGTTCAAATCTGGAGAACTAGCGACTATTAGCTTCGCGGGTTCTCGGAATCCTATTCTTAACCATCCATGCATTTCGTGAATCAACGAACAAAGGGCTCCCACTTACACAGTTAACCTGCAATTACCATTTGGTGAACTAGCGAACAAAGCCATCTCCCATTCTTTTAATGTTATGACTGACGGTCAATTTTCCTGGAGATCTAGCGAACAAAGGGTTCGCGCATTCGCTTAAAGATATACTTAACCGCTTGACTGTCTGGAGAACTGGCGAACACTGGCTTCGCTGAGTCGCTAAATCATTTAGCTTAATCATCACTTTATACCAGGATTCCAGATTGACCGTTGATATTCATCAATCGATGGCTATCGCTAGTTCTCTGAATATCAAAACCCTTAACCATTTAATTCCGAGAATCAGCGAACAAAGAGCATTCGCTAGTTCTCCAAATACTCTATATCAGTGACAATTTCATTTCAAGAATAAGCGACTGAAGCCTTAAAACTTATCATCCATTGATCCGCTTATTCGCTAGATTGTTTTAACCTTTACCTTTTTATTAAGAGAACTGGCGACCAAAGGCTTCGCTGAATCGCTAAATGGTTTAGCATGTCACCAACTTATTCTGAGAATAAACGAATGTGAGAAAACTTATCTCCGCTGAAATCTTTTGGGCAAAACCATCAGAACCGCCAAATTTAGAGGATAGCATTATTTTCATTTAGTCGCTCATTCGCCAGATCAAATATGCAGGACCCACAGATATTTTGAGATTAAAACAGGGCCGTTGATCGTGAAAGCAATCCACGGTATTCGCTAATTCTCTAGTTGAAACAACCCTTGACCGCCAGATTCTAAGAACAAGCGAACAAAGAGCATTCACTGAGTCACTAGATTGTTTCAAAAGACTGCCAAATATTGCGAGAACTGGAGATAACCGCCATTCGCTAGTTCTCGGAAAGGAAAATGAAACCGCCGAAACACTTGGAGACTTAGCGAACAAAGGGTTAAAAATCTTGGCTTTAATGCATTCGCCAATTTGCTGGATGTCTGGGATAACCGCTGGAGGATCTAGAGAACTGGCGACTAATATTAATAATGAACATGAACATGACTCATTCGCTGAATCGCCAGATTGTTTTGACCTTTGATAATACATTTCCCGATTCAGCGAACACTAGGGGCAAATACGCATGTGCACAAATAGTGACTTAAGTGATTAAAAGGTAACCAAGAAAAAGAAACAAGAAGGCCACATGAATTTTGGAAACGAATTGGAAACATTTTGGAAGACAAGACCTAGGGTAAGGGTTTTCCTGAACATGTCAAGACCATTTTCACGACACTTTACAAACCCTAGTCCAAGAAAAACACTCGCATGGAGACCTAAACCAGGAATTGGACTTCAAACCTTGAAAAATTTTAGGATACCCAACAGGGTGTATGAGTCCAGGCCACGTAGTGTTACAATCAAGCTTGGTGGGAAGAGGTATCGAATAACAGAGGTATGTCCAACACAAACTGCTTCTTTAATTAGTGCTAAACAATGTAAATGCTTGATTGCTCAAACTGGAGCTTTTGTTGTACTCATGATTCGCCCTGAACAAACAAAGTCAGTTGTTCTTAATACACATGCTAAGGTAACAGAGAATAAACAAAATTAGATGGATAAAATTTTGAAAGAATATCACAGTGTGTTTACACCACCAGTGGGAGTACCAACACACTGTCAAGTCAAGCACTCTATTGATTTAATTCCAGGCACACCGCTACCACATGAGCCAATATATAGGAGGTCAGTTTTGGAAAATGATGAGATTAAGAGACAAATTTAGGAGTTGATTCAAAAAGGACACATTCGTCCAAGTGCTTCACCTTGTGGAAGTCCAATTGTCCTTGCTAAAAAGAAAGATGGGACATGGAGGCTTTGTATTGATTATAGAGCATTAAACAAAATCTCTATTAAAAATAGATATCCAATCCCTCGGATTGATGATTTGTTGGACCAAATTAGGGGGGCTAAATTCTTTACAAAAGTTGACTTGAAGTCTGGATACCACCAAGTACCAATTGATCCAGTAGATGTGTGGAAGACTGCATTTAAATCTAAGGAAGGTTTGTTTGAATGGTTGGTCATGCCTTTTGGCCTAACAAATGCCCCAGCCACATTTATGAGATTGATGAATGATGTGCTTAGACCATTCATTGATTCTTTTGTAGTTGTTTATTTGGATGACATACTCATCTTTAGCAAAACTTGGTCTGAGCATTTGTAGCATGTTGAACAAGTTCTTTCAACTCTGCAAAAACACAAACTTTATGCCAACATTGAGAAGTGTTCTTTTGGTATGTAGAGTATTCAATACTTAGGGTATATCATTGACACTGAGGGTGTTCATGTTGATTCAACAAAGATTCAAATAATCCAAGATTGGCCATCCCCTAAAAATTTCACAAAGCTTCGTAGCTTCTTAGGCTTAGCCAACTTCTATCGCAGATTTGTGTTTGGTTTCTCACACATATCATGGCCTCTTAATCAATCACTAAGGGGTGGAGCAAAAGCAAAATTTCAGTGGACAAAGGCAAAGCAACAAGCATTTGAGGAGTTAAAGAAAAGACTATGTTCAGCACCAGTATTGGTCCTTCCAAATCTACACCAAGCATTTGAGATAGAAATAGATGCATCAGATTATGCTCTTGGTGTAGTACTCACACAACATGGGCATCTTGTTGCCTATCACAGTGAAACTTTTTCTGATATAGTACGTAGGTATCCCACCTATGATAAGGAGTTGTATGCCATTGTTTAGGCTTGTAAACAATGGAAACACTATATACTAGGAAAGGAAACTATGATACATACAGACCATAAACCACTCCAATTCTTGCAAACACAAGGGAAGCTACAGAATGATAGACATCAATGGTGGTCAGCCTATTTACAACAATTTCACCTCAACATTCGTCATAAAAAAGGAAGCAGTAACAAGGTGGCAGATTGTTTGAGTAGGCCTCCAATTGCAGGTTTGACAATAGTGTTGGATTCATGTAGTCATAAATCATCCACTTGGGAACAACTATATAGTACTGACCCTAATTTTGCTAACATCTATAGTAATTTGGTAGAAGGAAAATTTGTCTCTGATTTTCACTTGCAGGATGGGTTTCTTTGCCATAATGGTCACATATGTGTACCCACTAAAGAATGGAAGAAAATGATATGGGAAGCTCACTACAGTCATGTTGCAGGACATTTTGGTATTGGTAAGACTACTGCTATCCTTCAAAAGTATTTCTATTGGCCAAAAATGAAGCAGGATATCATTTCACATATACAAGCTTGTGTAGCCTATGCAATTGCAAAGCCAGCAAACTATAAGTTGGGTCTATACTTACCATTACCTATTCCTGATAAGCCATGGCAGTCTGTTTCAATGGATTTTATGTATGGGCTTCCAACTACCAGGCAGGGGCATAATTGTGTACATGTTGTGGTAGATAGGTTTTCTAAAATGGCTATCATGGTGGCATGTAAAAAGATGATTTCTATAGAAGATACTGCCAAGCTATTTTTTGAACATGTGTGGGTTCATTTTGGTTTGCCAAAAACCATTATTTCTGATAGGGATAGCAGGTTCATCAGCAAATTTTGGTCTGCACTATGGGCTAAAATGGACACGAAACTGACAAAGTCCACAGCATTCCATCCCCAAATAGATGGGCAGACAAAAGTGGTGAATCGAATGATTATTCATATTTTACAAATGTATCATTCAAAACATCCTCGCACATGGGATGAAAGCTTACCCTATGTGCAACACAACTACAACCGTGCACTCCATAGTACTACAGGGCACAGTCCATTTGAGGTTTCTCTTGGGTACCAGCCATTGGCACCTATGGATGTAGTAATACCATCTCTACACTCTAGTAGTCCATTGAATGGTGACAAGGAGGTAGATAAAGTAGAAAAATTCATTGATAACATTAGACATCTACAACACCAAGTTTATGAGATATTGGAGCAGAGTAATCAAAAGTATAAGGAAAGACATGATAAACATAGAACTCCTCATCAGTTTCAAGTTGGTGACAAGGTATGGTTACATCTTCAGAAAGAGCACCTGCATGGACCAAATAGGAAGCTTCATCCTCTTCGTTATGGACCATACACTATTGTGAAACAAGTTGGTGAGAATGCTTTTGAACTTAATTTGCCATCCTTTTTGGGACTGCATCCAATTTTCAATTTGGAATTGTTGAGACCCTATTTTCCTCCTTTATTGGATATCTACCAAGCTACTAAACACATTCAAGATGTCAAGTTAAATCCCTCTACTACTACTCCAGTCCAGTGTGACCATGTTATTGAAGCCATTTTAAAGACTTTGAGAAATCAGAACATTCCTTTGTATCGAGTGGTTCGAGCTAGTCAACATTCTCATCAAGGCAAGTGGTTTACTAAGGAAAAAATTGAAGAACAATTTCTTCATCTGTTGCAGCAGATTAGTGCAATGGGGCCCATTGCGTCTTAAGGGGGGAGGAATGATCAGGATTAAATTGGGAAAATACTGAAAATCTAATTTTTCCAAAATTTCATATGTTTTAGTAAATTGCAATTTTGAGGGTCTTCGGTGCATTTCTGGACAAATATGCTGCAACATCGATGTTTCCAAAATTTGGTTCAAGATTATTTGAATGCCTTTCCAACGCATCAAACAGTTCGTAATTTGGAGCTAGGATGAGAAAGTTATGCCTTCTCCAAATGGACCAAAATTTTATATTTAGTTATTTGATAAATTTTGATAGTTTTAATAGTTTAATTGTAATAAACATTATGATGACTCTTCATTTAAATTCCAAGGGATTTGTGTGACCCTTGGGATCCATCCGACTTGTATAAACTCCAATTTTGAATAGAATGGAGATAGTTTTTTGGTTTGCAATCTTGTTGTTCTCAATTTTCGTGTTGAAATCTACAATACTGTAGGTATCACACCAGGTATTGTAATTTGGTTTTCATAAATCAGATCATCCTCGGTGTTGTTTTCCTGATGTTCGGTTGACACAGTCTGCAGCTTTGATAGGTACTCTAGTTGTTTAATGTAAGTGAATCTACCGTAGTCTTTTGGCTCCCTAGTGCTTTCTTCACCATTTTTATCATCAAATTCATCAACTCTAACATTGCAACTTTCAATCATTTTATTAGTAACTTTATTTAGGCACTTGTAAGCTTTTCTTTTAGTGGAATATCCAAGAAATATCCCTTCATCCCCTTTAGAGTCAAACTTTCCATTTCTTTCATCTTTCAGAATAAAACATTTGCTACCAAAAATTTGGAAGTAACTTACAGTCGGTTTGTGACCAAACCATAACTCGTAGGGTGTTTTGTTTGTGTCCTTCTTCAATCGTACTTAGTTCAGAACATATACAGCTGTACTAACTACCTCTCTCCAGTATGTATGAGCCACATTCTTTTCTATCATTAGTGTCCTTGCACAATCAATAATTGATCTATTCCTCCTTTCAGCAATCCCATTTTGCTAAGGTGTTCTCAGTGTTGAAACTTGTCTTTTTATACCATGCTCATTACAATAGTTAGTAAATTCATCAGAAATAAATTCACCACCTCTGTCAAATCTCAAGAATTTTAGTTCTTTCCTGATTTCTTTCTCTACTTTTGCTTTATACCATTTAAACATCTTAAATGCCTCAGATTTCTCTTTTAAAAACATTATAGTCATCAATCTAGTGTAATAATCAACAAACAGAATGAAATATCCATCTCCATAGTAGCTATGTGTTCTCATGGGACCACATAGGTCAGTGTGAACCAACTCCAAAATTCTCTTTGTTGAATAGTCTTTACTCTTAAAACTAGATTTTGTCATCTTACCTTTCTGACATTGATGACACATTACATGATCTAGCTTTGCTAGGCTAGGCAAACCTCTAACCTTTTTCTTTCTACTTAACTTGATCATGTTATCAAAGTTTACATGACATAACCTTTTATTCCATAACCATGCATCCTCATTTTTCATCATTAAATGGGAAGACTTATCATTGTCAAGATAAAATAAGTTACCTTTGGTTTGTGCTCCTCTTCCAACTAGTTTTCCTCCATCATCAAATATCTTTACCTTCTTGCTCTCAAAAGCTACTCGGTGACCTAAGTTGTTAAGTTGTGCCACACTTAGCAAATTGTAATTTAGTCCTTCTACCCAATAAGAATTATCAATTTGATTCTATCATTTATTAGTAAAGATCATTTTCCTCTAACCATACATGTTGTATCATTACCCATTTTTACAGATCCTCCATTATATTGCTCAAGATGATCAAATTTTTCTTCATCACCAGTCATGTGGTGTGTACAACCACTATTAATAATCCATGTATCATTTTTATTAACCTTATAAATTAGTGTTGTCTCTACATACCTTTCTTCTTCCTCAGAATCATCCTTCATTGCAACAAATACTACTTCAACATCATCATCCGAATCAGTATCAGTATCATTCTCTTCATAAATATAGCATACCTTTTTTCCTTTATCATTGTTGTCTTGGTTATCTCTATTGTAGTGTCAGTAACTTTTGTTGTTTCTCCTCCCATAGCTTCCTTCACTAGATCGATCTTTGTTTCTATCATCTTCTTTCCTATTTGGGCATCTAGCAGCAATATGACCAACTTCTTTGCAGTTAAAACATGCTAAAGGTAATTTACCGCTATATCTACCTTTACCTTTAGGTAACCTTTGGGCCATAAGAGCTTCAAGCTCATCAAGATCATCATTAGTGTTACTATCATTATCATCATTATTACTTCTACTGCTAGACTTACTGATCTTCAAAGAAGTCATGAAAGCAGACTCAATAGATGGTACAACACTATTATCAATGTTGTTTAGTTCAAAAGTTGTTAGCTTACCAATCAAATTATCAAGAGTGAGAGTACTATTAGGTGCTAACCTCATTTCATGTATTATAGATATTTTGATTGCATAAATAGGCAATAAAGTCCTTAGAATTTTTCTTACCACTGTATCTTCATCAATGACACCACCAGATCCTCTAATAGCATTAACTACCTCCTTTATTTAGTTTGTATACTGCACTATGTTTTCTCCTTCTTTCATTTTCATATCATCAAATCTTCCTCTTAAACTTTCAGCTCTAGCTCTTTTGACATTTGCATCACCACTATAAAATTGAGTAATTTTATCCCACATTTCCTTTGAAGTAAGGCAATCCTTGACATCTTCAAATTTAGCATCTAATACAGCAACAACAATCTCCATCATAGTAACATTATGCTCATGTTTATCTCTCAATTGATCAAGAGTCAAAGGTCCTGTAGGTGGTGCTAAGTAGCCATTATCCAATAGGGTGAGGGAAGAATTCCCAATCCCAGATATATGAAGTCTCATTCGGCTTTGCCATATTGTAAAGTTGTCCTTATTAGGCTTTGGTACTTCCCTCTTATACATTTTGTGATCTTTCTGTTGAAGTCCTTAAAACTCTGTTCCAAGCAACCAATATGCTTTGATACCAATTGTTAAAATAACTAAGAGTGGGGTGAATAAGTTATCCACAGTCCCAATTACAAAATGTATCACTTAAAACAAATTCAGCTAATTCTGCAGCTCGGTAAACAATAAATACTAAACTGTCTGTGTCTTTACCGATTACCAATTAATTTCTCATAGCGATTACTGACCAAATCAAATATGCAACATGTAAAGTATGATATCCAAACAATCACCACATACACATATAACACAAAAGATTTAACGTGGAAACCCTGTAAAGGGAAAAGCCACCTGGGACTGGTAACCCAAAATATTTTCACTCTTCAGAAGTGAGCTCGGTGAAGAGCCAACCCTGTTAAAGGTTACAAAACACACTATAAGGTGTGACCTTGTTAGAGGATTTAACACTAACACTTATTGTCCAACCAGCATTCAATATGGGGTTGATAGGATAACAATGTAAATTCTATGAATGACATACAAGACTTTCAAGTCCACTCAGTTAAGAGATTTTATATGTTTACAATGGTTAAACTGAAATAGTAGATGATCTGATTACAATATAACTTGATTTGTGGAAATTCATATCTATTCTAAGTCCATACAATCATCTGACCAATGTTTCAATTTAGTTCATCAATATTCAATAACTTACTGTCCCTTGGTAAAACTCTCTGACGCTCGCTTAACTCTACAATTTGGTTTTCCTTTAACTAGTCTGATCAGGCATGCATGAAGTTGTGTTCACGCAATATCTCTGTAGTCTCCTTCTTTCGACATCCCTAAACAATGAAATCAATCTCTTAAATAGATAAGTAAATTGTTTTATTTTCATCCATCAGATTTTGTCGCTTAATCTCCTTCATTGATTTTGTTGCT
>BSBK01006566.1:617500-802500 GCA_027943335.1 Chamaecyparis obtusa
ATCAATGCAAACCTTTTCTTAGAACAAAGAAGTGGACAAGATTTCCTCCTAGAACAAGGAAAATTAGTTGTTGTAGCAACATGGGAAAAAATTTGAGTGCTAGAATTCCTAACAACATCCACAAAAGCAAAAGTCTCTTAACTATAACCCTTGGAGAAAAATGTGAGACATAAATAACTCCCTCAATGGTAGCCAAAAGAGTCCCAAAACCCCCACAAAATACCTCAATGGTAACACAATAGAAATATCACCAAATGAGTCCAATGGCAGTTCTAGGGGGAAACCAATGACCCCCATGAAATAATTCAATGACAACATAGTAGCCACATTCCCTTACAAAGCTAAATACAACATCAATGGGGTGAATAGAGATGCCACCAACCACTCCAAGAGAAAAAAGGGTCCTGACCAACACAAATAGCATAAGAGGAACAATACCTCCCAAAAATGAGATGTATCCAAGATAGGGCTGAAATTTTTAATCCTCTGCACAGAAAGGGGTGGGGGGGGTATAAGGTAGTCAAGAGTGAAGCCATGAAAAAAACAAATCGAAAAGCTATATTATAGTTATGTTGGAAAGGAAACATATCAAGGTGTCATGCCCAAAATTAGGGCAAAACACACACAACAATTTTTTTTTTTT
The DNA here is from genome assembly GCA_027943335.1 of Chamaecyparis obtusa. Taxonomy (NCBI): domain Eukaryota; kingdom Viridiplantae; phylum Streptophyta; class Pinopsida; order Cupressales; family Cupressaceae; genus Chamaecyparis; species Chamaecyparis obtusa. Next base: position 618,144 of record BSBK01006566.1, read on the forward strand.
AAACATTAACAACTAGGTTGCATACAAGGGTACACAAGAACTTGGACATATATTAATTAAAATAAATAAGTGAATTAAAATTGTAATCCCCTTAGGTTTAATTATATTTTAATTGAATATATAAATACATAATTATTAATCCTACTTAGAGATTTTAAATATTTAAATAATGATATAAATATCAATTGAAGTAATAATTCTTAGGGAGTTTGATAAACTTATAATCCCTAGGTGGGACCTAGATAAGTTATTACTTCCTAATAATAATTACTTCAATTGATATTTATATCATTATTTAAATATTTAAAATCTCTAAGTAGGATTAATAATTATTTATTTATATCTTTAATTAAAATATAATTAAACCTAAGGGGATTACAAAAAAAAATCCAAAAACTATATTATAGTTATGTTGGAAAGGAAACATATCAAGGATTGTTATCATCATAATTTCTAGCTTTATTGATATTATCATCATCATTTCCAACTATTACAAGTCATCATTCGTAACCTTACAATTATTTTCAATAATAGGGTTTCTAATTTTTAGGGATTGTAGGAGATATCTATTTTTTGTTTAATAAATTTTAGCCATTATTTGGTTCTTTCTAGCCTCCATATAACTAATAATGTTTCTTTTTGTTGGAAAATTTCAATATTGTTGTCATGGTATCATATTGTTGATTTTTAAGATTTAAAGCATTAGACTATTGTTATCAATTATCTATAGCTATAGGGTTGTAGATTTTAAAATATGTTTTGTGTCTTGTATTTTTATGTAAAGTTTCAAATAATTTATTAATGTTGCAACTTCTTCTAGCCTACATACAATCTGATTTGTGTCATTTGGAGAATTTTTTCTTGTAATACAACTCTAAGATCAAATGTAATTTAATAAAATTATTTTAATGCTTAGTTGGAGACCTCCAATTCTTTATTTTACTATGCAAAGAATGTGACTATAAAAATATAGTAATTTTGTAAGGAATTATTATATTACTCAATTGTAGATCTCAAATTCTTTAATTCATTGTGTAAAAGAGTGAAACAATGAAAATATAGTAGTAATTTTTTAAAGTGTTACCTCATGTTTGAAAAATCCTTGGTAACTCTTTTCCACTCAATAATGGAAGAAATTAAAAAAAAAGTAGCATACAATTTTTATTTTTATTTTACAAATTATTTTGCATTCATATTTAATTCTTTAAAGAATTAAATATTATCATATTATGCAAAATGATTAAATTTCAAACTATTTGTTTGTGAAATTATATTACTAGGTTTTATCCCTCACATAATTAATTCTTTAAAGAATTAATTATTATTGTAATGTACAAAAGAAAATATTGCACCCAATTGTATAGAAACTTCCATGAAAATGAAAAAGGCATAAGTGGAAAAATTACACGAGGAGAAAATATTGGAAAAAGAAATGTAAATGAGTGGGGTAAGAGGAAGTTACCGGTAGTTGTGAACTATTTGGATGGAAATCCTTTAAAAAGGAAAATTTTAATTGTAAAGGGGTCTATTCTTTTTTAAGAAAAGTTAGTATTTTCAAGAAAGGGGAAAATATTTCAATCCAAAAAATTGTGACAGAGAAGTGAAGGAGATAAATTATATTTTATTTTTGCAAACTTGTTTATGGTGCATGAACAAAATGATCAGTTGGTCATTTTGTTTATATATTTTAAATGAGGGGAAGTGCATTTTTAAATCTATTGGTTTGAATTTATATTTCTTTGGTTGGAAGTAATCTACCGATCATTCTAATAATATTTGAGATATTGTCTTGTTCCTATTTATCAGGGGTATGTGTGTGCTATGAAATCCATTGGTTTTGTGCATCCAAATGTGCAAAAATAAATATTAAATCTCCATTTTATTTCTCTATAAGATTGATTGTATGGCTTGTGTGCCATATATTTAATTTTCTTTCAAGTTATTTAAATTGATAATCACTTTTTTCGAATGTTAGTGTGCCTTATGTGCTTTCTGGTTAAAGGCATAACCTATGTTTTATTCTATGTAAATCAAAAGAAGGGAGCTATACCTTCATATTGAAATTCAGAGAGCACTTGACATAATAATTGCAAGTGACTCAACTGTTGGTTGCAGAGTTTGTCTTTCAATTTGGGCATTTAGGAGTTATTTGTGAATGTATTTTGAAGAAGACAAATCTATTAACTAACATAATGCATCCCTTGGCCATGCCAAGAGAGTAAGGATATCCTTGATCATCAAGAAGAATGCACCATTAATTATGAAATTAAGGAGGAACATATCAAGTTTTTTGTGCAATATTCGTGTAATCTTAGTAAAAAATGAACAGAAATAATCATAAATATCATAAAAAAAATCCTCAAGGTTTTCAATCTTATTTATATGAATAAGCTAATTGTATCATCCTAAATTGTACTCACCTACATCTAGATGCTCTTTTAGGTCCTATTTTAGTGTCCTCGGGCTTCTACATTCATTATGCTTGGTCAAACCTTGATTTTGCTTATATGTATGGCATCCCTACTTCATTTGAGATCTCTAGACCAAATTTAGAGGCTTTTTAATGGGTCGAAGGTTCCAAAACCAACTTGGTCCCCCATGTTTTCCTCAAAATTTAAATCAAGGGTAGATCTCAATGCTAAAGTGGGAAATTAAATCATCCCTCTTAAATTTTTGAGCCCTAAAAATGATTGTGAGAGGTATAGTTTGGCTCCCAAAACCATGGATTGGAAATACAAGAGCTTTACAAATTCTCTAATAGGATTACTCAATCAACTTTGGCAATAAAAAGTGAATGGTATCCTGACAGAATTATCCTACACTTTAGGCTTGACTAAACCTAGGTGGGTAGACCTTCACCTCAAACCCTAATCAATTGGTCAAAGGATTTTCTATAGAAAATTTAAACCTTATGATCTCCCAAGGTGGAAATGGATCCTTGAGATCAATCAAAATAAATTGTATGAATGTTGTGAATTAAATGCTTTTGTAAGAAAATATTATTTTTTATGAATTATAAATATGACCGATGAAATAATGAACTTTGCAGTTTGATAAATATTCCCTAAATTATGAAATAATCCTTAGATAATTTATTTATCCCAGATTGGGCAAGGAGAGTCAATCCTTGATTATACCCTCATGTACAACTCTCTGAGACAATGAATCACACACCATACACTACCTGAATGATAGAAAATATCCTTGTAGCAATAATCTTATTCTAATTGAATTTAAGCTCATTGAGAAAACCAACTAGACAAAGTTACACATACAACACTTTGTATGCAATCTCTGATGACTCAAGATTAAAACTACAACTCAATCTTTCACCAAATATCTAAGTGGTAGTAATTGATTTAAAATCAACAATCACTGAGGATTAGTATCATCAAAGGTAAATGAACTTATAATCTTCAATTTGGACAAAAGAGAGTCTTTTTATTAATTTCATACAATAGGTACAATTGATTTGTGCTTCAATTGCATTTTCCTATATGATCATCTTTGAAAAGTAATGCTTCCATATGTATATATGTCTCTATCATCTATTTTTTCTATTCTATTCTATATATATTCTATCTTCAATATCTCTAGCAAATGGTCTTGGTATCCTTCTTATAAAAAATGAAAGAATGCATACAAGCTTTAGAGAATCACATTGTTTTCCAAATAATAACTAAAATGAAACTAAATCACCATTAGTTACAATAAAATAAAACACAAACTAATCTAAAAGAACCAAATCCTCCCCACCTCCTTTCCCAAGATCTTCTAGTCCTTCCTACGGAATATTCATATAATCATCAAACCATCAAGAAATATGCACATGAGAAGGCCATTTGAACTATTCAATATCAAAGAGGACTAAGAGAAGGTCTAACCATATTTTCCCTATAGAAACCCAGACCTTTGTTTGGATTTTGAAAAATTTACTTTCTAAAACAATAATCTTATCCAGTAATACCTAAAAATCATCGATCCTGAAGACCCTTTCTTTGTATTAAGTGGGTCAATATTTTACATGGTAACTCTATAAAATATATCTTCCATTCTTCTAAACCCTTTATATTTCTTTCATAATCAACAATACTCGGACTTGACTAATGTGTTAGGAATAACAGTCCATAATACAACCTAGAGGGGGGTGAATCAGTTGTATGAAAGATTATTAAACTTTAAACTTTGAGTAGAAGCAACATCATATCTAATGAACATAATGAATACCAACACAACAACACAATATTTTAGTCTCGGGGAAACCCTATTAAAGGTAAAAACCCCAGTGGGAATTAGCACCCACAAATGATGTACTGAGAGTATAGTATCCTTGTTAGATGATTTATCCCTGTTAGGAGCTTATTGAAACATTATAGTACACAATCCTTGTTAGAGGACATACCCTATTAGGAGTCAAGAAAGAAGGGTGGGCTCACTGCCTAAAGACGGTTAAATCCACCTTTAGAACTCACCATTAGCAACAAGTGTATATGAAGAAATACACAATATTTTCAATTGTTTGACAAAAACTATCTTTCCTTGATCAGTTCCAATGAAGTTCACCACTAGTCCTCTTCTCTACATCCAACAGACACAAGCTCACAACTTTTCCAATTCCTTTTACTTCACATATATTCTCTCCATATCTCTTCCAAAGAAAAGATCTTACATATATACCCTATTACATTCTACATGATCAGGTCGGCCCATTAGGATTTCCTAATTACATAAACTCTTGCTAAGATACTGTATACACTTAAAAATGGCTTCATTAATTGATTAAATATTTATTATTTAATTAATATTGACTTGATAAATTAATTAAATATTTATTATTTAATTAATAATTATTCCTCTATTTATATAAATGGATTATTCAATTTATTTACTAAATTTACTATAGTCTATTCCTCTATCCTAAGTCTTCTGATTAGTCTTATTAAAGTGATTTAATTAAATACACAATCACCTAAATATGACTAAGTTCCCTGGTCCACCTCACCTACCTAGTCACCTGACACATCACTTTGGCTAAAACAAATAATTATTATTAATTATTTATTAGTAATTATCCTCACCCACACATGTCCTATTCTTAAGGGCTATGTGGCCTCATAGGACTTAGTCTCATGACCACATGTCCTCTCTTAAACCAAGTCAAGAGACATGCCCTATTCCTAAGGGGATTCTCAAGTCACCTCTAAGGGTCAAAGGTGACTCATGGGACACTTGTACAAAGAGTCCTCATGAGGAAAATGTTTCTCCCTCTTTCTCTCTTTGGTCTTTGTGACACACTTGACATGTGTCTTTCCCTTCCACCTTGTTCTCCTCCATGTCAATGTGAGAGGAAAATCATCCATATTCTCCCTCTCACATTCCAACTACATCCCCCTTTTTCTCAACTCCTTCAACCAAGTCAATCCTAGCCCTAGGATCTTCCACCTTTCATTCTCCATCATAGGATTGTGCCACCTAGGCCTAGATCCTCCAAAAATCTATAAAAGGAGCCTCATTTCCCCTTTGAGAGCTAATAGGTATTTTTTTAATAGACATTCAAGCAATCAAGCATCCAAGCATTCTAAGAGCGATCAATCCATATTATCATAATTTCATTTGCATTCCATCCATTAGATTGCATAAGCTATTGTGCACTCATTTCATAAAATCTCCACACTTTGGTAGCATCTTGGGAGAAGGCTTGGTTTGGAAATCTAAGAGCTCAACCTCTTCCAGAAATCAAAGCTAGGAGGACAATGGAGACAAGCTGCATGGTACGTGAAGGTAATTGATTTAGTTTCATCATTTTATAATTAATTTGTATTCTTCATTGTGTTGCATTAGATTGATTTATTGGCTTTTAATAGTTAATTTATCATCTCTAGTTATTAGACATCTAATTTGCATACATTTTTGGCACTAGAAGGAGGGCCCATCTGGGTTTTTCACTTTTAGTTTTTAGTTTTCTGTGTGCAGATTTTTCTACAGGATATTTCAGCATATTCATACATGATTTCTGTGCATCTGTTCATTTCTGTTGCACATCCATTTTCTAACACCATAGTCACTATTTTTCTTTCTGCATTTTCACTTTCTGTCATATTTCTGCGCATTCGTTAAACTATTTTGTGCATATGTATTTTTCTGTTGCACATTCGTAATAGTTGTGCATATACATCATCTCACTGTGCATTGGTATCTCTGTGTTGTGCATCCATATTTTCTTCACATTTATGAAACATTTCTGCACATTTAGTTCACTGTTCTGCACATTTGTCATTTGCTGTGGTAGATTTTAGTTTTGCAGTTGTTTAGATTTTTAGCTAACATTTTATTAAGTGTCTGTTCATTCTAGTAGTATTTAGGCTATTTTACAGGATGTAATCTTGAAGACCCCATTGCTAAAAAAATTTCTAACGGTTTGATTGCAGATTGCCAAGGGGTTTGCAAAGTAAACTATAATCTCGTTTGGGCTTAAAATAAGACATGTTTTTGCTTTGTGTGTCTTCTTTAGCATAGAATCAAGTGTCTATCATGTTTTTCTTTTTAAGCTATTTGTAATCCCAAAATTATAACAATGTATCCTCTCCCCTCGCCATTCATGGACCTTGGGTGTAAGAGAAATTGTTATAATTTTTAGAGGGTGGTCTTTGGTGGGAAAAGAGGTACTCACCCCAAGGAATGACCCAACTGGTAACAGGCTAAAGCCAAGCCCTTCCAAACCGGTATATAAAAAATGCTAGTGTGATTAGTCTCACATTAAACAGGTGTGAATTTATTATGGCAACCAAAATCTCCTCCAGTACCCTAGTGGTGCGTTAAAGTCCTACTTAGTAGAGGTGAAAGCCTTGCTTTGAAAGGATTGGGAGAGCCCCCTTAATTGGGAAAATGACTTGATCACAACCACCTGAATGGATGTCCTTACTAAAAGATTTTGTTTAGTGCCCAAAAACCTTCTATTTTCTGGCTCAAGGGGTCACCCAAGCCCATGAAGACACCCCACGTTACTCATGGTTCATAGTAGAGATAGAAATTCTTTGGGAACTAATGACCCATTGAATTTAGAACTTGGTGTGCCTGAGAAGTGAGTGCACTGTAAGGAGGAGCCCATGCCTCCAAGTCCCTAGGCTATCTGCTATGGATTTGCGTGGCTAGATTTTATTATCCTAGTGGGGATTCAGCAGATATTATCCTTACCAACCATAGGATTGTAAGCATGTTTGTGCATTCATATTAGCATAGTTAGATTAAAATCATTTTTGTCTTGTGTGCATGTGTTTATGCATTTTTCATTTTCCAAAAACTAGAAAACATAAAAAAATTAGACAAAAATTTCCAAATCTTGCAGTTCAAATCAATCAGAAAAAAAACCTACACATTCATTCCAATTTGCTGCGCATACATTAAACCATTTTGCGCATTTGATAATTTTTCCACGCATCGGTCACAATTTTCTATGCATATATCTCATTTTGTTGCACATTTATCAATCTATCCTATGCATTTGTTGCTGTGCATTTACAATAGTGAGCATTTCCAAAAACTTTGCAATTTTCAAAATCACTTTTTCAGATACCCATTTTCGTACTTAGTAAGATTTTGGAAAAATAGTCAAGTTACACAGACCTCTGATCTTTAGTTTGACCATTTTCATCATGTTTCATCATTTCTTCATCAAGACTCATCACATCATTTTCTTCCAATCTTTGAAATTCTTAATTTAGTGTTGAAACATTACCTTATCTATTAGATTTTGATCTTTGTGAGTTTACCATTTAGGATATATCATCCTTAACCACCAAACTTACTTAGGTTATTATCTCTTGATTTCCCTTTGTCATATCATAGCGAGATCTATACCTCCTATTGACTTAGAGTTTATCAAGTTGTCTTATCACTTTTCAACATGTTTCGATATCTTTTCTATCAATCACTTTCCATATCTTCTCATCAAAAATCTTTCATCCCATAATCAATTTTCTCAATTTTATGGTTCAAACTCGATCTCAGAAACTCAAACAAGCCATTAATCTAGAATCCCTAGACAAGATGGAAGGAAATACCAGCAATGAAGAAAACCCTTGGTCAAAAGAGCTTCCTAAGAAGACTTCACTTTTTACATCCGATGACGAACCCACCAATGACAAACTTAGGGAAGCTTCACAAGATCCTCAATTTTATCATGTCATGGAAAGACTCTTAGGCTTGGATAGAGAGATGTATTTCCTCATGCTTTCTCAACAAGGAGCTAAGTTACCAAGTGATTTTGATGTTTCCCATCTTAGAGAACTAGTTCACGCAAACAATCAAGAAAACCCTAAAGGTTCTCAAGATACTCATGGAGCGAAGGAACCCAATCAGAAATCCAATGCTTCTCATAGCTAAGAACAACACACTATTTCTCAAAATGATTAGCAAAACCATGCTTCCCAAAATCATGCTTCACAAAACAATGCTTCCCACAACAATGTTTCCCAAAACTCTCAAGGAAACATGTTATCTTTGGATCCCGTTCTACAACAAATCCAGATGCTTCAACAACAAATCTGTGACATCCAAATTGGATCATCAACAAAGAAGTATTCCTTGGATGATATATGTCCTTATCCTTTTGATAAGAACTTAGCAATGATTCCATTCCCTCCTCATTTTGAGGTACCAAAATTTGACAAATATAAAGGGAATTTGGATCCACAAGACCACATTCATGAGTTTTGTGCTGCTTGTATTGAAGTCGCTCACAATGACACTTATCTTATGCGACTATTTCCATGAAGTTTAGGAGGACAAGCCATGGAATGGTTCTCCAAATTACCCCCAGGCATCAAATCTTTCAAATAGCTTCTTGACAAATTTGTGACTCATTATTCATATAACATCAAACATGAAGTCACTATGCTTGATCTTTGTAATGCACATCAAAAGAATGGAGAATGCTTCCTTACTTTTTTGCAAAGATGGCATCAATTGTTTGCCAAATAAGCATGAATGATTCCTGAACAAGAAAAGATGGATATCTTTGTGCATAACCTTACACCAGAAATGAGCTATAGGTTACAATTGTAATGTCCACCAAACTTCAATAAGCTCATAGAAAATGGTATCAAGATTGAGGAAGCCATGGTCAGAAAAGGTGAGATAAAACTTTATTCCAAGGACAATGTTGGGTCCTCAAATTCTAATTCCAACAACTATAACAATGAGAAATTGAAATTCTGGAATAAAAACAAAAAAATTGTCAATGATGGGATTGTTGATAATCGTAATGTCAAACCAACACAACCCCTTCTTAATCTCACAAGTCAAGCAAATGCTACTCAAGGTACTTACATCAATCAATCAGAAAATCAAAACACCAACAAAGATTCATCTAAACCATGGTTGCCTTTCATGTCACCTCGAAGAAACTTTACTCCTTTAGGGGAATCTCTTGAATCAGCATTACGGAAGTTAATCACAAAGAAACTCATTACGCTTCCTGAAATGAAAGATTTTGAACCTAGAGTGAAGCCCTCTTGGTGGGATGAGAATGATTATTACGAATTTCACAAAGGAAAAGGACATAAAACCAATGATTTCAAAAGGCTCAAAAATATAATTCAAGACTTAATTGAAAGTGGTTAAATTAGTGTTGATGGACATACCTCAAATGAATCACATACGGCTTTCAAAGATCCACTTCCTAAGTATGAAAAAGGAGGTTCTTCCAATACTAAGAATGACAATCAAGCCAATTATAATTCCACTCCCTATCGATATGTTGGTAACATTTTTGAATGTCATCCTTCTAAGTATTATGCCAATGTCATTACCATCAAAGGAAAACCAGAGAGTCAACCAGTCCATGTTACTACTCATGCTCAATCCAAAGTTACTCTCCAAGGAGTCCAATCTAAACCAAATGCACCTCACAACAAGTTTGTTTATGTCCCAAAGTCTACAACAAATATTTACAACCAATACAACCTTTTGGAACAACTCAAGAAAACACCTACCCAGATATCCATCTTAGAGCTTTTGCTTCTATCCCCATCTCACAAAGATATCCTTGAAAAAGCTCTCTTAGAAATGCAAGTCCCCACAAATCTAGATCATGATCAATTTCAAGCTATGGTGGGCCATTTAACAACCCTGCATTACCTATCCTTCACTGAGAATGATGACTTAGCTATTACCCAACCTCATAATGCTCCCCTATATATCGAAGTCCTTGTCCAGAGTCACAAAATCAAATGAGTATTAATAGATGGAGGAGCTCACTTAAATATCTGTACATTGAAACTAGTCCTTGCATTGGGATTCTCTAAAACTACTGTTGATCCCAAGAAGAAAATCATGATAAAAGCTTATGATGAGGAAGAGTGGTCATCCAAGGGGTCTATTGTTTTACCAATCAGAGTAGGTCCTATAATCAAAGATGTACCTTGCCAAGTCCTAGACATGGATCTTGCTTATAACATTCTCTTGGGAAGACCATGGATTCATTCCATGCAAGCTGTACCATCAACCTATCATCAATGCTTGAAATTCCCTCATAATGGTCAGGAAGTCACTATCAAAGGAGACACTAATCTGTTCTAGTATTGTAGCTCTATGAAGACATCTGACTCTTTGATACCTTATAACCATACTAGATCTTCTACAACTACACCTAGTGATCCTAGTAATATAGCATCAACTTCAAAATGAAATGGGATCAAGATCGATATAAAAGAAAGAAGTATGGGAGAATACACTTTAGGTCAAGCTCTTTACATCATAGAGTTACCTTTATCTCCTAGATCATATGGTAGATCTTTGATCACTAAACAACAATTAGAACCCCCTTCAACACTTGTTTATGACACATTTATAAGTGGGGGCACAATATCCAAAGAGGCAGCTGAGTGTAATGCTACTCATTTGCTTAAGTCATAGAAGAATGAAGAGGATATCAAACATGAATATATATCACCTGATGTCTATGGTAAAGGGTATACTTTGCTACAAAAGATGGGATACCAAGGTGCTGGACCTATAGGGGTACAAAGAGAAGGTGTTATCAAACTGATCTTGCAAAATCCAAACTATCAAAGAGACACTATAGGATTAGAATACAAAGGAGAAGGACCAAAAGAACCAAAAGGAAAAGAAAAGATCACACCTTTTCATGAGATATCTAAAGCTCCTGCTTTGCAATTCAGAAAGAATGGTATGTATGTGGATCCAGAGAAATAAAGGATAGCACAAGGAATCATTGATAGACTTGGGGATAATGATGATTCTGACTCAAATGATTATGAATGGCATTCATTATCTAATTGTACTAAAGAGATAGGATTTGATGTTGTCCATCAATATAGTAACGATTACCATGAGGGAGAGAGTTCAAGGAGTGACTCACTAGGATTGGTCCCACGTAATACTACTCTTGTCGATCGTGAGGGAAGTGAGTGTTATCTTGCGATAGATGAATCAGATGAGAGTATGGAAATAGACCTCACTGATACCATCATAAACCTTGAAAACTTTTCCATCAATACCATCTCTACCTTTGAAACTGACCCAAATGATCCAATGCCCCTTGTACATCCCATACTTATCGATTGGGATTCTCTCGATCATCCAAAACTTGATGTATTCCATAATGATAATGCAATCATTGACTATCTTGGAATCAAAGATCATTTACCACCAGGAGATCAAAACTTAGGATTTCTGATAGAACTCAATGACATGGCCTACTTTGGTGAGAGTGCCAATCCTTTCAGTCATAAAAATATAAAAATAATCAACAGATCTAATGGTGAAAACCACTCAGTGGTAGTATTAGATCCAAAAATAGTAAAAAGAAATGACGCATTTGATGGTGAAAACCTCTCTAAGGCACCTGATGATGGAAGGATTGACACTCTTCCCAACTATCTATATCAAGAGAAATCTACCATTCTTATAGAACCAATGGTACCTCTTAACATTGGAACAGGAGTGTCTCCGTGCATCCTCAAAGTAGCATCATCCTTGATAGAATCTGAGAAAGAAGATTTTGCAAAAATTTTCAAAGAAAGACAAATTAACTTTTCTTGGTCCTATGCTGATATGCCTGGCCTAGATCCAAATCTCATTATGCATCATTTATCTATCAGACTAGGTGTAAAACCAATTAAGCAGAAGCTCCGCAAGATGCATCCCCACATTGCACTAATGGTTAAAGAAGAATTGAAGAAGCTCCTAGATGTTGGATTCATTCGAGCTATTGATTATGTTGAGTGGATTTCAAATATTGTCCCCACCTCAAAACCAGACAAGTCTATCAGGATTTGTATTGATTTTTGAGATCTTAATAAAGCTTGTCTGAAAGATGACTTTCCTCTACCCAATATTGACATTAGTGTTGACTTGATAGCTAGGCATGAGATGTTATCATTAATGGATGGATTTTTTTGGCTATAACCAAATCAAGATTGCACCAGAAGACCAAGAAAAGACTACTTTTACTTGTCCATGGGGTACATACTGCTGGAATGTGATGCCTTTTGGCCTCAAAAATGCTGGAGCAACTTACCAAAGAGCAATGACTACAATTTTTCATGATATGATGCACACCATTATGGAAGATTATGTAGATGACATTTTAGCAAAATCCAAAGATAGAGCTGGTCATTTGAGAGTGTTGGATCGAATATTCACCTGGATGGAAAAGTATCAGATTTGACTCAATCTGAAGAAATGTGCATTCAGAGTTACATCCGATAAATTGTTAGGGTATATTGTCTCAGCCAAAGGAATCGAAGTAGATCCAAAAAAAGTTAAAGAAATATTGGAGATGGCTTCCCCCACTAACATTAATCAATTAAGATCCTTGCAGGGATGTCTCCAATCCATCCGAAGATTTGTTTCTCAACTAGCAGATCGAAGTCATCCCTTTCAACATTTGTTACATAAAAATATCTTATTCCAATGGGATGATCAATGTGAAGCAACTTTCAATAAAATCAAGCAATATCTCGTGAATCCTCCAACTCTGATGTCACCAATTCCGGCCAAGCCACTCTTGCTCTACATTTTAGCTATGATAGTTTCACTAGGTTCTCTACTAGCTCAGGAAGATCATGAAGGAAAAGAAAAATCCATCTATTATATCAGTCGCACCCTAGTGGGATATGAGCTAAACTATTCTCCTATAGAAAGAGAATGTATGGCCATTGTTTTTGCATCACAAAAGTGGTGACATTACATGTTGTCACATTCAATCCAGCTCATCACAAAGATTGATCCTTTAAAGTATCTATTAAGCAAAATAGTACTGACAGGCAGATTGGCTAAGTGGGTCATGCTACTTAGTGAATTTGATATTGAATATGTAGATAGGAAAGCTATCAAAGGTCAAGTGATAGCAGATCAGCTAGTAGATGCTCCATTAATAGATGACCAACCTATACACATAGAGTTTCATGATGCACACATCTTGGCTTTATCTACACAAACATGGCAACTATATTTTGATGGATCGTATACTCAACAGGGTTCAGGAGTTGGTATTCTTTTTGTCACACCACAAGGATACACAATTCCCAAATCTTACAAACTGCTCTTTCCTTGCATCAACAATGTAGTAGAATATGAAGCCTTTCTGATTGGGTTAAAGATGGCTTTACAATGGAAAGTAACTGAAATAAATGTCTATGGGGATTCTTAGTTGATTATAAACCAGGTTAATGATGATTATCAGACTAAAGATGATAAGTTATTACCATATAAATGTATGGTTGATGACTTCAAAAAATATTTCTCATTCATCACTTTTGAGCAGATTCCTTGGCATGATAACAAGGTTGCCGATGCAATGGAAATGATTACTTCTTTATTTGATACAGAAGATACCAAGGTCCATTTTGAGTTCTTGGTGGAATCCTTGACTTGTCTTGCATATGATGATCTTGATATGAGTAATATATGTCATCTAATTGGACATGACTCCCCAATCTATGGAAAAATTTATTCCTATCTAAAAAATGAACTCCTACCCCCTGACTTATCCCACAATCAAAAACAAACTTTTCTCTGCCAAGCCTCCCGCTATGTCCTAATATTTGATACCCTTTATTAGCGAGGTCTTGACAGTACTCTCCAATGATGTCTCAAGCATGATGAAGCTCAAACTACCTTGCAAGATGTACATGAGTGTATTTGTGGGACACATTTGAGTGGTCCCTCTTTGGCTAAGAAACTCATGCGTATGGGTTATTATTGGCCTACCATGGAAATAGATTCCTTTCATTTTGCTAGGGCATGTAAGAAATGTCAGATACATGGAAACCTTATTCATGCTCCAGCACAAGAGTTACATCCTTTTACAACTACCCTACCATTCAATCGGTGGGGGCTCGACCTCATGGGCACTATCAACCCTCCATCTTCCAATGGTCACAAATGGATTCTCACTGCAACAGAATACTTTACTAAATGGATTGAGGTTGTTCCATTGATAACCACCATAGGGAAACAAATATCCACATTTATCTTAAATTATATCATTTGTAAATATGGTATACCTATGTATCTCATTACTGATCATGGGAAATAGTTTCAAAATTAGGACATGGATGAACTATGTGCAAAATTCCATATTACCCATAACTATTCTACCATATACTATCCCCAAGGAAACGGCCAAGCTGAGGTGTCAAATAAAACTATTGTTAAAATCCTACAAAAGACTGTCAATGACGCTGGCCATGGTTGGCATATCCAACTAAATCCAGCCTTATGGGCTTATCAAACCTCCATTCGTACTCCTACTGGAGCCACCCCATACTCCCTTGTCTATGGATCCAAAGCAGTCCTACCCCTCAAGGTTGAGTTGCCTTCACTTTGTGTCACTCTCAAAGATTTGATTCCTGATGAAGACTATAGAGTTGCACGGTTGACTAAACTAGAACTACTGGATGAACACCGTTAGAGAGCTTATGATCATTTGAAAGTCTATCAACAACGTATGTCTCATCAGTATAACAGCAAGGTAAAGATTAGAGACTTTCAGTTGTGTGACTTAGTCCTTCGCGAAAATCCAAAGAATCAATTGCATCGTGAAAAGAAGGGCAAGTACCCAATTGGTTAGGTCCTTTTGTAGTTACAACAGTTTATGGTTCTGGGGCTTATCAATTGTCCACACCTAAAGGAGATCCTTTGGATGAACCTCTTAATAGTATCCATCTCAAGAAGTTCTATCCTTGAAATCCCAATGCAAGGGCTATGTATATATTTTGTAAATACAAAATATTATAAAAAAATAAAATAAAATCAAAAAATCAAAAGCAAATTGCAATAAAAGCATGTGGTGAAAACCTGGAAATAGGCACCATGTGTATCAAGTTAGCTCCTTTATCTATTAGGATTCTTCTAGTTTGTTCATTCATTACATATATCCATAATAAAATGGCTAGTCAGTCCCCATACCTGCCATGTACATATCATAATAAAATGGCCAATTCATACATCATCCATTGTATCTACCCATAATAAAACCCCATCATAGCTTGATCATTTGTCATGGTCTTCATCCTAGTCTTGTTGCGTCTTTCTTCATCCATAATAAGTCAGTCCATCACCTAACTGGGGGCATGTCCTTGACCTAGTTCAGGAAGTGGATCTATGATAGTAATGACTCTTAGAGGACACAATGGAGTATTTTCACTAGACAAAGCAAATGTGATCAAACGTTCTTTCACAATGATATCTTTATGATGAATCAGAATCTATGATCTATCCTTCAAAACATGACTTTTTATCTATCGAATCTTGACTATACATCATCACTTGAACTGATCACTATATCTTACACTATCTTTTTGGCAAAAGAAATATATATTCATGACAGGCATGTTAGAATGATTTGTTGTAAATTATTCAATCATATTTGGATTTCATTGTTATCATGTTTCTTATGCTATTCCATGATATCTTTGACATGAGTTTGAAACTCTAAAATGTCATTGATTAGGATAGCCATGATGGGGCATGGTATTTTCTTTGGTTGTTGTTTGTGGGATATTTTCCCATGAAATCGAAGGAAAAAATAATTGGGGTGTCTGCGCATAAGTGCCTTCATCCATTTAATAGTATTGACAACATCCAAATCATGTTGCTCTACATATGCTATTTATGGTGATACGCCAGCACATACCTCGACTCCAAATATTTGTTCCTCAATAGAGGGGGGAAATATTCCTTGTCTGTTATGCAAATGAAACTCAAGTCATCTCAGTTCAATTATACCTAGATGCTTGTCAAGTTTGCAATACTAAACTCCATGCAAGAAGTGCTCAGGTCATCCTAGTTTAATTATACCATGATGCTTTCATTTTCTTGCAACATAACGAGCTCAATGATGAAAATCAAGTTCCAGTTATTATGAAGTTCTAAGATGTTACCTAAAGTTGTGGAGATACATACATTTCATATTGCATTTCATTTAGATAGTTCATGACTTACATATCAGTGCTCCTTTTATAAAGATTTGTAGGTTACCTTTCTTATTAGGTTATCTTTTCTCCTAGTCCATTCTTCTTGTGTCAAAAACATTGTTATTTCAAGTTGAGGACATTTGGACAACTAAAAATATTAAGACTTTTTGCATTTAACATTTTGCACATAATCATTTAGAGACATGTATTATCTTCATTAGGAGTGTTCATTTGTATATAATTTGATCATTTATTATAACTATCATTTCATCTCATTTTATTTTATCATGTTATCAGTTATTATATTCAATTATCTTAGGTACATTATCATTTATTACATTAGATATCATTTGCATTGCACTATCATTTATTATCCATTATACACATTGTATATCATTCATTTATTACATTAGATATCATTTGCATTTTACATCATTTATTTATTATCCATTATATGTGTTTCACATCATCATCATTTATATCATTCATTTACATCACTTATTTATTATCCATTATCCACATTGTTCATCACATCATTGCATTGATAATCACATAGCATTAGTAAACTCATTCAAGACATGCATTTATATCACCATCATATGATTATTAACCATTAAGCATCAAAAATATCAAATCGGATATAAAGCATTTTGAATTCTCCAACATACATTCTATGCATATTAAAGTAAATCATCACATCCTACATAGGTTAGTACGCACATGTATATAACACAATCAAAGTAAATCATGATAGAATTGCATCACTGTAAATATAGAATCAATCATATAGAGTCCATCATATAAAGTCCATAAAATAACCAAATTGTCCAACTATCCAATGATATAAATCAATAACAATATATCCAATGTCTGTGTCCATCAAGTCAAAAATATAATGATACAATGAAACATAATGGTACAATAGTGTATACAATGATCTCTCAAATCTATGAGCCACTACCTCTAGAATCTGTCTGCCGCTGTCTCTGGGATGCAATGTGGTCCTGTGCTGTTGAATGACCTAATGCTGAGGATCCACCCTGATCTCCTGAACCTATCAATGCTCTAGGAGGGCATGATGATACACCACCTCCACCAGCTGGTACCTCTCTATCATGAACTACCATCCTGATAGCCACTGAGATCTCCCTATAACTCCCAATCCACTAATCACTTAGGACTGCCTATCTGTAAGCCTCTCACCAATAGGATATCTCCTTCTTGGCATGTATCATGGCTCTAATGCTATCTCCATGAGGACCCAAATCCTCTGTGTGTTGTAGCTCATCTAGTAACATCTCTGACTCTCCAAGTCTCTTAAGCGCTGCATCCTGCTTAGCTCTTAGCACTCCCATCTACCTATCCATCCTCTCAATCTACTACTCTAGACCAGGAACATAGTCTGCCTACACCTATGTCATTGCTAGTTAGACTAGCAATGAGTCTATATCCAGATCCTCCTCCTCTGCAACATCTCTCTGTAAGTAGGGATCCTGTCCCCCGATATCCATCTCTGCTACCTACTCCTGAGCATCCACATCCTCCATAGGGGCATCCTACTCATCTAATCCATCACCAGGGATTTTTCCACCCTATACTACTCCACCATGAGCTAATAATATGTCTACCTTATCTTGTGTCAGTACAACTAGTCCTTGTACTAGGGCAGTTGGTATCTATACCTACGCTACTAGAACCTGTAGTGGAGCTCCTGCAACTAGCTGTACTAGCTGTGCCGGAGGCTATCTCCATCCTTGTCTAGCCGAGGGTGGCATCAATCCCCTCTACCTCACACCACCTCCTCTCATCCATGGACCAACCCTATCCCCTCTCCCTCCATCTCCTCCACCATCACCTCCACCTCCTCTCCCTTGTCCTCTCCTATCTCATCCTTGGAGTCTCCCATGGCATCTATCTACTAGATATCTCTCAGGTGGTCTCACTATCAGATCTATCAATCATGGTACAGGGAAGTCTCTCAAATGCTTCTTAAGATCTGCAATCATCCTAGGGTCTACAACTGTCTGCCTCATGGTCCATGCCTAAAATGGCATGTCCAAAAACTCCTGTCGGGCCACATTAAAAGATGCCATAGGTCCCCAATCTTGTCTCTCCTGATGAGTCCTGGTGATCTTTGTCACACCCTGGGACATGCCCTGGATCCTACCAAACTAGTGCAGAACCCAGTTGACCAATTGTCTCTCCAAAACAAAGGGCATCCACCCTATAAGCCATCATGACTCAAAACAAAATCCTAATTATCTCTCATCATCCCATGACTCACAACCTAGGTAGGGTCTCCATGCCACTGTATCCAGTGTATCAAAAGTATAACACCAGAACTCTAAATGTCCCAATTTTTCTTGAGACAAAACTAAGGAGTATAAATGTATGTAGGGCTATCCTACACCTTGAAATATGATCGCTACTGGTCTAGTAACTACAATATGCTCCCATGCCCATACATGGAGCAATTTGACCCCTGCTGATAATGATGCACCCCTATAGTACACCACCTAATGTAAATCATGATACAGATGTGCTAATAAACACACACCCCAAGAAAATTAGGTCCCATCCATCATTCATTATAGAGTGCAACCCCATCCCACTGCAAATCCATGTGACCTAGGATCAGGGCATACAAATCCCCCAATCACCCCTGCTAGAACCACTGGTAGCGGGTCATATAAATTGACCATATCCTCCCAACTGATCTCTCCATCCTCAATATCATCATCCCCAAAAATGGTTCTGCACTCTATCACTCCACCATGCCGATCATACTGTACTAACTCTCCTATGATAGGAACTCAGAGGATGCGATATACATCCTCTAAGGTCACTATCATCTCCCCTGTCGAAAGATGGAAGGTACTCATCTCCGAGTTCCACCGCTCTACCAATGCCATCATCATACTTTGGTTTTCCCTAATCTCAGGTGTGTAAATCACATGATATAATTTAGATGCACCAATCAGGAGTCTGTTAGTCTCTGACAGCGCTGGTCTCAGATTCTGTGTGACAAGATATCTCTCTTGTGACATCAGAATATCAATAATGTCCTCCTATACAAATAAAATAAAATCAAGCTATCATATTTTGATAAACTAGTCTACAACATCTATCTATCCTATTATATCAACTACAAACATGTTCTATCACATGTTTTAATAGATGATTTTATCAATCATCTAGTATCAAGATTGGTTAACTAGAAACCATGCTACAATGTTGCCTATCTTGACTTAATTGATCGAATTTAACCGCCAACAGATCCAATCAGCTTATCAAAATCTATTTTGACCTATTTGACTTTCTAATTTTGACCAAATTCTATCCATCAAACAAATGCGCAACACAGAAACATGTATGCACAATTTTATTGCACATTTGCACCACAAGTCATAACCAATGCGCCACAAGACCTAATGCACACTTTTACATGACATTTGCACCACAAAAAAGTTATCCTAACATGCATGTGCCATTTCCCTAAACAAATGCATAGAAATTTTAAGTTTCTGCACAAATGTTGCTATTTGTTGCGCATTCATGCACCGCAATGGCTCATTCATTTTCCACCCAATAACAAAATTTTCCTAATCTATTTCTATCATTCAATCTAACCTAAACATGCTAAAATTCTATTCTAACATGCATCAAATCATCAACTGACAAAGAGGATCGAATCACCTACCAGCTCACCCGAATCAGGTGGTTGCTGGAAGCATCTGACCCTCTCGAAGTGGTGATCTAACAATGGAAATGGCATCTTGGCGGCTCTGCTCTTCTCTCTCTCGCACTTTGATCTCCAAATGACAAGTGTACACAATGACCTTATTGTGGACCTCTTAGCCCTATTTATAGCTTGTGGACCCTATGTGCTTGGTATGTGGACCCTACCTCTCATTTTTATTCCATTTCACCCCATTTTCACCCATCTTTTCTCCTGTTTCTTTCATGAGATTGATTATCCCAGAAAAACCAAAAATAGAAAAATAATAATTAAAAAAATAAAAAATTTCCAATCATCTTTTTTGTTAATCAATCTCTCGAGGGGGCATGCTTAGGTTATTTCAGACATTGTCTGGGGTAGGGGCAAAATACTTGAAATTTCTTTGAAACAATGAGGCACACACATTATTTCAAAGAGGGGAAAAATGTATACACTTAAAAATGGCTTCATTAATTGATTAAATATTTATTATTTAATTAATATTGACTTGATAAATTAATTAAATATTTATTATTTAATTAATAATTATTCCTCTATTTTGTTAAATAAATTATTCAATTTATTTACTAAATTCACTATAGTCTATTCCTCTATCCTAAGTCTTCTGATTAGTCTTATTAAAGTGATTTAATTAAATACACAATCACCTAAATATTACTAAGTTCCCTAGTCCACCTCACCTACCTAGTCACCTGACACATCACTTTGGCTAAAATAAATAATTATTATTAATTATTTATTAGTAATTATCCTCACCCACACATGTCCTATTCTTAAGGGCTATGTGGCATCATAGGACTTGGTCTCATGACCACATGTCCTCTCTTAAACCAAGTCAAGAGACATGCCCTATTCCTAAGGGGCTTCTCAAGTCACCTCTAAGGGTCAAAGGTGACTCATGGGACACTTGTACAAAGAGTCCTCATGAGGAAAATGTCTCTCCCTCTTTCTCTCTTTGGTCTTTTTGAGACACTTGACATGTGTCTTTCCCTTCCACCTTGTTCTCCTCCATGTCAATGTGAGAGGAACATCATCCCTATTCTCCCTCTCACATTCCAACTACATCCCCCTTTTTCTCAACTCCTTCAACCAAGTCAATCCTAGCCCTAGGATCTTCCACCTTTTATTCTCCATCGTAGGATTGTGCCACCTAGGCCTAGATCCTCCAAAAATCTATAAAGGAAGCCTCATTTCCCCTTTGAGAGCTAATAGGTATTTTTTTAATAGACATTCAAGCAATCAGGCATCCAAGCATCCAAGCATCCAAGCATTCTAAGAGAAATCAATCCATATTATCATCATTTCATTTGCATTCCATCCATTAGATTGCATAAGCTATTGTGCACTCATTTCATAAAATCTCCACACTTTGGTAGCATCTTGGGAGAAGGTTTCATTTGGAAATCTGAGAGCTCAACCTCTTCAAGAAATCAAGGCTAGGAGGACAATGGAGACAAGCTGCATGGTAGGTGAAGGTAATTGATTTAGTTTCATCATTTTATAATTACTTTTTATTCTTCATTGTGTTGCATTAGATTGATTTGTTGGCTTTTAATAGTTAATTTATCATCTCTAGTTAGTAGACATCTAATTTGCATACAGATACACATGGTACCTAAAACAAGTATACAAACATTATATTACAACAATTAAGGGCCCTCATCTTAATTTATATTTTCCAAAACAAAATTCATGCTACACCTCTGAAGTCGGATCTCAAATAAGTCTTCTCCAGATCACACACCACAAATGATGTCATCCAACATTTTGTACCTTGCACTGATCAATTAACATCCTTCAGTGCATTGTATTTCATCTCCTAAGCTTGCATATACTTACTCCATATCATTTGTAAGATATACAAAAAACACAGAGACTCACTCTGTCAGCTTCCACGGTCATTGTCCAGGAACCAGTCCTCACTAAAACATCTGTAACTCATTCAATATGAAACTTTACATTATGTGATCTTGGATATAAGATCAAAACATCTTCCTATTCTCTCATCTATCTTCACACATTCTAAATCATCCGTATGGTGTTTGTACACTGTCATACTCATCATATACTCTTCACAAAAACATATGTTGACATCAGGGACAAACCACAAATCACAACACTATAAATTCTTATTCAGTATCATAGTGATTAAACATATTAAATGTATCAATCACCACCCCATGCATTAGCAATAGCCAAAAATCTCCCCCTTTGGCATTGATGTCAACATATGGAAAAATCTATCATCCCAAAGTTATATCAATCCAAAGCCCTGCACCAGTACTACATACAATCTCCCCATACAAGTAGGGATTTTCTCATAGCAACACTCCCCCTTTGACAACAAGGGAAAAAGGGTGCCATGTGTCAACAACTATTTTTTAATACCTTCCTTCTATGATCACTCCCCTTGAGAAGCAGATCCCTACATCTAGTCCAGAATATGATAAAGGCTCTGAAAACCTCTAGACTGACGCATCCTTGCATCATTTAATTCTGACTGGGAGGGGCCTGAACCCCAAGCATACCTCTAATATATTCAAAGGTATCTTTTGGCAATGGTTTTGTAAAGATATCTTGAATTTGTTCCTTTGTACTGATATACTCTAATTTTATTTCCTTCTCTACCACCTTGTCTCTCAAAAATTGATACTTGATAGAGATATGTTTAGTTTTAGAGTTCATCACTGAATTCTTTAACATATTCACTATATTGGTGTTATCACAATGGATAACTACAGGCTCATCATAATTTATTCCAATGTTTGTTAGCATTTGTTTCATCCAAACAATTTGAGTGCAATTTATAGAAGCAACAACATACTTTGATTCCACAGTAGACTGAGCTATACAATCTTGCTTCTTTCTTAGCCATGAAACCAAATTTTTCCCACGGAAAAATGCACCACCACTAGTATGTTGTTTAAAGTTATAATTTCTATCATACCATAAGCCATAGTCTATTGTTCCTTTTAGATATCTCAATATCCTTTTCACAAAAGCTAGGTGTGTTTCTTTGGGTTCTACCTGATATCTAACCATAATTCCAACAATATTAGAAATATCTTGTCTGGTGTGAGTCATATATTGTAATCCTCCAACCATTGATCTATAATTGGTCTAAAAAACACACTTTGACTCTGTTGGAAATATAAATGGGAAGGTAATACTAAGAGGGGGGGGGGGGGGGGTGAATTAGATATCACCTACTTTTAACCTTTTCTACTGATAAAACTTTATGCATGACATAAGAAAAACTTGATCATTCTTAGTAACTTAACATGTTAAGCAACATACATGAAATCACTCATAACACAGTAATTTTGGTAACCCAGAAACCCTTGAAAGGTAAAACTGGGGTGGGGATGACACCCACAAATCTTCACTACTGCAGTAAAAAGTTTTTCCTGTTAAGGCTTATAAAATATGATCAATTCATGATCTAACCTGTAAAAGGTCTACTCTGTTAAAAGCTAAAAGACTTATACAATCTACCTTGCTAAAGGATTTAAAACTTACAACAAAGTAAGCACTCAGTAAAGAGATTACATAAATTCTGTTAAGACTACTCGGTTAAGAGATTTGCTCTAATACCAATTGTTAATATGATTTAGAACAATAAAGAGGGGGGGGGGAGTCAATCAGTTGTTCTCAGGTCTAGATGTATAAAACAAACTTCAAAAACTTTTCCTTAAATTAGATCTAACAACCAAAACTAACTCGGTCATCATTGATTCAATAATAGAAACATATAACATTGCAGTTCACTACCCAGTTGTATCTAACTTGTAAAACACAAAAATGTCTAAACCAAAACATTCACACAAGCATTGACACTAGGATTTATAGTGGAAACCCAATCTGTGAAAAACCACTTTGTAACATGCTACCATTATTTTCACTCTTCTAAAGTGAGCTCGGTTAAAAGCCAACCCTGTTAAAGGTTACAATACACACTATTAGGTGTGACTCGGTTAAAGGATTTCAATCACTCTATTAGAAGTGAGCCTTGTTATAGTACATACATACATACAAACTCATCATCAACTACCAGCTTATTACCAGTTACCATGGGAATACCAACTGGTTTATAGTCCTCCATTCCAAACTTTTTCAACATTTCTTTAAGATATTTAGTTTGAGAAATAAATATGCCATCTTTGCTCTGATTTATTTGTAGTCCAAGAAAGAATTTCATTTCGCCAATCATGGACATTTCAAATTCATTTTCTATTTATTTAGAAAATTTCTCACATAGATCATCATTACCTCCAAAGATAATATCATAAAAAAAGACTTCTATTATCAAAACTCCATCTTCACTAGTTCTTAAATACAAATTACTATCAGCATTACCTTTTCTGAATCCAAGCCGAAGTAGGTATTTTTCTAACCTTGCATACCAAGCCCTTGGAGCTTGCTTCAGTCCATATAGTGTTTTATTCAACTTGCATACCATGTCTCCATCTTCGCATAAAGGAAATCCATTAGTTTGTTCTATAAATAATTTTTTTTCAAGATCCCCATTCAAGAATGCAGATTTCACATCCATCTGATACACTTTGAATTTTTTGTGCGAAGCATAAGCCAAGAATAATCTCATAGCTTCTATTCTAGCAACAAGAGCAAATTTTTTTTCAAAGTCTATACCTTCTTGTTGTGAGTAGCCTTTACATAGTAGTCTTGCTTTGTTTCTTACTACAACTCCTTCATTCATTTTATTTCTAAAAACCCATTTAGTTCCTATCACATTTTTGTTCTTAGGTATAGGAACCAATTCCCAAGTGTTATTAATATTTATCTAATCTAACTCTTCTTTCATAGCATTTATCCAAGATTCATCTCTGCAAGCTTCATCTGTATTCTTTGGTTCAACTTTAGAAATCAAACAAATATCTTCTCTAACCTTTGATCTAGTTAATACTCCTTGATTAGTATTGCCAATAATTTGATTTTCACAATGATTGTTATTTACATACCTTAGAGTTTTAAGAACCTCAGTAGCCTCATCTATATCATTATCAAAAGTCTCTTTTTTGCATTCAGTATCAACAATTTCTTCTTCTTCTACAGCAGCAGCCTATTTGATTTTTGTAACCCGATTACAGTCATACATTCTCTCTTGTATCTGAAACCTTTCATCTATCTTCACATTGTTACTTTCAATTATTTTTCTTAATCTCAAATTGAAACATTTGTAAGCCTTGGTCTTAGTAGAGTAACCAAGGAAAATTTCTTCATCACTTCTAGCATCAAACTTCCCCATCTCATCATCTCTCTTGATATAGCACTTACTACCAAATATTTTGAAATATTTTACAGTAGGAGTATGATTAAACCATAATTCATAAGGGGTATTATTTGCACCTTCTTTGATTTGAACTTTGTTTAATTTGTACACCATTGTTCCAACAACCTCTCTCCAATGCACACGAGATACATTTCCTTCAAGCAACATTGTCCTAGTAGCATAAAGTATAGTCCTATTTCTTCACTTAGCTATCCCATTCTGTTGTGGAGTCCTAGGAGAAGATGTATATCTTTGTATTCCATGCTCTTCACAGTATGAATTGAATAAGTATAAAGTAAACTCTCCACCTATGTCTGATCTTAAACATTTTATCTTTAAGCCTGATTCATTCTCTACTTTTTCTTTGAATATCTTGAATTTATCAAATGCTTTTGATTTTTATTTTAAGTAACCCACATCATTCTAGAAAATTCATCAACAAAAAGTATGAAATACCTTTCACCAGAGTATGATTTTGTCCTTGTAGGTCCACATAGGTCTGTATATACCAGATCCAACTTTTCTTTTGATGTATATGCTTTTCTTTTGTAACTACTTCTAGTATGTTTTCCCATAACACATTCTCTGCATATAGTGTTAGATGGTTTCACAATCTTTGATAGATCTTTTACTGCTTTATTCAAACTTGTCTTCACAATATTTTCAAAGTTAACATGAAAAAAACTTATGTGCCATAACAAACTGTCATCTAATTTTGCAACAAAACAAGAGGCTCCAGATGTATTTAATTCAAATACATTACCTCTAGATTTAGTACTAGTTGCAATCAACTTTCTTGCCTTTCTTCTGATAAAAAATTTACCATCATTGAATTGTAACGAAAAATCTTTGTCCATTAACTGTCCAACACTCAATAAGTTATGCTTGAGTCTATCAACAAGTAGTACATTATCAGTATTAGTTTTTCCATCCAGAGTAATATATCCTACTCCTATGATAGGTTTAGGAATATTTCCTCCAAACCTCACAACACCACCATCATACTTTACTAATTTAACAAACTTGTTTTTATCTCCAGTCATATGATGTGAACAACCAATGTCTATGATCCATTCAGATTTCTTATCGACATGAGATACTAAAGCTTTTTCTTCATGTACTAGTTCATCTCTAATAGCAAAAAATCCAATCTCCTCATAATCTAAATCATCATCATCATAAATTCCTTCTCTATCATAATAACATTCCTTATCCTTTGAGTACTTAGATTTGAAAAAATTAGGCTTGTACTTAGGAACTCTTGTAGGACATCTAGATGCAAAATGACCTACCTTATTGCATGAAAAACATTTCAAAGATAATTTGCCTTCAAATTTACCCTTATCTCTCTTTTCTCTTATATAAATTACAGCAAAAAGTACATCCATCTTTCTTTCCTCTGCCTATATATGTTCCCATTCCTTAGCATATTCACCAAGTTCTTCTTTTAGGTTCTCACTGCTAGTGCTCGGAAGTGTAGACATTATCTTCTTATGTGCCGATGCTATAAATGTAGATTCAACTTAGGTACATAATCTCCCAATTCAGAAGCTTCAAAGGTAGTTAGCTTTGCAATCAACATCTCTCTTCTAAAGTTCAGATTCAAAGGTATAGTCTCTTGAATAGACATAGCCTTAAACTTGTAAGCAGGTGTCAATGATCTAAGGATCTTCACAACAACTTCTTCTTCATCATAAGTGCCTCCATAGTTTCTGATTCCAACTACAAATTCTGTAACCTTTTGAATATAAGCCCTAATGATTTCATCCTCATTCATTTGTAACTTCTCCATCTTTGTTTTCTAGTTCTGTAACTTCGCTTGCTTGGTATACTTGTCTCCTGAATATAGTGCTTCTAATATTTCCCAAATCTGGTATGCTAAATCCAAGTCTTTAACTTCAGTAAATTCTCCTTCAAAGAGTGTGCTTATTAATGCTTCCCTTGAAATCATGTTAAGTGAAAATATTTTCTTCTCATCTTCAGTAGCTGATGGTAAGTCATTCTCTGACTTTATAGCTACATTATTCTTTGTGATCAACGAGTAGTCAATGCCTAAACAAAACAAATGAGTTTGCATCTTGTTCTTCCAACTGTCAAAGTTCTCGGGATCAAATTTCAGTCTATCCGTAACGCCCAAAAACTAATGGGACAGAACACATCAAAAAAAAATTCTTTTCAATTCCTTATACAATAGGATAAATATGAACCAAATTTTATTTACAACAAAAAATTAAATAGAAAGTAAACTAAATCAATGGAAGCTTTTTACTTTGAACAGATTTCTTTTATAAACTTAAATTGAAAACAAATGCTACATTTCAATTAAATTCTTAATAAGAATCTGCATGTATATTTGATCATTTAACATTGTTTTCCTAACATATGATTTTTTTTATTTCAACAACAAAGGCATTGCAGGGAATCAAATTTAATTTATCCAATTTTCAAACATTGGTTACTTAACATAACAAATATCCTCATTTAAACAACATAAACTTGTTAGAAATTAAGACAATTAATAATTTTATAACATGTTCATAATTTCACATATACATGAAACAACAGTCTCTTTCTTTATAATTGTAGGAAATTTAACAATAATGGAGCAATCAAATTTATTAAGAAATACTTTGAAATACATCTAGTATCAAATTTCTTCTTGCAAGAGGATTAAAGAAAACCTTGATTACAACTTTTCTCTTTTAATATTTACATTTTCATAGATTACATAAAGAGTAGAACAAATTCACTTAGGATTAACACACACCCAAATATTCCATTAATTTTTCTTTCAACTTCAAATCAGTAACTTCACCTTTTCATACTCAAGCAAAACTTGAAACACAAAAACCTTTTTCACATGACCATGGAGGCTCACCTCCTAGCCTAGGCCATTTCATGGCCACCCTCGAGCTAGGGGAAACAAGAAGGGATAGGTTACAAACATTCTACACACATTAAGCATACATTTAACATTTTGAGACATGAACAATCACATTATTACTCCCATTCCCAAGCTTGCACATAGGAATTCATAATTGATTTCAATATGGGTGAAGGTGGAATTATCTCATATGGAGATGCCATACTTTAAAAAAGTCTTACATACTTTCACAAGGCTCCCTTCCAAAATACCAGCTCATCACAAGAGTATCAAAAACATCCCTTATGGCCCCCAAGGTATAACATAAGTAGGCCTCATGGATGCTCATACATCCATGCTCTCAAACACATGGATTCCCCAACTAAACCCTTCACCCCAAGACAATCCTCAATTCCTCCCAAAGATGAGGAGTATCTTGCACAACTGTAAACATATAGAAAAACAAGATGGTAAAACAAGAACAAAGTCATAAAATCACATTGAAACTACACAATACAAGATTCACACATATGATGCAACAAATTACAAGATTCCCACAAGTTTCATCTTCTTAATGCAATTACACAAACATATACATGATAGAGTCGCCAACCTTTCTCCTAAGCAATGACAAATTGGAGGTTTGTAGAAAAGCTTTCCCTTGCTTCCTAGCTTGCTTCCTTTCTCAAAAACACTTAGCAAATCTCTCAAGTCATTTTCTCTCTATCTCTACAAACTAGCATAGACATGATGAAAAAAAATCCCCATTCCTTAGTCTCCTCTCCTAAAAGACTCTCAAACCTTCCTCTCTCCAACCCTCATTCCTAAGAAAGTTTGGTTTGTAGATTCTAGCTAACATGACACTTGCCCTTGCTATGGAAAAGGAATGCAAATCAAAACATGGAAAGGTGAGATATCCTAGAAACATTCCCAATTTCGTCATTACCAAAAATGGCCCATTTAGAGAGGCAATATGGAGGCATAGGGAAGTGGAAATGGTAAAAATAGGCCCCCTAACCCATGTACTAGACTTGGGGCACTAAAAACCAACCTTAACTACACCCTGGGACTCCACATAACCCTTCAAAAACCCTAGTTAAGCTTGCATCCGAAAATGGAATAATGATGACATAAACCTTGGTTCCCTAAACCACCAACCTAGCCTAGGGATACACAAGACAAATCTAAGAAAAAGGTGGGGTCCACATTTCACTCAAGCATGCCATCTCATTACAATAGTGTCAAGTGACACCTCACAAAAGTACACATCACATTACACACTTGGCATGCCTAGTGGACAAATTACATTTACATTTACACAAAATAAAATTTACTTCTAATAATGCATTTACATACATTAACAACCACATACATACATGCATCACATTTACTAATAAAATCATGTTACAATGAGGTCATTCTCTTCTTAGAGCTGACTTTGGTTTCAAACTGATTGCACATAGATCCATCTTGTTTCCCCGCATTTACAACTATGGCCATATTCCTACACACTCGATTCCGATGTCAATACCTCATAAAATCTTTGCATTAATAATCATATTGAAAGTGAAATAATAACATCTAAACTTGATAAATATAAATAAACTGCATTTCATGAATCATAACATAATCCACATTATACCCTAATTCTTCAAGCATCGAAATATCAATTCAATTTTCACATAAGCATGTAACCCTAAGTTAATCATTGAACCATTATACTATCAACATTTACTATTCTATAAGATAACGTAACAAATGCAAAATACAAAATTCATATATCATAAGGTAAGCATGAAACCAATATGAGCATATAAGAGTACAACTAACAACATCATCGAATAAATCTATAACAATCATCTCATAAGGTCTAATGATAGCAATTCATAATCTAAAATAGGTCTAATTTCTCTAAACAATGTATCATCAAGATAAACCAAGTGTCAAAACAACTATCAAGCTAAGATGGGTTAGGGTAGGACCTCACACTATCCTTCCTATAGAATGCTATCTCCAAGAGCACCTCAAGCTGCTAAGCTTTCTCTCTAAGGACCAGTAGCTCTAATACCAATTGTTAGGAATAAAAGTCCACAATACAACTAAGAGGGGGGGTGAATCACTTGTATGAAAGATTATTAAAATTTAAACTTTGAGTAGTAGCAAAATCAGATCTAATGAACACAATGAATGCCAACACAACAACATAATATTTTGGTCTTGGGGAAACCCTGTTAAAGGTAAAAAACCCTATGGGAATTAGCACCCACAAATGATGTATTGAGAGTATAGTATCCTTTTTAGAAGATTTAGCTCTATTAGGAGCTTATTGAAACATTACAGTACACAGTCCTTGTTAGAGGAAAGACCATGTTAGGAGTCAAGAAAGAAGGGTGGGCTCACTGCCCAAGCTCACTACCTAAAGAAGGTTAAATCCACCTTCAAAAATCATTATTTGCAACAAGTGTATATGAAGAAATACACAATCTTTTGAACTATCTGACAAAAACTATATTTTCTTGATTAGTTCCAATGAAGTTCACCAGTAGTCCTCTAATCTACATCTAGCAAACACAAGCTCATAGCTTTTCCAATTCCTTTTACATCACATATATTCTCTCCATATTTTTTGCAAAGAAAAAATCTTACAATATATACCCTATTAAATTCTAGATGATCAGGTCATACAATTAGGCTTTCCTAATTACATAAACTCTTGCTAAGATACACATGGTACTTAAAACAAGTATACAATGATTCTATTACAACAATTAAGGACTGACATCCTTAATTTACATTTTCCAAAACAAAATCCATGCTACGCCTCTGAATTCAGCTCCCAAATAAGTCTTCTCTAGATCACATGCCATAGCTGACATCATCCAACATTCCATACCTTGTACTAATCAATTAACATCCTTTAGTGCCTTGTATTTCATCTCCTAAGCTCACATACACTTACTCCATATCATCTGTAAGATATACAAAAAATATAGAGACTCACTCTGTCAGCTTCCACTGTCACTATCTAGGAACCAGTCCTCACCAAAACATTTGTAACTCATTCAATATGAAAATTTACATGATGCAATCTTGGATATAAGATCACAACATCTTCTTGTTCTATAATCTATCTTTTCATGTTCTGAATCATCCATGTGGTGTTCGTACACTATCATACTCAGCATGTACTCTTCACAGAAACATATGTTGACATCAATGAAAAACCAAAAATGACAATAGTATGAAAGCTCATTTAGTAATGTAGTGATTAAATATATTAAATGTATCAATCATCACCCCATACATTAGCAATATCCAACACAATGTTTGGAGTCTATTAGTGTTGATAAGTTTTTCTCTACTTTAACCTCCTCATGCTCCATATAACTTAAATTGTTGGATATTGTATTCAACATCTATACTATGATTTTTATCTAATAAGGATCATTTGGATCCCTCTGATTGACCTCGTGCAACTTTTTTAATTCAAATTGGAAAGGATTCCATTTCCTCACCAACTTTACAAATACGAGCTCTTTTTGCTTAAAAATATCCATCATATGAGAAATAATGTTATAACCAATGTATACTTTATCATAGTTATCTAGGATGGATTTAATCCTAAATGATATAATTTCTTCCAGATTCATATACATACAATCCTTGTGAATATTTTTAGGCTTTTCCCTCTCTGATTGTTCTTCCTCTATCACTATCTTCGAAACACTTTTATGTACAACTATGGAACTGCTACTGCTAGGGGATTTGAATTTGAGGAGTTATTATTTCATAGCGATCTGTACATAAAATATGTTCATTACCCTATTCATTTCCACTTCTCTTCTTTTAAGTTCCTCAATCTTATCTTGCATGTGCTTCATTTGTGCTTTGTTAAACATAGCGCTATGCATCAACTCCGAAGCAAAAACCAATGGGTTAGTATTATTAATGGTCTGAACAACAACCATACATTCTAATCCTTTTGATATATCAATTAATTTTGGTTGATCACCCTTAAAACTAACCCATGTATTAAGATTTTTGTCTTAGGGTTAAACCCTGATCATTCAATCTTCATTGTTTCAAATTTAGATACAAATGTAGTATCTTCCCGATTTCTCACTTGGTCTAATAAGAACAATTCTTTCAATTTCAATCCAGGAACAATTAACATATTACTATTATTTATAATTTCCTTATCTTCTTGTGTATTACAAGTGATTTCATCTAAGTGCAACTCATCAATCATTTATTTCACAATGGCTCCATGCTGAGATTCATCAATACCTTCAAGTCTTTTCTTCTTTTCTTCAAAATCCTTTGTCTTATATCTAATTCAAAAATCTCTAAATTCCCATGTATTGATAAAATCTTCCTCCTCCAAGAATCTTATAGGGACTTCCCTTTGATCATCTATTTCAATTGGTTTTTCACCATCGAGGGTTTGTGCCTCAAACCCATGCACATCATCTCGAAACATAAGGGGTGGATATGCTTCCCTAACTTATAAATCCTCTTTTAGGATTTTTTAGATATGAGCCACTTCTTCTGAATTGGTCTCACCATCTGATTCATCACATTAAACCAAAGGGACAACATTATTTTCCTTTGGTGCCAAACCGCTTCTTGAGGAACTGGGGGATGCGAGTCAAAATCAAACTCATTTAATATCAATTTCCTTCTTTTTGGCATTGGGGAAGAGATGAGCTTTTCGATCTCCTTTTATTTCCCTTTATCTAGTTGTACACTTTCTTTGCATATCTTTTCAAAATCCTCAATACATTTTTCAATCCTTATAGCTTCAAGATTCACTTCATTATGGAATCTGGGCATACCCTTGCTTAATATTTCACCTTCTATCTTCATTAGTATGCCCCATTTTATAAGCCTCTAAATAGTTGTGTTAACTTCATCATAATTTATCTTAATATCCTCATCTATATTAAACTGATTTTCATATTTTACCACAAAATATTTGATGTGACCCTCTAGGTCATAACATCTAGCCATATCACTATCTAATTTGAAGCTATTTTTTATATAATTCTAAACTTCATTTAATATACCCAATGGTAAGACCAGAAAACTTCAAAACATGAGGCATAAATGTGCCTTTTCTCCTCTCTTGCATGACATCCTTCTCAAAATAAAGAATCTTACAAATGAACTCTAAGAACCCAACTCTTTTTGACACAAACCTAGGCAATTTATGAGGCTACTGCTTGCATCCATATATTCTAAATAGTGTGTGATTAGGTTTAAAAATCCAATCTACAAAGTTCTAACTATACTCTTTGTCAGGAAATAACTCCTTTGGTCTGAGCATTTACTTAGTCTTCTCTAACATTCTTGTTATTGTTTGTCCTAATAATCTAAAAATCCATACCACAAAAATGTCATGAAATGTGATGTAGTCTATCTCTTTTGTGCCAGTTTTAAGCCATGTACCATAATTGCACTGGCAATTTGTGTCCTTCCCTATCACATGTTGTCAACTTCATTGAATTCCTAAACTAACCAACATTTTGTTATAGTATTAGATGATAGAATAAAGAATAATTCTTGAATGATTTGGTTACTTTCCATTTGGTTAATTGTGCATGCAGTGACCTTTCTATCTCACTTGCAAAATCAAAATTGATATAGAAATTTGGATTTTGAATCCTCATAGACATATACATAAAATCCAATGGAACTATAGATTTTGCACTTCTCCACATAATTGTTCCCACGCATAGTATGTGTTCTTGAAAAAACCCATGAAATTGTTTGTTGGATGAGGACCCTTATTATCAACTAGTACTATCTAGTTATTAATGCATCTCCCTATGAAGTATGAAATTTCCTTATATCCTACACTATTAACCATCCTTCCATAGTCTGTAAAAAACTATTTTCTATCAATTTTAGTCAATTCTTGTCTTCTTAGGCCAAAACATTCTTCAAAACATGACCTTGTAATGACGACTAGAGGCATTCCGCCAACTTTCCTCACTGCCCTAGTTTTTGGTTCATAATTTCAGCTAATAAATGTATCAACTCAACATCCACACACACATTTGGCACAATTATCTTTCCTAAGTATACTTTTCATGGGTTAGATCTATGTTCTTTCTCATTTATGTTTTCATAAAAGAATCAAAGTAGAGATCTTTCCGACACTGGAATTTTTGAGCCTCTCTACACTCTTTCCACTCATCAGAAAATATATTTTTTGTGCCTATGTCAGAAGATCTTGGCAATAAACTTGGTAGTATATGTTGCAGAGGTCTTTATTTCTTAACATTTTCCTCTTTCTTTTTAGACATTTTAGAACTTCAAAATTTGAAAAGCTCACAATAGGTCTACTAACTATTTAAGGGTATCAACTTCCACCTTTTGAGCTAGCCTGGTTTTCTCTTCTTCTCCAATATTTCTTAGCCTGGCTTCAAAGTGTTCAACATTCTTAGAAAAGAACACTCTTCTTATTTTATAATCGATCTCATTAAAAAGGTCATTTAAATTATGTCATCAACTCGAGAGATTTTGTATATACAAAATTATGTTAGTACATTCTAAGCTATCAAATTGTCCACCTTCTCATTAATGTCCATCCTTTTAAATTTTTGACACCTTTTCTCCAATTCACAAGTCTCTTTTTGGTCCCTCGTAAAATGGAAAACATTTTCTACTTCTCAACTATTTTTAATGTGGCCAGCGAAATAATGAAAAATTGCTATCTCACAAATCCTTATCTAGTACCTTACAAAATGGTGCAATATCGTTGCTTTCCCCCCCTTACTTTTTTCCCTGTGTAATGGAAAAATTTCATTGTTTTGCAATTGATGTTTTTAGGACTCACAAAATAGAAAAAAATGCTCCTTTTGACTCATTTTAAAAGGATTTTCATCGTAGTTTCTCACATATGATATTTATGCTTCATCAAACATATAAATGTGGCACTTTTCCAAGCTTTAAAAATAAAATATTCAAGTAATCTAACAATGGATATTTTTGGGGTCGTATGATCCTTGTGAGTATAGAGATAATTTAGTTATCTCTAGAAAGAAGACCGATCCTATAAAATATGAAAATAGAAATAAAACAACACCTACTCTACTATGTACCAAAAGATACTCCTTGAATGGCTTTGAAAAAGAAAGGTTTGAGATATTGGCCATGCACTGGGAACTTTTGAATGTGACCATCGGTATCTTGTAGAAAATATGAGTGTTCACCTCCCTTTGTAGTAATGATGTATGGACCTAGCTAAAGAGCCTCAAATTTACCATGTTTCCATTTTTCTTGGTCTTTTGCATTCTATTTGAGTACCCAATCACCCATTTGAAAAGATCTGTCAGTGGTTCTTCTTCATGCAAATATTTGACCTGCTTTTATTTCTTAAGATTTTGTATCTATGCATCTCTTCTAACTTCTTCTAGCTCAATCAGTGCATTCATCCTGTCATTCATTAGATCTAAATCATCCCATTGTTTCTCTATGATAAATTTATAAATAGTTAACAAATTATGAAGGGGCAATCTTTCTATTTTCCCATATACCAACTCATATGGGGAATATCCTGTTGGTTTCTTAACTGTAATTCTTTCAGCCTATACTGCTAATTTCAACTTAGAATCCCAATCTTTCTTATTATTTTCTAGCAATCTTTTGATGATCTTCATTATATTTTTGTTACTAGATTCAGCTTGTCCATCTCCTTGGGGATGATAGGGTGAAGAATATGATAGTCTAATCCCATATATTTCACAGAAATTAGAAAACTCTTTTGATATGAAACACATCCATTTATCTACTATTATCTTCCATGGCACCCCAAATCTGATTAGGATATTTTCCATCAAGAATATTATAACTATTTTTCTAGTAGTGAATGAGAAACTACGAAGAGATCAAGACAAAATTTAGAAAAGGCACTCTGCAACTATGCTGCTATGATGGTGGCTGATGTCTTCATTCTCCCTCGAGTGGCATACTAGGCACATGTCTATTGCTTTGTGTGATGAGTCATCATTATGTGTGTCTTGGTTTTATTTCATCTTTCTTGCATGCATCTCCTTATATATTTGGTGTCTTTATGTTTTTATTGTACCCTTGTTTTTTCTTTTATGAATTGGGGTGAACTTTTCCCTCGTCTGGTTTGCATGTGTGATGGGAGGTCTGATTAAGAATGTGGATATCCCGCGTAAAGATGTGGAGATCATTATGGAAGATGTAGAGGCTAGTGGTAATGCGAAGTGTAATGAGTTTGCTAAGGGTATTAATGCAGGAAATACCAATGAAAAACTATCATATAAGCATGTGGTGGCTAAAAGTTCTACATTATTCTTAGTGAGTGCATAATTCAATGGAGTATTTAGTAGGAGAATGGTAGATGCAAAACATGGTGAAGTGGGATAGGTTGTAGCCAATGGAGGTGGATGAAGTAGTGGAAGAGATGCTGAATCTGGTGGTGACGGAGGAGACAATGGTAGTCTCCTTCCCTGGGTCAGAAAACCTTCTCTCTTTTTCCCAACAAAGATATGGTAAATACAATTAAGGCCAAGTAGAGTAGGTTGAAAATTATTGCAATTTTATTTATATGTTTGGATAAAGATTCAATACCATCTCATAAGTTTTTTGATGACTGGTTGGACTCAGTTTGGAGGAAGAAAGTTGGAATCTTTGTTACATACTGCAGGATGATTCAAAAAGGACTTTTTGTTGTATTTTTAAAAAACCATAATATGCAAGAAAGGGTTTTGGACAAGAAATTTTGGAATGTTGGTCATTCTATGTTTAGGGTTTTTCCATGGTCTCCTAAAGGAAATTTTGATAAATTTGTTTCTAGGTCGGCTCCTAACTAGGTTGAAAAAAAAATTTGCATGTTGAGTTTTGGCCATTTATTGCTCAAATATTAAAACTCTTGGGCTCGGTTTTGCAAATTGAACAATCAAGAGTCACTCTTCCTCATTTAAATGATAGGGTGTTGGTTTCTTTAGCACCTGAGGTTGAATTCCCTAACTGTATTTCTCTAGGATTTGATGGTGAATTGTTATGCTGGGAAGTAACATTATTAGGGAATTTAAATGCATGTTTTCATTGTAGATGCAATGGTCACACTAAGAAAGATTATCCTTCTTTAAAACATGTCCAGAAAGAAAATTTTAATATGGTGTAGAACTCTGATGAAAAAGGTAATAACAACAAAAGTGAGAATAAACCCTTTGATAATAAGGGTAAAAATAAGGAAGGCAATAATCCCCGCATTAACCCTAATACTCGGGCCTCCAAAGAAGCAAGTTTACACCCTTCTGAGAAATAATATTTTTCTATTAATAATGATTCTCATATAGACATTGTAGATAAAAACATGTTTGTCACTCTATCTAATCCTTTGTTTGATGAGGATTTTAAAGTTGTTCCTACTTGGAACTCTACGGAGAAAGAGACTCCTTCTCCCCTAGATGCCCACCCATCAATTGAAAAGTCCTCTGATAATGTAGGGGATAATGCAACCCCCTCCAAATTGAATGCACAACAGTTAGCTATTATTACTATCAGTGATAAAGCTAATAAAATTAAAAAATCTAATAAAGAACAATAGTCCCCCGAGTGTGGAATTAACTGTCCCACCTGAATCCCTCCAAATTGTGGCTTTCCATAAAGAGGAATAATTTATAGAAGTGGTTAGAAAGAAAAGGAAGACATGAGACAAAAGCTCATTGTACAACAATAATAATGGAAAAAACAATCTCCCAGATTATTTTAACTATTTTTGCAAGAGCACAAAACCTTCCTCCAAATAGTTGATCATGATGCACATTTGATGTAGGAGCATCTCGGGCCTTGAGCAATCTTGCATCACCAAAAACATTTTTTGTTTCTCTACCTCTCTGGTGTTTGTTTTGTAGCCATTGCTGCTATTGGTTTCTTGCCTTGAGAAGTTAATTTAGTGTAGTGGACCTAATTGTGAGAATTCTCCTAAGGGCGCACATCCTAATTCATTTGGATCTAGGAGTTATCTTCATTTTCCTTGGGTATCAATTTTCGCCAATTTTGCTCATGAAATGTGTGGTATTTTGCTTTGCATTGTTGCGTATGAGAGAATTGGATCTTGCATGATTGGGGATATGTTCTTGGATCATGTATGGACCTAAATCTATCTTTGCATCATGTTTTTTAATTTCTATCTTTAGTTTTTGTATCTCTCCTTAGGTTGGACCTATAATGTATTTAATACTTGACTTGCCCACTTGTGGCTTAGTTGGTTATATATTGAGAGCCTTGGTTGATGTAGAGGTAGTAGAGGAGGTAGTATGATAGAAGAGTAGTAGATAAGAGTAGAGTGGAAGCATAATTGGATCCTGTGAGATCTTGAATATCAGATGTTTTATCTGACATTGTAATAGTAGAGCTAGTGGTTGCATACTTGGAGACAAGAAGATTGCTTAGAGGCTTGCGAGCTCAAGTTTAGATATGCCTTAGTGTTTCCATCAGTTTCTGATGTGTTTTAGAGCTGGTCTAGCTAGGGGATTACTAAGATACTTTTCAATTTCATTGTATAAGGCCGAAACTTGGAAGGCCTTACATCTGAGCATGTTGAATGAAATTTTGTTTTGAAGCATTATATTGTTGAATTCTGCTATGCTTGTTGTTGTTATAATTGGCAGTGTAGGTTTGAAACAAACTTCATTGGATCCTCCATCCCTCCCCTACATCAAGGGGTATTAGAGCTTGAATATTCTAAGTGTATGGGAAAATCACCAAGAGTGAGGTAGTTTGCACCAAGACCTTAGATTGAAGATGCCTCTGAAAAGAGCTCGTGAGATCTCAAAGGAAGAACCTACTGGGGAATTCAATCTTGATAATTTTAGGGCCTTATAGAAACAAGTGCAATATCTACAAGAGGAATTGAGAAATAATGCTACATTGAAAGATGACATTGATGATGAGTCTGAGGAAGATCACTTTGATGAAGCTATAGAAGAAGCAAGGGATCCAGAAGAGAATAGAATCTTGAAAGCTATGTCTCAAATTGGAAAAAGACCTAAGATTGAAGTTTCTACATTTGTTGGAAGCCTTAGCCCAGAAGAGTTGATTGATTGGATTAATGAGATAGATGAGTACTTTGAGTATGAAGAGATAGAAGATCCTATTAGAGTTTGATTTGCAAAGACTAAGTTGAAGGGTCATGCAAATATTTGGTGGAGAGAATTTCAATTAGAAAGAAGTAGGAGAGGAAAAGAAAAGATCACTAGATGGAACCAAATGGTTGATAAGTTGAAAAAGCAATTCATTCCAGTGGATTATGAGCTAGAGATGTTCAAGAAGATGTAAGCCTTGAAGTAGACAAACAAATCAGTGTAGGAGTATACTGAGGAGTTTTACAAAATCCTGATTAGGACTGGTCATTTTGAAGCTGATAAAGAGAAGGTTGTTAGGTATGTTTATGGCTTGAGACCTAGTATTCAAGAAGAGTTACTTACTATTTGGATGAAAACTATAGGAGATGCTTATCATATGGCATTGAAGATTGAGGAGAAGTTGAACAAGACATTTGAAGGAAGACAAAATAATAGGAACTGAGGTGGTAAGACTAATGAAACAATTGCCGAAGGTAATGTGATAGAGAATCCTAAGAAGGCTGATGAAGGATCAGGCAGTGGTCAATTCACTAAGAGATACAATAATAGACAGAGAGGGAGAAAGAGAAATGAGTTCATTGATACTTGTTTTTATTGTGGTGAAGAGGGTCATAGAAGTTTTCAATGTCCTAGAAAAAGAGTTGCACCAACTGCCGAAGAAGACATTGAGAATGTTGGAGAAAAAGGAGAGTTTCTTATCACTAGGAGGTTGGCTACATGTGCTAAGGAACCGATGCAAAGAATAAATTTGTTCAGAACCAGATGTAAGTGCAAGAATAAGGTATGTAATGTTATAGTTGATGGTGAAGTTCTAAAAACTTTGTTTCAGAAGAGATGGTTAGTAATTTGGATTTGGAAAGAAGGAAACACCCTAATCCTTTTTAGATTAGTTGGATACAATATGTTTCTAAGGTTGGGATTGAAGAGAAATGCTTGCTTAATTTTTGGATTGGATCTTATCATGATGAAATATTATGTGATGTATTTCCTATGGATGCTTTTCATTTGTTGCTCGAGAGACCTTCGCAATTTGATAGGCATGTTTTGTTTGATGGTCATGCATATACATATGTGGTAATGCATGGTGGATCCAAGCATAAGTTGTTACCTTTGCAGGAAGTTGGGGCTAGTGGATGTGGAGTTATTAGGGATTGTCCTTGTGACAGTGACAAACATCACAAGAAAAGAGTTGATGAACCTATTCCTATGGATGAAAGGAAGCTGATTTTGAAAGAGACTGATATGGCTAAGGAACTTATTGAGATTAAGAAGCAGATGGTCTTTCTGAAAAAGATAGTGAAATAAATGATGACACTAGTGACACAGAGAGATGCAGATGGTACTAAGATGATTAGTAAGTCTGGAGAAGATATGATTCACCAAAGTGTTGGTGTAAACAATAGTGGAAAAGGTGGTTAGAATAAGTTTCTATCAATTATAGAAAGGAAAGATGAGAAAAGTGCACGACAAGATACTTTGCTGAGTATGACAATGGATAAAGTGAAGACATCATGGAATGAAGGACAAGAGGATATATGGGTTAAGAAATGATATGGCATACCTATTCCGATTCCTTTCAAAAGTTCATGAGAACATTCTTTATTTACCTAGGGTGTCTGATGTAGGAGCATCTCGAGCCTTGAGCAATCTTGCATCACCAAAAACATTTTCTATTTCTGTACCTATCTGGTGTTTGTTTTGTAGCCATTGTTGTTGTTGGTTTCTTGCCTTGCTAAGTTAATGTAGTGTAGTGGAACTAATTGTGAGAATTATCCTAAGGGTGCACATCCTAATTCATTTGGATCTAGGAGTTATCTTCATTTTCCTCGAGTATCAATTTCCACTAGTTTTTCTCATGAAACATGTGGTATTTTGCCTTTCGCGGTTGTGTATAGGAGAATTGGATCTTGCGTGGTTGGGGATATGTTCTTGGATCATGTATGGACCTAAATCTATCTTTGCATCATGTTTTTTTATCTCTATCTTTATTTTTGGTATCTCTCCTTAGGCTAGACCTATAATGTATTTAATATGTGACTGGCCGACTTGTGGCTTAGCTAGTTATATATTGAGAGCCTTGCTTGATGTAGAGGTAGTATGATAGAAGAGTAGTAGATAAGAGTAGAGTGGAAGCATAATTGGATCCTGCGAGATCTTGAATATCATATGTTTTATCTAACATTGTAATAGTAGAGCTACTGGTTGCATACTTGGAGACAAGGAGATTGCTTGGAGGCTTGCAAGCTCAAGTTTAGATCTTCCTTAGTGTTTCCATCAGTTTCTAATTTGTTTTAGAGATAGAATAGCTAGGGGATTAATGAGATACTTTGTAATTTCATTGTATAATGCTGAAACCCAAAAGGCCTTACATTCAAGCATGTTGAATGAAATTTTTTTTTGAAGCATTATATTGTTTGTGCTTGTTGTTGTTATAATTGGTAGTGTAGGTTTGGACCTTCCTTCATTGGATCCTCCATCCCTCCCCTGTGTCAACATTCATAGCTAGAGTTTTAGAGGGTTAGAAATGCCAGATAGGAAGTATATGGTTAGGAGATGGTGTAATCAGTTGGTTTTCAATGATATTATTTTCTTGCAAGAAATAAAAGTTGTAGGTTTTCAAGCTTATACTATTCTCAAGTTTCTTTGGGAGAAAGCTATAGGTTTTCATTCTAATCATGAGAGGGGCAAAGGGGGGTGGCCATTCTCAATAATCCTAAGTGGGCTAATCAGATTGTTAGCCATGGGTGTTCACCCAATCAGAGAATCCTTTGGGTGATTTGAAGGATTGAGCAAGAGGAGATTGGCATTTGTAATGTATATGTAGCTAACAATTATAAAGAGAGATCATAACTATGGAAGCAGTGTTTTCTCCATCTTCCCAATAACCCTTGGCTGTTTATAGGGGATTTTAATATGGTATAGAATAATGCAGAAAAATTGGGAGGACTTAACCATTTGTGGAAAGGTAATGAGATGTTCTTCAGGTAGAAATTGAAAAGAAAATTTAATCTTATTGATCCTATGGAAAATATGCATAAGGAATTCCAAGATATTTGG
Source organism: Chamaecyparis obtusa (assembly GCA_027943335.1). NCBI lineage: Eukaryota > Viridiplantae > Streptophyta > Pinopsida > Cupressales > Cupressaceae > Chamaecyparis > Chamaecyparis obtusa. Next base: position 660,661 of record BSBK01006566.1, read on the forward strand.
TTCACATGGTGCAATAATCAGAAGGGAAAATAGAGGGTGTATTGTAGACTTGATCGGTTTTATGGGGATGCCTCTACCTTATAATTTTTCTTTGAAGGTGGTCATGCTCCATTTGTGGTTTTTCCAACCTCTATTTTTGACCATTCACCTATTCAGTCCTGCATTAAAGTAGAACAAACTAGTGATACAAAGATTGATGTGAAGAAATGTAAGTCTTTTAAGCTTAATGTCTCCTTACTTGATGATCCAGCTAATGTGGAAGCCATTGAGATGGTTACTTCTCTAAAAAAACTTTGTAATCCCCTTTTAGATCCTATAGAAATATGGGAGTAGTTGGTGGAAGCATGGAAGAGCATTTTTCAAATCATTAGCAAAAAACTTGCAATGGATAGAAATAGAGAAGAATCTTTTTGGCAAAGCAATTTGAATAACATTGAAAAAGAACTGCAGACTAAAGGCATGGACCGAGTTTTGGAAGTTGAATTAGAAACCACTAAACATAATTTGAGGTTGATTTAGAGATATAAGATTCAAAGTCATAAAATTAGAGCAAGAATGAATTGGATTAATGAGGGAGATAAAGGATCTGGTTACTTTTTTAACATCATCAAAGATAAACAAAAAAGGGATTTGATTAGAGAAATACAATTGGAGTCTGGTAACACCAATAATCCAGAGGCCATTAAAGATTCTTTTCACCAATTTTAGAGTGAGGTGTTCACCTCATAGTTTTCTTCAGATAGTCAAGAGGCATTAAATAAGTGCCTTAAACTTATCCCTAATAAAATATCAGAACTCAATGCCTCTTATCTTGGTAAACCTATATCTCTCAAAGAAATCAAAGTAGCTATTGATTCCTTTGCTAATGGAAAAGCACCTAGATTGGATGGACTCCCGGCTGAGTTATAAAAAATGAATAAAGAATGGATAGGACCTAAACTACTAAATGTGTATCAAGATGCCATGAATAAAGGCTCTCTTGGATATTTTATCAATAGAGGGGTTGTTAAGCTTTTACCTAAAATAAGAGATAGAACTTTAGTTAAAAATTGGAGGCCCATTACCCTCTTGAATCTTTCCTACAAGATTATGGCTAAAGTTTTAGCTAGAAGAATTGCTCCTCTACCATGCAAGTTTATCTCTAATACTCAAACTAGATTTATTCAAGGAAGGTACATTTTAGAAAATTTGGTTACTAGCAAGGAAGCTATGCATTGGGCCTGTGCTGATGAACATGAGGTGGCTATGATTTTGTTAGATTTTGAAAAAGCATACGATAGGGTGGAATGAAAATGTGTACTGGGAATGTTAAAGGCCTTTGGTTTTCCTAAATACTACAGTCATTGATGTTAATGGGTCTCTCTCAAAACCTATAATGCTCCAGAGATCTATTAGGAAAGGGTGCCCAATTTCCCCTTCCTTGTTTGTAATTGTTGTAGATGCTCTCTATTATATTCTTAGGACATAGAGTTTGGGTCCTCTTATCAAAATTATATCTCTCCCCAATAAGGAAGAATTAATAAATGCTTAGTTTGTAGATGACACAACACTTTTTCTAGAAATCAAAGAAGGTAATTTTGACATTGCAGTTGAAAGGCTTCAATTTTTTTTGTAAAGCATCAGGTTCTAAAATATCTCCTCACAAGTCTACTATGTTGGGATGGTCAGAGGATCCTCTTGATTGGTTAGCATTATAGGGTTGGCAATGGGTTGGACCTAAAAATATTTTTAGGTATTTGGGTATACCTTTCTCTTTTGAGCCCACTATTGGTTGCATGTAAGATTGGATCTATGATAAAATTAATAAAAAGCACATAAAATGATAGACTCAAACCCTTTCTATTGCTGGTAGGATGCAAATTGTACAAAAGGTTCTCTCTACTCACCATATGTATTATGATTCGGCATGGTTGTTTGCTAATACTCAAATTAACATGCTGGAAAAGATCCTTGGAGATTTTCTATGGTCTGATGGTCATGGTAATAGGAAAAGACATTGTGTGAAATAGGAATGGTGTTGTAGGAGAAAAGACATGGAGGATTGGGGTTGAAAGACATCAAAGTTCATGGCATTGCCCTGGTAGCTAAATGGATATATAAAGAACTTTGGGGTAATGAACCTTGGAAGATACTTATCAGAAATAATATTGAGAGATCATTTATTAGAAAAGGGAAGCAATGGAGGTATGTTCCAATCTATGACATTGTGATGGGGGATTGCAGATTGAAGTTGTTTGGCTCAAAAAAATTTCATTATTTTTTGAAAGCATAGATTCAGGTGAGAGAGTTCACTCCAAATAGGGGTGCTATAGGTGGTCCTCCTTTCTATACTATTAGGGACCATTCTATTTGGTGGGGGTTGTGTTATAATGGTAAACCTCTAGCTCTTACTCAAAGTTGTTCTACAAAAATTCAGAATATGAAAGGGATCTCTCTTATTTAGGATATCTTGATGGATGGGAACCTAGGGTCATGGAATTTTATTAGTTCTAAATACAATATTACTCCTTCATAGAAGAAGACTTATACCCTCATTAGTAAGGCATTGAATGGTAATTTAAAGGGAGATATTATAGACTCTGATTCCTTTCTTAAGAACATTAAATGGATAGATGGCAATTTGTTTACTTAAAATTCTACTAAACAATTGTATCACATTATTAAAAAGGAATCCTCTTGTAATGCCCCGCTAGGGAACCCAAGAGAATTTAACCTAAAACATGCTACTAAGTTTGGTGAATATTTTTTTTCCTAAAGTTAACATACAAGATAGCAATAGTGCGGAAGCAATTACCATTAACTCACATAACACAAATCGCAAACATAGGTTACAAATCTAATGGGTCCCATGACATAGTATTACTTACTAACATAACACATTGAATAACATCAACAAAAGATTCCATAAATTAAATACAACGATTACATCGTAATGTTTACATTTCATGAACATACATTAATTCTAATAAACATACATCCATTGCACATGTCGCAGGGTATGCATTAGTCTTTCTAACAACTAAATTACAATATCTAGATTAGGTATCACATGCGATACTCTAATACAAGATTTACAATAAAGAATAAGTATATAAGAACATCAATGAAGAAGTAACATAAGGAATCCAACTGAGAAGACACCATCAAGCACTGGTACCAGGACGTCGAATCTTGAATGGTAAAGAATCACTACCACCCGTCCATGTAGAACCATAAAGGTCTACCCCACCGTGCTGAGGAGATAACATTGGACCCCAATCGGATAATCAAGTCAATACAGGAAACACCACTAAGAAAGGAATCCTGATAGCTTACTAACTCAAGGTCAACAAAAATAGTGAAAGGTATGACCCATTAATCCAGAGGCAACTAACCATGTAGGATAACTAGACTATGTGTAGGAAGGTGTCATCATGTACGTCTAACCCTTGAGTCTCATCATGGTAATCTCTCTAGATCCCGGCACCCAAGTGACCATACACAAAATCAATGAATTCTCATACTGACGAAGCCATTAACTATGCCAGAACACACACCTCAATAGGCAGCAAGCATCATCTCATCCTCATCTCAGTCTATACTAGCACTCAAGCATGGGAGAGTAAAACTATCTTATTAGGTTCATTTGTTTCCCTTAATTTAATTAGGTTATCACTTGTTTACAATAACTTACAATAAGTGATCCACAACAACCACTTGAGGGCCCTGGCACTTATTGCAAGCCACCTCCTAACACATAACTAGGTAAACTACCCTAGGCTCATAGATCTCTCCTAGATCTAAATTCAAATAAAACAAGTAGTCACTCATCCAGAATCATCATAGAAAATAGGATTGACTACATAAACATAATCACTGAATCACAATCTACAACAAGAGCCTATAAGGCCATCTGGAAAATATAGAATACACACTCATGCCAAACATGATAAACAGCATGAATAACAGACAATTTCCAAGCCTCTGTCTTTCCTAGGTCAGCTAGTTCCCATAACACTAACAATCCCAACATATAGGAAAGATAAAAACCATATTGTAGAAAAATAGTCAATTTCAGTACAAAATAGTGCATGGTTAGATGAGAAGATAAATCATGCGTATTCAACATTTAAACAAAAGTCTAAATTGATCATAATAATTGCATCATAATAAACTGTTCATATTAAACCAAATTAAGATGAGTAACCCATGTTGAATCAATTAATCAAACCTAATTGTTGCCCAAAAGACACAAGGTTTAACAAAATTAATTAATTTCCAATAAGCAATATTTAATATAATAATTCATTCACATACTTCACTAATGTTTAATAAAATTAATACAGTAATTTATTATTATCCATTAACAATAAATTACATATAAAATTTGCTAATAACATTTACCATAAAACAAATTAAAAAAACTCATTAATAATAAATTTGTTGAAACTAATCCACAATTTTTAATAAAAATAACTTTATTAACAACTTTTGATATTAACAAATTAATATATTAATAAAATTTAATATGTATTAATTTAAAATATCTATTAACAAAAATTAATAAAAACTAAATTAAAAATAACAATTCACAAAAGTGAGGGGGCCCGTGGCCACCCACCACCCTGTCGGCATGGTAGGCTAGCCTGTCGGCGACAGTCCTAGATTGCCATGCGGCAGCCTAGTCTGTCGTGCACGGCAGGCTACTGTCGCATGGTAAGGTCTAAGGGGAAGGGGGTTACGGTTGGAACCCGTGCCCTCCCAACCCAATTAATTTTTTTTTAATTTTTTTTTTAAAACAAAAAAAATGTCACATTAGTAATATACATTTTTTAATATATATTTATTTTATAAAAATTTACAAACACGTTTATCGAAATTATCACTTTTTCATCAATGAACTAGTTTTAATCTTTGTTTAATAAGTATATATATTTTTTCAACAAAGAATTTAGAGGAAAAACATTTATTTGTTATAGTTTTTGGTCTATTATTTTAATATACAAAATTGACTCTTAATTTGTTTTGTTTTTAACAGGACAGGCTTATTTTTGAAAATGGGAATAAAGACCTGTACATTTTGTTTCCAAAAATAGAAATATGTGTAGAACACAATTTTTTTTGTAGCATAAATTATTGTTCTTTTATGTTGTCTTTTTCCTCCTAATAACATTGAATATACACTCAACCAATTAAAACAAAGAAGGCTAATTTTGTCTTTTATTAGTAATTTTTTTTTCTTTACTGAATATTTTACACAGAATGAGATTTTTTACACAAAATGCTAATTTTTCAACCAAATTGAATTTTTGAAAGCAACCCATTTAATTAAATCATTCATACTATAGAACTAACTATAGAGATTTTAATTTTTCATTTTCTAGGTACCCTAAGGTGAATTTTTCCCAAAAATTTCAACAGCATAACATTACTATGCCAAGTCACAATATAAAATCAAAAACATAAAACAAAGGGTTTCCTAATACCCATAATGTAGCATAATTGAAAAATAGATTTGCATTCTCAAATCAAATCAAGTACATCTATAAAAAGAAAATTTTATAAATAAAATCACAAGAAGATTAAATCAATCCCCTACCTCAATCCAATGCTATAAAATTTGATGTAGATTTGCCTGTAGGTTGATGAATCTCCCAAATTTGAAATGTAGAAGCTCAAATCCTACAACTCTGAATCACAACATATGTAGAATCCAAATCCTGATGCACACACACTTCACCCAGAAAATTTCACACACCAAATTCTCAAGAACACAAGATAGCACAAAAATATTCCAAAAATGCTTTTTCTCCCAAAACTGAAAATTCCAACAAAACCTGGTTCTCCAAAATGAATGCAAATTTTCCCCAAAATAGAAAATCAAATCCACCTATCATGCAAACCCTAATGAGTCACCAGACAACTCCTAATCAAACTCCTTTTTTTTGAGTTGAGGGAAAATACCAATTATTAATTATAAAATATATTATTTATGCACAACTCACATGGAATTCTATTTACAAGTTATTTTATGAAATCCAATTTCACATAAATAAATAAAGCACATGTAATATAAAATTCCACATTTAAATTATTTAATAATATGACACAATTAAAACATCACTAATTCTTCAACAATTTAATAAAACATATTAAATCATAATTTAGCACAATTAATTAATTAAATTCAAATATTCTCATATTTGATTTTTTAATTAATTAATAATTATTCAAAAACATAGGAAATACTTTAATCATTATTTTCCTGCTATATGACTAATTAAAATAACCATAGCAACAAATAAATCAAAGCAATATTTCAAGAACATTCATGCATCATACAAACGCATAAGATGAGATCCATGAATTAGGTCAACCTGACCAAACTCAGGCAAGGTAGTCAACTGATACTTTATCCAACAATTAGGATAAACACGCTAAGGATTGGGTTTTGGGTCCATCTGTCATCTCCCCTCTTTACCATTGAGACAAGTATTTTATGGGCACGCTCACTCCTGCCAATTCAGGGAAGATGATGCCTTGTACCTGCAAACTTGTCATCACAAAACAATGCATGTACATATGACATATACAAGCAATGATAAGGTACAATCAGTCATGTAGATCTTGACAAAGCGAGTAACTATGCCTCCGCCCTCTACCATAAAGAGACATAAAATAGGTACATACATATGAACACCATACACATGCTAGTATGGGGTAAGTATATCATAATCAAACTGAAACATGAAACATCACATCATAATAACATGATCATCTAAATATGAAATCACATATCATCGTAGCATAAACATAATCTAGATAAATCCATAATCACTGAAATAATATCCATAAATGCACACATGCAATGTGGCCTAAAAGAGTACGGCACTAATAAATTGAAAGCAAAATACGGAGGTACTACACCTCTATCATCTCATGTGTGTCCCAGTGCTAGGGATCAATCAGTCCCTTTTTTTTATTAGCAATTTGTTTTTTAGTTTTTTTGGAAGGGCAAAGTTGAAGCAAAAAAAGTTTGTTTTAGGTGGTTGCTTTTGATTAAAAAACTTGTTGTGGGTCAAATATTATCTTCTATAGGATTAACTCCTATTATCTGTAGCCTTTGTAATTCAATTGAAACCTTTGAGCATCTTTTTTTTTAATGTTTTTATGCACACAAGATATGGGCCATTTTTCTTGGATCACCTTGTCTTTGGAATTGTAAACCTGGTGTGTCTTGGAGTGAAATTCTTGCTAGTTATGTGGAGATCTTTGACACCAAATTAAATAGTTTTTGGTTTACACTTACAAATGAAGATCTTTGGACTCTTTGGAAGGACAAAAACAAAGAGGTTTTTAAAAAGAGAAAAGGAAACCTACTGAGTTTAATTTTAAACTCACACATTTTCATATTATGTCACAGGTCTCTATGGTACTCAACATTCCAAAAAGTAAATTTATGATACTAGTTCATAATGGAAGTCTAATGATTCATAAAGATGAGGTGCATTCTGCTTAGTATGTCACTGATTACCAAAGTTTTCTTGCTCCGACTAAAGTGGAGGATCTTAACAATCTCCTAAATAGTTTCCATATAATTCCAAAGAACAGGTTGTTGTAAATACCTACCCAGCTATACATGGGGAGCTCACAAGGTGGGAAACAGGTGCAATAGAGGCACAAGAAAATACACATGCCAATAATGCATGGGCCCGAAGGGACAATGATAACTAGGATATTGGTTGGGAGTAATTCCCATTATTTTATAAATTATTTTTTGGATGTAATTATGTTATGATCTTGTAATATGAATAATATAATCTGATAGTTTAGGCTATAGAAGTGGAACTGATAAAACTCCTCCAATTTTGTAATTGCATATATTAAGGGGACTATGTATAGTTATAGTTGGCTGATTGTAGACTCTACTACTTAAATGTATCTTTTGATAAACTATCTTAATAGAAAAACTATTTTTCTAGTAGTATTTGTCACCAGTATGGCTTCTACCCATTTTGTGAATTAATTTATAACTACAAGGATCCACCTATGTCCTCCACTATACTTTTTTGCAATTTTTCCTATAAAATCAATTCACCACATTTGAAATAGTTCCATAGTTTGGAGTGGTCTAAGAGGTAATGCACCATTGTACTTCAATTTTCTTGAAAAAATTATGACACACTTCACATTTTCTGATGTATGCATAATAATATGTAAAAAGGGATGGCCAAAAGTAACCTTCTCTTAGGATTTTATGTGTAGTGGTTTTACCATAAAAATTCCCACCACATACTCCATCATGAAATTCTTTAAGGATCATTTCAACTTGATATGTATCCAAATAGAGAAGTAAAACTCCATCTCTATTTCTCTAATGCAAGTCTCCTTGGATAAGCATATACTTGGCTTCTTGAAGCTTAATATTCATTCTCTAGCTATCAAACAACTCCTCTTTACATTTCATGTGCTTCAAATAATACAATATGTCAGCATACCAAATGCACCTCTCAATACTTATTTCTGCATTTTCAATCTCAACTGATTTTACCTGAGATGCTTTCAAGTTGGACTCAACCATGAGTTTTGCAAGACCCTATCCCCTCATTAGTTATTTGCATTTCTATGTTGAACTCCTATATCTAATTTATCCACCTACATCTTTTTCCTGTAGTTTCTAATTTTTTAAGAATATCCTTCACATCTGCATTTGGTACATAAGCAATTACATCAACTCCTATAAGGTGTGGTCTAAAAAATTTGACTTCTTTTACCAAATCATATGTCTATTTCTCAATTAGGTAATAATTGAATTCTAATGCCTGCAAACATTTACTAAAAAATTCCACAGGTTGTTCATATCCCTCTTCATTCTTCTACAACATGACTATTGATATGGTGTGATATGCAACAAAAGTGAATATTTGAAAAAGTTTTGAAAAATTAAGAGACTTGAGTACATGTGATTCTTTGATGACCCTTTTTATATTTGCAAATGCTTCCAAGGCTTCATTGGTCCACTTAATTTCTTCTCCTTTCTTCAACTTTTTTGCAATAGGTTTAATAATTTTAGAAAATTTAGAGACAAACCTTCTTACAAAATTAATTTTCCCCAAAAATGATTGTATAGCTAGCCTTGACTATCTTTGGGATTTAAATTCTGTCAATAGAAGCTATCCTTTTAGGATCTATTTTACTCCTTCCTTGGATACACTATGTCCTAGAAGCTTCCCCTTAGTGACTCCAAAATGACATTTCTTAGGATTTAATGATATCCCATATTGCAATGCTCTCAAAAAAAAATTCTCCAAGTGATTACAATGGTTTTCTGCTTCCTTTGAATATGCAGTCAAGTCATCTGAGTACACAACCATAATAAAATCAATCAAAACCTCAAATGGAACATCCATAGCTCTTTGGAATGTTTCTCCTACATTTGTAAGACCAAATCACATCCTAGCATATACATAAGCTCCCCATGGTGTAGTAAACATTATTTTATATTTCTCTGATTCTCTTAATTTCACCTGATTATACCCTCAAAAATTGTCCATCATGGAGAGTAATTCATTTCTTGTAACCTTTTGTAGTAGTACTTCCATGTTGGGTAATGCATAATTTTCTTTTAAAGATGACAATTAAATTTATGAAGCCCACACACAACCTTATATCATTGTTATTTTTCCTTACTGGAACCAAGTTTGATACCCATGTGGAACGCCTAATGGGTTTTAAATTATTTCAACATCTCTCACTTTTATCAGTTCTTCCTTCATCTTGGGAGCCAACATTGGGCTAATAGGTCACTATTTCTTCCTGAAGGCTTTGCATCTGGTTTCAATGGGATTTCATGCTGAAACAAATCTTCCCTATAAGATTTGAGATCATCATCTGTCCAAGGAAAAATATGTTTGTATTTCCTTAATAAGGCACTAAGATCATATCTAAGTTTGGGAGTAAGTTTTTTTCCTATAAGGACTTCCTTAGGAGTGTTCTCATTTTTAAGATTCACCTTCTCTACATCATTAGGACTGACTGTGGTTTTTCTTTCTTGTAAACTCGCTTGATTCTAAAATATTATTTCCAATGCTACCAATCCCTTTGGAATCTTGTTTGTTTTCAATTGTACTATATCTTTTCCAAACATAGTTTTCTCTCCTTCATTCTCTTCCATAAATGCATTACAATCTATATGATTATCCTCATACTTGTCTTCACATGTAATAAAATTCAGTAAGCCTTTATCATCTTCAAAAAGTTGTTAGATTTGAATGTTTTCAAGTATAACTAGTCTGGATTGAATCTCAACCTGAACTATCTCATCAAAAGGAAAATCATTTTGTCTAATAGAAATATTATCCATGATGAAATTAGAAACAAATTTCTTTGATCTATTAATCCATTGAATGGAAAATGCATCAAATAATTCTAAATTATCTCAAACTAAGTTTCTATACATTTTTAATCTTGCATTCCTCGTGGTAGATCTATCCCTTATTTTTGAAACAATCAAATCTAAGTCACCATACACAAATAATACTTGTATTCCATGCTTAATTGTAATATTCAACCCTAATATAACAACTTCATATTCAATAATTTTTTTATTATAATCAAAAGTCAATAGAAAATAATATTTGAAAGATTTACCTTGCAGAGATATAAAAACCACACTAGCACCATTACCATCTTTGCTACATACTCCATCAAAGTACATGTACCAAAACATTTCATGAAAATCTTTTGCATGCACTTCAATAGGGTTAGTATTTTTAAGGATGGGCTTATTGATACTTACCTAAAAATTATCTATGTCTGAATGGGAAAAATTTACTATCCTTTGTGGATCAATCTCTTCAATTATGTAAGAAGGCCTTATCTCCCTATCAATCTTAACTTCTCTTTCATTTATAGGGATTATTGCATATGAAAAATCCAACCGGACGTGTCCTCCTACCAAATTTGACTATTTCTTGGAAAAAAGTATTCCATAGTTGGCAAGGACCTCCACCAATGTGATAATAGTCTTGTAAGATGCATTTGGACATGACGACAACTTGAACTCTACATCTTTCATGATCCCCACCACCGAGACTGATCTTTTGTCCATAGTATAACACTTTCCATATGGGGTGTCCACATTTAATCCAAGCTCCTTCATAACATGGGCTCACATGATATTTATTGTTTCTCTTGAGTCAATCATGCAATTCTTGACCAAGTTGTTATTTATTAGCAATGTTAAATAAAAAGGATCAACTTGAGATGAATTTTTATTCATAGTAGTTCCTAAATAAATTACTGGTGGTTCTTCATTATCTTGTCTTTTCTCAAAATCTTCTTTAGGAATTTCTACACTAGATAGTATTTTTAAAGTTTCCCTTCTGTAATCAGGGAATTTCATGACTTCTGTTAGAGGGATAGAATTTTTTACCCATGAAAAATCTTGAGACATAAAGGAATTACAATTAGAAACTTTCTTACCCAAAACTTTCTTTTCTATAGGCTTGGTTAAATTTGGAGGTTGAAGTTGTTCTACCTATTATTTTTGAAGATCTTAATTTCCCTTCTTTGATGTATTTATTTTGTCACTGTCCCACTTTAGAACTTTCACAAACATCCTTGCAAGCTTTCCTTAGCTTGATCAAAATTTACTATCTTATTCCTCAACTGATAATTGCTTTTGTCTTGTTCCACATCTTCTATAGTATATGCCCTCTTTTCTTCATTAGTTAACCTCCTTAATGTAGGGGAATATTCTTCATCAGAGAACACTTATTGTACACTACTTTGTTGATTCATTCTTCTAGTACAAACATTAATGTATACTCATCTTTAGAAGAACTAACCTCATCCCCACCCCAGAATGGTTCTGATGACAAAGTATTTACTATAGGTTGCTCATCATCTTGTTGGTCTCCTTCCTCCAATATGGTTTGTGCAATAACACATTGATCTGGTGCTTGAGGTAGTCTAAAAAATTCACACCAAGGGCCATTCTCTACCAAATGATTGGTTTTCCTTAAGGGATCAGGAATTTCCTCATTTTTTCTACATATTTACTCATTTTTTCTACATATTTACTAGTTTTCCATCCTTCTAATTGGTATTGTAAGGCATATCTTGAAGTCTAAACCTATCATTTATGTATGCTAGTAGCCTATCACTTCTATTTTTTTACCTTTATATCTTTGAGCATATCCATTACTTCCTTCATCTCATCTCTTTTAGGATTTTTGGGACTATATAACCTAGAATCATCTCTTTTATTTATTTAGCCAGAAGATTTTCTATCATTTTTAATAGTCATGGCAGTTTTGAATTCTTTTTGTAATGTACTTGGCCAGTGGGACCTGATTTCATAATGGGTCTTGTTGTCAAAAGCATTGAGGTAGAAGTGTATCAAGAATGGGTCAATAGGTCTAATGTCTCTATGTATTCTATTTATAAATTTATTAAACCTCCTATTGAACTCTGGTACTAACTCATTAAAAGTATTCTTTATGTTGGTTAGTTCATGAGAAGCAAAGCATGTGCTATTGTGGTCATCAAATTGCTTAGTAAATTGATTTACAAAATCAAACCAACTTGAAATGCAACTATTAGGAATCCCTGTATACCATTCAACGAAATCTTCTATCAAAGATTGGACAAATAACTTCATAAAAACATCTTCATTTTCTTCCTCCAATTCTTTAATAATGTTCATCAAATTAATCACATGTTGCTCAACAAACTCAACTTTGTTCCCTAAAAACTTAGGAATAGAAGTTGTTAACTCATTAGATACAAGATTTGGATATCCAACTTTGCCATTGAAATCTAATTGCCTATACCTCTCGATTGTCATAGGTTCCCTAACGCCCATATTTTTTTGACCTAGATTATTTATCCTAGGTCCCATGTTTTGATGATTTCCATTTCTATGGTTCTGACCTCTTTGCCCATTATTTTGTTGGAAACAATGATTTTACTGTCTAGGATCTCCAAGATTATGATTTCCTCCATTTTTTGGTTGTCTTTGTTAGCGCTCAAAGTTATAGATGATGAATACCAATCAGAAAAATCTGATACATGACCCTACAGACTCAAAAGATGCATCTGACAACATCAAACACTAAGGTTGCTAAGGATTTTGATCCTTCTTCAACTTTGAGCTTCAAGATCAGGCATGTGTACCTATTAGATTTAGTTCTCCAAAGAATCACAATAGTTATCTATGTCCTTGACACAAATATAAACATATAACTCTTTCAACATAAACTTTAAAATGAACTGTTATTTGATTATGTTGATGGTGAGAAATGTAGATCAAGCAAGGACCAATGCCAAATCCTAGGGCAAAGAGTCAAAGAACATACATCCACAGAAATTCCTCAAATCTAATATACCCAAAACCCAGGTGAGATGCCTTACAAATCACCCTCTCATTTACATACATTGTCATCAGATTCTTGTATAAACCATGAATTTTTAGAGATCTCCCTTAAGACTTATTATTCCCTTGAAAGAAGCTTAAGCTTAACCCCCACTAGTAACTGTAGTACCCCGCCCCTAGTCCGATTTTATAAATGTTATGATTACTTTACAATGATAGATTATATCTTAGGAAATCAATGATGTGTATGATTTTACTGACCCCATAATTGCATGTGTATGGTTGATGTGGTTGTTTTATACTTCTTATTTTCGTGCCTGATTTGGTTGAGGGACGGAGTCGTAGTTACTTGCTTGCGAGATCCACATGATCGGCCGATCCCCGCCATTTTTTGTTATATATTTATATATGTTTGTACATGTGGGTGTTGTATGCAGGTTCGCAGGTACCACGCATCATCTTCCTTGAATTGTCAGGATGAGCGTGCCCTATCGCAATATCTCAAATGGTAAGAGAGGGGAGATAACACGGATCCAAAACCCTATCCTAAGCCCATTTATCCTAGGTATTGGATAAGTATCTGTTGACTACCTTACCCGAATCAGTAATTGGAAAATAATATTAAATTTATTTCCTATGTTATTGTATGATTATTAATTAATTAAAAATCAAATATTAGCATATTTGGTATTAATTAATTAATTGTGTGAAAATATAATTTAATATTGTCCATTAGTTATTAAATTAATAAATTGTATGATTTAATGATGTTGGAATATTAAATTATTTAATAAAGGTTTTTAATTTTAACATGTGCTTTATTGAGTTTGAATTTGTCTTGTTTGAAAAAGGAGTCAACTTGTCTTTAGGAGACTAAGTTGAGTTGTGCACAATTAAATATATTTTTAATTATTAATTAGTATTTTCTCTCAACAAAAGAGGGAGAGTTTGATTAGGAGTTCTATTTGTGAGTCATCTAGGGTTTGCATGAATGGTGGAGTTGAATCCCTAATAGGGAGAATTAGCATTCTTTTGAGATTAGATAGGTTTCTTTGGAGGAGAATTTTTGAGAGAGCTTGTGTGCTTGAGATTTGGAGGATTCTTGGTTTGTTGTGGTTGCTTGTTGTTCTGGGCTTGATTGTGCATCTGGTTCTGGTTTCTTCTTTCATCATAGTTTTTAGATCTGCAGACAGGATTGGATTTGGAAGAAATCTCACTCTCAGATCTACAACAGGCATTTCATTACAGTTTCTAGCATTGGTTCTGAGGTAGGATCTGGAAACCTTATTCTGTGCTTTCTATTTGTTGTTTGATGAATTTTTGTGTCTGAATAATTTCTTGATTATCTCTTTAAATTTGTCTGTAATTTATTTGTTTTGGGTATTAGAGAAACCCTTGAATCTGATATTTTAGGTTTCTTATTAAATTTTAGTATTGTATCGTTATGCTGGCAAAATTTTGTCAAAAGTATGTTCATAGTTTTCCTATAAAATGAAAAATCAATTATGGACTATAGTTTATCTATATGCTGTGGGAAAAATAAATCCCTCTTGAAAGAAATTTCAATTTGGATGAAAAAATCCAATTTTAGTAGAAAAATGCATGCTGGTAAATTCAAAATTACTTTCTGGAAAGTGACATAGTCCAAAAAAATATACACCGGTAAAATATTACATTAGTTAAAAATGCATGTGCATTGAGGAAGAATAAAACAAATCTATGTGTTAATCTTGTAAAAAGATCTTTTTTTTTCCTTTTCTGCAAAAAAAGGTGAAGGCCCTTTTATTTCCATTTTTGGAAATGTCTTATAAAAAATGTGAATATTGTGTAAAGTGAAATTATGTACTTGGTTTAAAAGAAAAATATAAGTCTTTATTATTAAATTTTATGATTAAGCTTGTTTTTAAAAAATTACATTGGTTTAATAAAACATATGTTATTAAGAAAAAAATGGTTTTAAAAAAAAATTATATAAAAAATATTTTTTAAAACTTTATTGGGAGGCGGGGGCCACTAACCCCCCAACCTCCCCCTCACGCATTGGCATGAGTGCGTAGGACACTGCGCAGGGTACTACGCAGGCCTGTGCAGTGTACCTTGCGTGGGTGCATGTGCGAAGGGGGCAGGGCAGTGGGGACCACTGTTCCCCCTCCCACCCCCCCCCAAAAAAAGGTAAATTTTATTTATTGTTTTGTTTAATTTTTAAGTTGTATAAAAATTGTTTATTAATTAATTTTATTAAAATTTGTTAATTTGTTTTTTTAGTTTTAATAAAATTTATTTTTAATTTAGTTTAATTAATTGTTATATAAGATTTTTAGTTTAATTAAAATTTTAATTATTAATTTAGTTAATTTTTAATTTATTTTAATATGTATTAATTAGCATTTGATGATTAATTTTAATACAATAAAATTTGTTTGCCAGTATACTAATGTTGGATTGTTAGTTTTAATAAATTTAATAGTTGATTTATTAATTCTAATAAATTAGTATTGGTATAATAATTTATTAAGTTAATTTTGGGTTATATCATTGTTCAGACATTTAGGGATGAAATGTTATTTGTTTTAGTCATAATTGAATTTATTTATTGTTTGTTAGTTTTAATAAGTTTATTGATTGATTATCAAACTTGATTGATTCATATTTGTATATTAAATTAGTAAGTTACATTAGATAATTAAAAATGAATGTAATATCATTTTAGTTGAACATGAATTGTATATTAATTTAGTTAAAACTAAATCTACTAGTGTTAAAGGCATCCTTACATAACTTGGATGTATAGATATGCGTTTTGAAAGTATATTGGGTTTCAAAGCATATTGGTAATTGTTGTGTATCTATTGAAATTGGGTTTTTTATTCTATTAGGTACCGAAATGGAATTCAAATGTGTATGGATTTATTTCAAATTCTTTATGGTCTATGTGTTGTTTTCTTCATGCCTGGAGTGTCTTCTTGAGCTTATTGTGTTAATGGGAACTAGAAGACCTAGGAGGAATACAGAGGCCGGGGTATGTGTTAGATGATTCTATTTTCAGGTATGTGTTGATGTGTATGTACTTTTCTGATTATCATCCTTGTTTTGACCATTTGGGCTCATGTTGTATTGAGTTTTATTTCATATTCTATAGAGGAGAATATGATACTAACTTTTATGTCCGATCCACGAGATCATGTGTATTTGTTCTTTTGTGAACACTTTGAGAGTGTTTTGTCACATTATAGTTATGCGAGAACCAATTTGTTCCTATTATTTTGAAGAGCAGTCCTGAGGGACATTATTATCATCTTGTGATCTGTGTGAGATCTGTGAGCCTAGGGTAGTTTACCTAGATATGTAGTAGGAGGTGGTTTGCAATAAGCACTGGGGCCCACAAGTGGTTGCCAGGATCACTTATTGTTAAGTATCTTAATCAAGTGATAACTAAATATAACATTGAGAGATTTTAAAAATGAACCTAATAAGATATGGTTTCCTCGCCCTAGCTTAGTGCTAGTACAGACTAAGATGGGAATGGAGAAGATGACTAGACCCCTTTTAAGGGATGAGTTGGCATAGTCGATGGCTTCATCAGTATGAGAAGTCATTGACACCGTGTAAGGTCACTTGGGTGCCAGGATCCAGCAAGATTACCAGGACAAAACTCAAGGGTCAGACGTACATGATTGCACCTTCCTATGCATAGTCTACTTATCCTACATGTGTCGATTGCCTCTGGAATAGTGAGTCTTTCATGGAATTATTACTTTTTCACTTTGAGTTAGAGAGCTTTCAAGATCCTTTCCTTTGCTTGTTCTATTTTGTTTGTTATCCAAGTGGGATCTGTTGTTATCTCCTTAGTACGGTGGGAGTGAACCATTTAGGTTCACGAGGTCGGGTGGTAGTGATTCTTTTAACATTTGAGATTTCGACATTCATGTACCAGTGCTAGATGATCCCTATAGCAGTTGTTCCTTCTTGATCTTCATTGCTAGAGTTTCTTCTTCTTCTTCTTTGTGACCCTGTATCTTTGTATTAGTTCTTCATAGTTAGCATGTGCACTTCTTCTTAGTTATTGTATTACATACCCTGCAACATGTGCAGTAGATGTAGATTTATGGATACCTTATGGTACCAGTTGTATTTTTGTCATCTTCTATGTGATGTTGTTTTATCCTTCATTTGTTTATATGAGTTTTGTAATTGTACCTTATCTAAATTAATTAATTAATGTTAAAGTAATATTCATCAAGGAATCCTTGAGAGTTGTAACTTGTGTTGGTTATTGTATTATTGTGAGTAAATGGTAAATTGCTTCTGCATTGATGTTTATCTTGTATGTTAACTTTTAAAAAAAAATTATTCTGCAAACTTAGATGCATGTTTAGGTTAAGTTCTCCTGGGTTCCTTGGCGGGTCATTACACTTGGTATCAAAGCACCGGGTTCTACACTGGGAACTCTGGGAAGTTGTGTGCCCATTAGATGTCTAAACTATTAAACTTGAAACCAAACATAGACATATAGCTCTTTTGTGTTCTGACAATCATTAAACTACATGTAAACATATATGTTCTTACGTCTCTTAAATGTCTTTGAGATATCACTTGCTTAGTGATTGTCATAGGTGATTGGACTTTTTATTGTGCATGGTTACCTTCTCTAATGCATCTAGGGTGAAGTACCTTTGGATGTCATGAAGTGATTACTCCCTTGAGTGTGGCTACCACTAGTCACCTTGTTATGTGGATGTTTTATGTTTGATGATTTATCTTTGGTTGATTTATGAATTGTTCATGATGTATATGGGCTAGCATTGAATTTTGAACTTTCTTATGATTGGATTAGTCACCTAACTCTCTTTTCATTTTCTATTTTGTGACACTAGTCACACTTAATTTATTGTTAAAAATTGAGAGCTCTCATGATTTAATGTTGGACTTATCATTCACCCACTTGGGTTTTACCTTTTCGAGTTTTGTAGTGGCTACTCCGAATGTTTGATATTGTTGGCCCTATTTTGTAATAAGTATTGTTTTTATCATGTTCATCATGAACCCCTAATAGTATCTATAAGGGAGGACATCATGGAGATGGTACTATGTTGTTGTGGGATATTAGAATCATTGTGTTACCCATATGCTCACATGGGTGTTGCATTAACTAGATCTATATGAAACCTTTAAACTGATTATTTGATGTAAATCTGAATGTGTTCTTTATGCAATTGATTGCTAGATGTTTTATATATTGAGGAATGAGTAGAGGTTGAGATTCATTTTTCAAATTTTAAATGAATGATTGATCAATGTGATTTTTAGTTTGTTCTTAAACCAGATATTATATTGTTCTTAATGACTACATATCATGTTCCTACCTTATGACTTGATTTTAGATGTTATGCTTTGTTTTTAGTAAATGCTTTTTGATTGGGGGATATGTACCCTTATCTGTTTGTAGGCTTCCGGGAGTAAGCCTAATCCTAGGGGGTTGGATGTAGTACCCCACCCCTAGTCCGATTTTATAAATGTTATGATTACTTTACAATGATAGATTATATGTTAGGAAATCAATGATGTGTATGATTTTACTAACCCCATGCTTGCATGTGTATGGTTGATGTGGTTGTTTTATACTTCTGTTTGTCATGCTTGATGTGGTTGAGGCAGGGAGTCATAGTTACTTGCTTGTGAGATCCACATGATCGGCCGATCCCCGCCATTTTCTGTTATATATTTATATATGTTTGTACATGCAGGTGTTGTATGCAGGTTCGCAAGTACCGGGCATCGTCTTCCATGAATTTTCAGGATGAGCGTGCCCTATCACAATATCTCAAATGGTAAGAGAGGGGAGATAACACGAATCCAAAACCCTATGCTAAGCCCATTTATCATAGGTATTGGATAAGTATCGGTTGACTACCTTACCCGAATTTGTTACGTAACAAAGTTTGTGGATCCCATCTCTAAGTTTGTATGTTTACTTGATGATCCTGATTTTATTGCTAATTGATTATATGATTTTCTATGATTTTCTATTGTAATGGAATTTAATATTATAATTGGAAAATAATATTAAATTTATTTTCTATGTTATTGTATGATTATTAATTAATTAAAAATCAAATATTAGGATATTTGGTATTAATTAATTAATTGTGTGAAAATATAATTTAATATTGTCCATTAGTTATTAAATTAATAAATTGCATGATTTAATGATGTTGAAATATTAAATTATATAATAAAGGTTTTTAATTTTAACATGTGCTTTATTGAGTTTGAATTTGTCTTGTTTGAAAAAGGAGTCAACTTGTCTTTAGGAGACTAAGTTGAGTTGTGCACAATTAAATATATTTTTAATTATTAATTAGTATTTTCTCTCTATAAAAAAGGGAGAGTTTGATTAGGAGTTCTATTTGTGAGTCATCTAGGGTTTGCATGAATGGTGGAGTTGAATCCCTAATAGGGGGAATTAGCATTCTTTTGAGATTAGACAAGTTTCTTTGGAGGAGAATTTTTGGGAGAGCTTGTGTGCTTGAGATTTGGAGGATTCTTGGTTTGTTGTGGTTGCTTTTTGTTCTAGGCTTGATTGTGCATCTCGTTCTAGTTTCAGCTTTCATCATAGTTTTCAGATCTACAGATAGGATTGGATTTGGAAGAAATCTCACTCTCAGATCTACAACAGGCGTTTCATTATAGTTTCTAGCATTGGTTCTAAGGTAGGATCTGGAAATCTTATTCTATGCTTTCTATTTATTGTTTGATGAATTTCTGTGTCTGAATAATTTCTTGATTATCTCTTTAAATGTGTCCATAATTTATTTGTTTTGGGTATTAGAGAAACCCTTGAATCTGATATTTTAGGTTTCTTATTAAATTTTAGTATTGTACTGTTTTGCTGGCAAAATTTTGTCAAAAGTATGTTCATAGGTTTCCTATAAAATGAAAAATCAATTATGGACTATAGTTTATCTATATGCTATGGGAAAAATAAATCCCTCTTGAAAGAAATTTCAATTTGGATGAAAAAATCCAATTTTAGTAGAAAAATGCATGCTGGTAAATTTAAAATTACTTTCTGGAAAGTGAAACAGTCCAAAAAAATATACACCAGTAAAATATTACATTAGTTAAAAATGCATGTGCATTGAGGAAGAATAAAACCAATCTGTGTGTTAATCTTGTAAAAAGATCTATTTTTTTCCTTTTCTGGAAAAAAAGGTGTAGGCCCTTTTATTTCCATTTTCAAAAATGTCTTATAAAAAATGTGAATACTGTGTAAAGTGAAATTATGTACTTGGTTTAAAAGAAAAATATGTCTTTATTATTAAATTTTATGATTAAGCTTGTTTTTAAAAAAATTACATTGGTTTAATAAAACATATTTTATTAAGAAAAAAATGGTTTTAAAAAAAAACTATATAAAAAAATATTTTTTAAAACTTTATTCAGAGGCGGGGGCCACCAACCCCCCAATCTCTGGCTCAGACATTGGCATGACTGCGCAGGCCTGCACAGTGTACCTTGCGTGGGTGCATGTGCGCAGGTGGGAGGGCAGTGGGGACCACTGTTCCACCCCCCAAAAAGGTAAATTTTATTTATTGTTTTGTTTAATTTTTAAGTTGTATAGAAATTGTTTATTAATTAATTTTATTAAAATTTGTTAATTTGTTTTTTTAGTTTTAATAAATTTTATTTTTAATTTAGTTTAATTAATTGTTATATAATATTTTTAGTTTAATTAAAATTTTAATTATTAATTTAGTTAGCTGTTAATTTATTTTAATATGTATTAATTAGCATTTGATGATTAATTTTAATACAATATAATTTGTTTGCCAGTATACTAATGTTGGATTGTTAGTTTTAATAAATTTAATAGTTGATTTATTAATTCTGATAAATTAGTATTGGTATAATAATTTATTAAGTTAATTTTGGGTTATATCATTGGTCAGACATTTAGGGATGAAATGTTATTTGTTTTAGTCATAATTGAATTTATTTATTGATTGTTAGTTTTAATGAGTTTATTGGTTGATTATCAAACTTGATTGATTCATATTTGTATATTAAATTAGTAAGTTACATTAGATATTTAAAAATGAATGTAATATCATTTTAGCTGAAGATGAATTGTATAGTGATTTAGTTAAAACTAAATCTACTAGTGTTAATGGCATCCTTACATCACTAGGATGTATAGATATGAATTTTGAAAGTATATTGGGTTTGAAAGCATATTGGTAATTGTTGTGTATCTATTGAAATTGGGTTTTTTATTCTATTAGGTACCGAAATGGAATTCAAATGTGTATGGATTTGTTTCAATTTCTTTATGGTGTGTGTGTTGTTTTCTTCGTGCCTAGAGTGTCTTCTTGGGCTTATTGTGTTAACGGGAACTAGAAGACCTAGGAGGAATAGAGAGGCCGGGGTATGTGTCAGATGATTCTATTTTCAGGTATGTGTTGATGTGTATGTACTTTTCTGATTATCATCCCTGTTTTGACCATTTGGGCTAATGTTGTATTGAGTTTTATTTCATATTCTATAGAGGAGAATATGATACTGAATTTTATGTCTGATCCATGAGATCATGTGTATTTGTTCTTTTGTGAACACCTTGAGAGTGTTTTGTGACATTATAGTTATGTGAGAACCAGTGTGTTCCTATTATTTTGCGGAGCAGTCCAAAGGGACATTATTATCATCTTGTGATCTGTGTGAGATCTGTGAGCCTAGGGTAGTTTATCTAGATATGTAGTAGGAGGTGGCTTGCAATAAGCGTCGGGGCCCACAAGTGGCTGCCAGGATCACTTATTGTTAAGTATCTTAATCAAGTGATAACTAAATATGACATTGAGAGATTTTAAAAATGAGCCTAATAAGATATGGTTTCCTCGCCCTAGCTTAGTGCTAGTACAGACTAAGGTGGGAATGGAGAAGATGACTAGCCCCCTTTTAAGGGATGAGTTGGCATAGTTGATGGCTTTGTTAGTACGAGAAGTCATTGACACCGTGTAAGGTCACTTGGGTGCCAAGATCTAGCAAGATTACTAGGACAAAACTCAAGGGTCAAACGTACATGATGACACCTTCCTATGCATAGTCTAGTTATCCTACATGTGTCGGTTGCCTTTGGAATAGTGAGTCTTTCATGGAATTATTATTTTTTCACCTTGAGTTAGAGAGCTTTCAGGATCCTTTCCTTTGCTTGTTCTATTTTGTTTGTTATCCAAGTGGGATCTATTGTTATCTCCTCAGCATGGTGGGAGTGAACCATTTAGGTTCATGAGGTCGGGTGGTAGTGATTCTTTTAACATTCATGATTCTGACGTTCGTGTACTAGTCCTGGATGATCCTTGTAGCAGTTGTTCCTTCTTGATCTTCATTGCTGGAGTTGTACTCTTCTTCTTCTTTTTCTTTGTGACCTTGTATCTTTGTATAAGTTCTTCACAGTTAGCATGTGTACTTCTTCTCAGTTACTGTATTACATACCCTGTGACATGTGCAGTGGATGTAGATTTATGGATACCTTATGGTACCAGTTGTATTTTTGTCATCTTCTATGTGATGTTGTTTTATCCTTCATTTGTTTATATGAGTTTTGTAATTGTACCTTATCTAAATTAATTAATTAATGTTAAAGTAATATTCGTCAAGGAATCCTTGAGAGTTGTAACTTGTGTTGGTTATTGTATTATTGTGAGTAAATGGTAAATTGCTTTCAGATTGATGTTTATCTTGTATGTTAACTTTTTTAAAAAAATTATTCTATAAACTTAGATTCATGTTTAGGTTAAGTTCTCTTGGGTTCCCTGGCGGGTCATTACACTTGGTATCAGAACACTGGGTTCTACACTGGGAACTCTGGGAAGTTGTGTGCCCATTAGATGTCTAAATTGTTAAACTTGAAACCAAACATAGACATATAACTCTTTTGTGTTCTGACAATCATTAAACTACATGTAAACATATATGTTCTCACATCTCTTAAATGTCTTTGAGATATCACTTGCTTAGTGATTGTCATAGGTGATTGGACTATTTATTGTACATGGTTACCTTCTCTAATGCATCTAGGGTGAAGTACCTTTGGATGTCATGAAGTGATTACTCCCTTGAGTGTGGCTACCACTAGTCACCTTGTTATGTGGATGTTTTATGTTTGATGATTTATCTTTGGTTGATTTATGAATTGTTCATGATGTGTATGGGCTAGCATTGAATTTTGAACTTTCTTATGATTGGATTAGTCACCTAACTCTCTTTTCATTGTCTATTTTGTGACGCTAGTCACACTTAATTTATTGTTAAAAATTGAGAGCTCTCATGATTTAATGTTGGACTTATGATTCACCCACTTGGGTTTTACCTTTTCGAGTTTTGTGGTGGCTACTCCAAATGTTTGATATTGTTGGCCCTGTTCTGTAATAAGTATTATTTCTATCACGTTCATCATGAACCCTTGATAGTATGTATAAGGGAGGACATCGCAGAGATGGTACTATGTTGCTGTGGGATATTAGATTCATTGTGTTACCCATATGCTCGCATGAGTGTTGCATTAACTAGATCTATATGAACCCTTTAAACAGATTATTTGATGTAAATTTGAATGTGTTCTTTATGCAATTGATTGCTAGATGTTTTATATATTGAGGAATGAGTAAAGGTTTAGATTTATTTTTCAAATTTTAAATGAATGATTGATCAATGTGATTTTCAGTTTGTTCTTAAGCCAGATATTATATTGTTCTTAATGACTGCATATCATGTTCCTACCTTATGACTTGATTTTAGATGTTATGCTTTGTTTTTAGTAAATTTTTTGTGATTGGGGGATATGTACCCTTATCTATTTGTAGGCTTCCAGGAGTAAGCCTAATCCTAGGGGGGGTGGATGTAGTACCCTGCCTCTAGTATGATTTTATAAATGTTATGATTACTTTACGATGATAGATTATATGTTAGGAAATCAATGATGTGTATGATTTTATTGACCCCATACTTGCATGTGTATGGTTGATGTAGTTATTTTATACTTTTTTTTGTCGTGCCTGATGTGGTTGAGGGACAGAGTCGTAGTTACTTGCTTGCGAGATCCACACGATCGGCCGATCCCCGCCATTTTTTGTTATATATTTATATATGTTTGTACATGTAGGTGTTGCATGTAGGTTCGTAGGTACCAGACATTGTCTTCCCTAAAATGTCAAGATGAGCATGCCCTATCGCAATATCTCAAATGGTAAGAGAGGGGAGATAACACGGATCCAAAACCCTATCCTAAGCCCATTTATCCTAGGGATTGGATAAGTATCCGTTGACTACCTTACTCAAATTTTTCAGGTGACAAATTTCGTGGATCCCATCTCTAAGTTTGTATCTTTACTTGATGATCCTGATTTTATTGCTGACTGATTATATGATTTTCTATGATTTTCTATGGTTATGGAATTTAATATTATAATTGGAAAATAATATTAAATTTATTTCCTATGTTATTGTATGATTATTAATTAATTAAAAATCAAATATTAGGATATTTGGTATTAATTAATTAATTGTGTGAAAATATAATTTAATATTGTCCATTAGTTATTAAATCAATAAATTGCATGATTTAATGATGTTGGAATATTAAATTATTTAATAAAAGTTTTTAATTTTAACATGTGCTTTATTGAGTTTGAATTTGTCTTGTTTGAAAAAGGAGTCAACTTGTCTTTAGGAGACTAAGTTGAGTTGTGCACAATTAAATATATTTTTAATTATTAATTAGTATTTTCTCTCAACAAAAGAGGGAGAGTTTGATTAGGAGTTCTATTTGTGAGTCATCTAGGGTTTGCATGAATGGTGGAGTTGAATCCCTAATAGGGGGAATTAGCATTCTTTTGAGATTAGACAGGTTTCTTTGGAGGAGAATTTTTGGGAGAGCGTGTGTGCTTGAGATTTGGAGGATTCTTGGTTTGTTGTGGTTGCTTATTGTTCTGGACTTGATTGAGCATCTGGTTCTAGTTTCTTCTTTCATCATAGTTTTCAGATCTACAGACAGGATTGGATTTGGAAGAAATCTCACTCTCAGATCTACAATAGGCATTTCATTACAGTTTCTAGCATTGGTTCTGAGGTAGGATCTGGAAATCTTATTCTGTGCTTTCTATTTGTTGTTTGATGAATTTTTGTGTTTGAATAATTTCTTGATTATCTCTTTAAATTTGTCTGTAATTTATTTGTTTTGGGTATTAGAGAAACCCTTGAATCTGATATTTTAGGTTTCTTATTAAATTTTAGTATTGTATCGTTATGCTGGCAAAATTTTGTCAAAAGTATGTTCATAGTTTTCCTATAAAATGAAAAATCAATTATGGACTATAGTTTATCTATATGCTATGGGAAAAATAAATCCCTCTTGAAAGAAATTTCAATTTGGATGAAAAAATCCAATTTTAGTAGAAAAATGCATGCTGGTAAATTTAAAATTACTTTTTGGAAAGTGACACAGTCCAAAAAAATATACACCGGTAAAATATTACATTAGTTAAAAATGCATGTGCATTGAGGAAGAATAAAACAAATCTGTGTGTTAATCTTTTAAAAAGATCTATTTTTTTCCTTTTTTGGAAAAATAGGTGTAGGCCCTTTTATTTCCATTTTTGGAAATGTCTTATAAAAAATGTGAATACTGTGTAAAGTGAAATTATGTACTTGGTTTAAAAGAAAAATATATGTCTTTATTATTAAATTTTATGATTAAGCTTGTTTTTAAAAAAATTACATTGGTTTAATAAAACATATGTTATTAAGAAAAAAATGGTTTTTAAAAAAAATTATATAAAAAAATATTTTTTAAAACTTTATTGGGAGGCGAGGGCCAGCAACCCCCCAACCTCCCCCTCACACATCTGCATGAGTGCACAAGACACTGTACAGGGTACTGCGCAGGCCTGCACAGTGTACCTTGCGTGGGTGCATGTGTGCAGGTGGCAGGGCAGTGGGGACCACTGTTCCCCCCCCCCCCCTAAAAGGTAAATTTTATTTATTGTTTTGTTTAATTTTTAAGTTGTATAAAAATTATTTATTAATTAATTTTATTAAAATTTGTTAATTTGTTTTTTTAGCTCAAATACTCTATTCCAATGTGTTGTTGCTCATTCGAGGCCTGTTTTCCTCTGCTTGCTGTATATTCGCTATAGCTCTAGGTTGAAATTTTGTGACCTTCTTTTTAGTTGGTGTTCTCTATTGAAAATCTTGAATTGTTTTGTAAATGGAGATACCCTGTTGTAATACTTGCGGTAATTTGCATGCGGAATTCCTACCTAGAAACTATCGAGTGTTCATCTAGCCGCTCCCCTCTAAGCTTCTATTTCATCACAGGATTGATGGCCCTGAAATTGAGCAAGTTATTTGCAGCTCCATACTCCACTACCGGGAAATTCGATGAATAATTGGTGAGCAGGTGCTTCTACCAAGAACAAAATTGCTGGTATTTCCTTCGCAACTTGTTTCAATCTTCCTCTCCAACTTAGTTGATCTTCTTCAATTGGCAGACCTCGTGTTGCTCATTGCCAACAAAGTTGTCTATCCCTAGTTCATATCAGAGGCTCGGCTCATGATTGCTCTCCACAAGTAAGATTTCTAGTCAAGCAATGCACTGGTTGGTGGTTTGTTCTCTCACCGTGATCTCATGGTTAGTCACGAACACTTCATGGCATACGATAGCTTTAAATGGGCTATGGAGTAGAGGAGTTATCGTATTGTCAGTAACAATCTGCAGATGGTATCTCCAGTCCTTGGGAAAGAATTAACAAACAAAATTTGGTGAACAACTCATGATGTTCTTGACCTACTCCTCTCTCCACTTCCTTTGGTCTAGCCTCCGTCTGCGTTCCCTGCTTCTAAGAGATTTCTGAGCTCCTCAAGCAAAATGCTAGACCTGAATGTGTCCTTGTCTCCAGTGCATTCATCTAGTATTCCTTTGGCTTCTCAACCTTCAGTGGATGAGTGAGAAGCTGTATCTGCTTCAGGGCCGCCTACTAGTTGGGATCTAGCTTGAAATTTTGTGCCCCACCCATCATCCCCAATGGATGAGCACTAGTCTTTAGTCCATGGCGGAGTATGGATTTTTTGGCTTGTAATGTTAAACTACAGTGTATCTTCCCATTTAGTGGGACTATGTATTTTGCATCCATTAAGTATGGTGATGTGGTTTTCACGCGTAAAACCAAATGTAATTATCTATATTGTCTAGCATGTATATGATTACGACTCCGGGGTTTCTTTCTGGCTCTTCCACGGACGAGTCATTGAACCAGTTATATAAATATAATTATGGTAGGTCTCCCACTTTGGCTTAAAAAAATAATTTATTTATTTTTTTAATTTAGTTTAATTAATTGTTATATAATATTTTTAGTTTAATTAAAATTTTAATTATTAATTTAGTTAATTGTTAATTTATTTTAATATGTATTAATTAGCATTTGATGATTAATTTTAATACAATAAATTTTTTTTGCTAG
This sequence comes from Chamaecyparis obtusa, assembly GCA_027943335.1. NCBI lineage: Eukaryota > Viridiplantae > Streptophyta > Pinopsida > Cupressales > Cupressaceae > Chamaecyparis > Chamaecyparis obtusa. Next base: position 688,534 of record BSBK01006566.1, read on the forward strand.
TATACTAATGTTGGATTGTTAGTTTTAATAAATTTAATAGTTGATTTATTAATTCTAATAAATTAGTATTGGTATAATAATTTATTAAGTTAATTTTGGGTTATATCATTGTTCAGACATTTAGGGATGAAATGTTATTTGTTTTAGTCATAATTGAATTTATTTATTGATTGTTAGTTTTAATGAGTTTATTGGTTGATTATCAAACTTGATTGATTCATATTTGTATATTAAATTAGTAAGTTACATTAGATATTTAAAAATGAATGTAATATCATTTTAGCTGAAGATGAATTGTATATTGATTTAGTTAAAACTAAATCTACTAGTGTTAAAGGCATCCTTACATCACTAGGATGTATAGATATGCATTCTGAAATTATATTGGGTTTGAAAGCATATTGGTAATTGTTGTGTATCTATTGAAATTGGGTTTTTTATTCTATTAGGTACTGAAATGGAATTCAAATGTGTATGGATTTATTTCAAATTCTTTATGGTGTGTGTGTTGTTTTCTTCATGCCTGGAGTGTCTTCTTAGGCTTATTGTATTAACGGGAACTAGAAGACCTAGGAGGAATACAAAGGCCGAGGTATGTGTCAAATGATTCTGTTTTTAGCTATGTGTTGATGTGTATGTACTTTTCTGATTATCACCCCTATTTTGACCATTTGGGCTCATGTTGTATTGAGTTTTATTTCATATTCTATAGAGGAGAATATGATACTGACTTTTATGTCTGATCCACGGGATCATGTGTATTTGTTCTTTTGTGAACACTTTGAGAGTGTTTTGTGACATTATAGTTATGTGAGAACCAGTGTGTTCCTATTATTTTGCGGAGTAGTCCAAAGGGACATTATTATCATCTTGTGATCTGTGTGAGATCTGTGAGCCTAGGGTAGTTTACTTAGATATGTAGTAGGAGGTGGCTTGCAATAAGCATCGGGGCCCACAAGTGGCTGCCAAGATCACTTATTGTTAAGTATCTTAATCAAGTGATAACTAAATATAACATTGAGAGATTTTAAAAATGAACCTAATAAGATATGGTTTCCTCGCCCTAGCTTAGTGCTAGTATAGACTAAGGTGGGAATGGAGAAGATGACTAGCCCCATTTTAAGGGATGAGTTGGCATAGTCGATGGCTTCATTAGTATGAGAAGTCATTGACACTGTGTAAGGTCACTTGGGTGCCGGGATCCAGCAAGATTACTAGGACAAAAATCAAGGGTCAAACGTACATGATGACACCTTCCTATGCATAGACTAGTTATCCTACATGTGTCGGTTGCCTATGGAATAGTGAGTCTTTCATGGCATTATTACTTTTTCACCTTGAGTTAGAGAGCTTTCAGGATCCTTTCCTTTGCTTGTTCTATTTTGTTTGTTATCCGAGTGGGATCTGTTGTTATCTCCTCAGCACGGTGGGAGTGAACCATTTAGGTTCACGAGGTCGGGTGGTAGTGATTCTTTTACCATTTGAGATTTTGACATTCGTGTACGAGTGCTGGATGATCCCTTTAGTAGTTGTTCCTTCTTGATCTTCATTGCTAGAGTTGTACTCTTCTTCTTCTTCTTCTTCTTCTTCTTCTTCTTTGTGACCCTGTATCTTTGTATCAATTCTTTAGAGTTAGCATGTGTACTTCTTCTCAGTTATTGTATTACATACACTGTGACATGTGCAATGGATGTAGATTTATGGATACCTTATGGTACTAGTTGTATTTTTGTCATCTTCTATGTGATGTTGTTTTATCCTTCATTTGTTTATATGAGTTTTTTAATTGTACCTTATCTAAATTAATTAATTAATGTTAAAGTAATATTCGTCAAGGAATCCTTGAGAGTTGTAACTTGTGTTGGTTATTGTATTATTGTGAGTAAATGGTAAATTGCTTCTGCATTGATGTTTATCTTGTATATTAACTTTAAAAAAAAAAATTATTCTGCAAACTTAGATGCATGTTTAGGTTAAGTTCTCCTGGGTTCCCTGGCGGTGCATTACAGTTACCTTGTAAATGATGTGATAAAAATGCCTTACAAATTTAACACATGAAAAACTCAAGAATCATACATGAAGACAACATATACATAAAGGAGTTTCAATCTATTTTCATTGATATTTCTCTATATTAGTACATTCTAAGACAAGAATTATTCAGACCAAGACACAAATGCTAGAGGCCCTCTCTACTCAAATTTTCACCTCCACCAAAACAATGGAGAAGAAGAAGAGACAAAGGAAAATTCAAAGCCAGTTACACAAATTGACAGCAGCCAATTTTCACAAAGTATTTTCCATTTCTCCCAAATTCATTTCTTTCTACAAATGCCTCCATCTTTACAAATACTTCTCCCTTCAAATTTACCTCTTTTCTTCTCAGAAATGATTTCATTCTACCCAAATTGAAAATGTTTCTTGAGATATTCAATCCATTTTAAAATAAAATACATTTTCAAACTCTGGAGAGAACTATACAATCATTTACATCAGCATTTTCCTCTTATTTTTGTATTTTTTGGCCTTTCTCCTGCACATTATGCCCAGAACTCACCAGATTTTGACAAGTGTCACTGACTAGTTGCTTTCTCAAACTAACCCAAGCCTTAACCACATGATCTAGAGATTGGGTGAATGCCTTTATCTCTCATTCTCTGAATGCAACTTCTAGCCATGGTCACATTTAGAGATCACGTGAATGCTCTTATCTCCAAATCTCTAAATCCACCTTTTAACCACAGTTATATTTGGAGATTCAACGAATGCCCTTTATCTCTTGATCTTTGAATGCATCTTCACTAACCACCTGGATCATGATATTGGGTGACCACTGCATTCTCTTAATCTCCAAATGTTTACCCTCTAACAACCAGGATCATGAGATTTGGTGACTAAGGCATTCTCTTAATCTCATGATGTTATCCACTTGACCACTAGAATTTAGAGATCTAGTGACACGGTTAGCTAACCTCCATCTCCCAATCTCTGAATGTTAGCCTAACTATTGGTTTTATTGTGAGATTGGGCAACCACTACATTCTCGTAATCTCCAAATGTTTTCCCTCTAACCTCTAGCATCCAATGATTGGGTGACTAACCACCCGTTGAGTCGCTTGATGTTTGGCTTAACCATTGGCCTATCATGAGATTGCACAACCTTCTACCATGTGTCCACTTCGCCACCCAATCACCTACCACCTTTCTACAAAATAATGGGTCTTGGCTCCACCAGCATGCTTCCCAATGCAGCCTCACGCACGCACACTAAAAGCCTCCAGCTCTTTCTTCAAACTACCAAGTGAGCATCATGTCATTTAAACATATGAAACTTCTCTCACCCCACCAATGTGGGACTAAATCTTGAAGAGTTTTTAAATGTTTCATTAAAACTTTGTTTGTGCACCTAGCTAGCAAGAACCAAGTCCGGGCCCCACAAGTCCAAGAGGTCAGCCACATGCCTCTTTTTCTTTCAAATTACCTTCACTCTTGGCACTTTACCATTTAAAATTCTCTAAGAATCAAATTTGGGTGCATGTGGGATAAACCCACATGAAACCCTTTTACACTTTCTTCCTTCCTCTAGTCATGGTAGTGCACGTGCTTCATTCCCTGGATTGTCTTGGTTTTTACCTTGCATGCCACATGTCCCATGAATTAAAACTGCAAGCATGTGTATTTTTATCTTCTTCTTACCTTGGCGCATGCTTCTACTATATCATATGTACCCTTCATTCTAGTACGCATCAACAACACCTTATGTTTAGAACCTGCAAGTTAAAGTTTTGGTACGCACCTCCTTCCCATTTCATTGTGTATTTACTGAGTGCACAACCTTGTTTTACCTATTAAATTCCTTTGGGCAACAAATGCTCCTTCCATTCCTTGCACATATTTGCTTTAAATATTTTAGGCTGCTCCAAACTGGCACACCCTCTATCACATTGGCACACACCAGCATTTGTTGTTTTACTATGCTACTTGCAAACACTGCAGCTAGCTCCAAACATTCACACACTAGCCTTTGAAAACTCACTCACCGTACAAATTTGGTGCCCATCTCTTTTCCATGTGCACATTTTCTTCCCTCAGGAGCCTCACGCACCCTGCCATCTTATCTAGCATGTGCACCAGCCCTTTTTTACCATGCAAAGTTAGGTAAAACTTTAAGAAACCCCCTCCATAAGAAAAGTGTAAAATCCTGGTGAATCCTACATTAATTTGGGTCAAAAAAATAATATTGTTGGTGAATTTTTTTAATTTGAAAGGAAAAAATATTATTTGTACTGGCGATTTTTTTTCAATTATATGAAAATTCTATAAAATTTTGGTGAATCTTTCATTATTGAAGAAAATCACGATGACAGGAACACATACCTGGAAATTATCATTGTTTCACAGGGGTTTGGGGGCAATGCCCCCGAGATGGGGTCTAGGGGCAGTGCGCTCCAAACATAAAGTTTCATTGAAAGTCTTCGGAATAGAGACACGTGTCAAATCTATATACGTAACACGTACCCTAACATTAAATTTTGACCACATATTGGTGAATATGGTTGTCAGTTACAATAAGCTTTGGAAATTATAGGTGAAATTTTTTAATTTATAGTGTCCAACAATTAATTTGATTGGCGATATTCTGCAAGAAAAGGGGAAAAATACATAAACCAATGGGCGATGGACTTGGGCATTCCACCCAATATTTATAAAGTTCGGGTGACACGGTCAACTTGATATACACATTATATTCACCAAATCTTAGGTTGCTAACATGTGACATTTGCCAAATGGTGAATATTCACCACTAAAGTTTTCCTTGTGCGTAGTGCACACTCTGTTGGTCTTTGCATGTAGTCCAAAGTGAAGTGTGTGCAACACTCCTTTGGCAGCCTCCCTCAAATCATTGTGGTGCTCACAACATAAAAACCATGTGCTACATCACTTGCTAATGCACACATCTCCTTGCAAAATTTTCACACTAAACATCACTTGGTGGGCATACATCCAAACAAGTGTGCACAACATCACAACCAAGGTAAAGGCATTCATAGCATAATAAAGTGCGCACACAACACTTTTATATGACACTGTAGTGTAGGAGCACAAGTAGAGGATTAACATTCCACACCCTATATCTTGACCTTTCATCCAAAATTGTAGTCACTTAGTGAAAACAAGCTATGGTGTCTCAAAGATTTCAATCACACCATGCATTTCCTTACACCTCTACAAAATTGTCCACTAACACCAATTGGCCTCTGGAAGTGGCTTCAAAAATTGACCCAAAGACTTCACAGGAACACACCATCAGAGAATTAAGTTCACTTCCATCATGTAAGTACATTTGTCAAAGGAAATTGCACCAAAATACCTAAGCTAAAAGTTATCACTGACCCAACTCGGCACTCTAGAACATTAACTCTATCCACACTGCCAATCTGCATAAATCACCTCTAGAACTAACTTTGAAAACTCACCAACTAAAACCCTCAAGATCTAAAATCTTGGATACTGATTCAATCCTACATAATGGTAATGAATCCATCATTATATTTCTCGGAAGATCAAAAGGCGAAATACCATTAAACACCAAAGTCATCCTATTAGAAAAATTCTGGAATAAAACAGTGGAATATGCAGAAATCTGATTTAGAATTGGCTTAGGAAAGTGACCAAATTGATTGGTCAAGGTCCATAAATCTTCAAGGTAGGTCACTTCCATGTCTATAATGTAGGACAATAATCAAATTCACTTTCCCTTGAGTTGGGTGCAAACTGGGAGACCACAAAGTAGGTCACTTAGAAATCTGGACTATACACACTCAAAGACATTTAACAATTGGCAAATGGAATGGCTTTGGAAAACTGGTCAGACCAAATCATGGGGGGATAAAAAAATTCATGGAGACTCACTCACATGTCTACAACATAGTGCAAAAACTCCCATGCTATGAATATCAACTGGTTATAAAATGTGATCCTTCGAAGTGGGCCACTTTGTGAAATTTTGGAAACACAGAAAGAAGATTTGGGGAAACCAAATGGCCACTTCCAAATCATATCAGAACTAAAACTTAAGAGCCAAAACCCATTATATATGTCAAATGAAAGGTGATGAACACCTTACCCAAGTGATTCTTCAAGAAAAACAATAGGTCCCTTTATCTATGCACCCAAACTTGGCCTCTTTCAAAGATTTTCAGGGCACTAATCTTATACTTAGAGAAATTTTGAAAATATGGACTCAAAATATATTCTAGATTTTTGAGCTTCAATAGTCTCCACCATTCATTGTTTTTCATATTTCTATTTGAATGGAAAAGAGGATTATCATACTCATTCGTGAATACAGATTCATAGTTTTTCTTGTGAGGAGGGTTATACTTTGGTATCTTATTAGTTTTGTCCTCCTTATTCCCTTTATCCTCATTTGTAAATTCAATCTCAGATTTTCTTATTTTAAATCTTGCAAGTAGATCATTATGAACCCTTTTTAAAGCTTTAGATGCTTTTCTTGGAGGTAAACTAAAAAATATTTGAAAAAATCCATCCAACATTTGTTCCTCTTCTTCATTTTCTTCCTCAAGCTCCTTTTCTATCTCTTGATTTTCATCCTGATATGTAGTGCGATGTGTTTCATGAAAGAACAAATTTCTATTATCTTCTAAAGCATGGTTGTCTATATATTCTTCATCCTCAATTTCAATCTCCCTTTCCCTCTCAGGGAACTTCTTAAACCCAATAAATTTCATGTTTGATGCAGCTTTGATTCTCCTTTTAGGGGTAAATTCCAAGTGACTACTTTCCCCTTTTTGCAAGGATCTTCTTCCCCACATATAGTTAATAGACAAATGCCTAGAATTTTCACTTGTCTTCTTAATGAAACACTGCATATATCAACTTATAGAGTTGCCGCCTCACTTTTTTAGGAAAAATCATTATCTTTTATGAGTTCATTTTCTTCTAGCAGAGTCTATGGGTATATCACAAATAGTTCAAAAAATGTTCTTAAATCTCAAATCTTCAATAAAAAATACCAAAAATTTTGAATGCTTTTTGAATTGTCTTATAGATAGTTCCCTAATGGAGTCACTAATCTATTGGTTGTGTGACTTAGTTGGGGAAAACAAAACTATCTGATCTTTGACAAATCAACACTAGAGTTTCTAGGTAAACTTGAGAAATATTTTTTATGAAAAAATACCCAACAGAGTCTTTAATCTATTGGTTCCCAAAACCATAGATTGGAAATCCAAGAGATTTGTGAATTATCTAATAGGATTACTCAATCATCTTTGGCCAACAAACAAGAATGATATCCTAACCCAATTCTCCTGCACTTTAAGGATTCGTTGAACCTAGGTGGGTAGACCTTCACCTCAAACCCTAATCAATTGGTCAAAGGCTTTTCTATAGAGAATTTAAACCTTATGATCTCCCAAGGTGGCAATGGATCCTTGAGATCAATCAAAATAAATTGTATGAATGTTGTGAATTAAATTATTTTGTAAGAAAATATTATTGTTTATGTATTATGAATATGACTGATGGAACAATGAACTTTGCATTTTGATAAATATTCCCTAAATTAAAAAACAATCTTTAGACTAGTCCTTTATCCCAAATTAGGTAGGTAGTGTCAATCCTTTATCATACCCTCATGTACAACTCTATGAGATAGTGAATCAAACACCATCCACTACCTAAATGATAGAAAAGATCCTTATAGTGCAATAACCTTAGTCTAATCGAATTTAATTTCACTAAGAAAACCAATTAGATAGAGTTAAAAAGACAAGACTTCATATGAAATCTTTGATGATCCAAGATTAAAATTAGAACTTAATCTATCACCAAATATCTAAGTGGTAGTAACTGATTTAAAATAAAAAATCACAAAGAACCAGTATCATCAAAGGTAAATGAACTTATAATCTTCAATTTGGAAAAAATAGGGTCTTTGTATTAATTTTAGAAAATAGGTACAATTTATTTGTGATTTGGTTTCATTGTCCTATATGATCATTTTCAAAAAGTAATGCTTCCATCTAAATCTATATATCTATCTCTATTATCTTTTTTTTCTATTCTATTCTATAGATATTCTATCTTCTATCTCTCTAGCGAATGGTCTTGGTATCCTTCTTATACAAAATGAAAGGATGCGCACAAGCTTTAGAACATCTCATTATTTCCTTAATAATAACTAAAATGCAACTAAATCACCATTAGTTATAATAAAATAAAACAAAAACTAATCTAAAAGAACCAAATCCTCCTCGCTTCATTTCTTGAGCTTTTTTGGCATTGCCTTTGCAATATTCATATAATCATCAAACCATCAAGAAATATATGCATTAGAAGGCCATTTGAACTATTCAATCTAAGAGAGTACTAAGAGAAGATCTAACCATCTTTTCCATCTAGTAACCTGAACCTCTATTTGGAATTTGACAAATTTACTTTCTAAAATAATTATCTTATCAGTAATACTTGAAAATCATCAATCCTAAATGCCCTTTCTTTCTTTAAGTCAGCCAAATTTTTCTACAGTCACTCCATAAAATCTCTCCTCCATTCTTCTAAACCCTTTATATTTCTTGCATCATCAACAATACTTGGACTTGACCAATGTTTAGAGGCTTTTAGTGCCGATAATTTTTTCTCTACTTTACCCTCCTCCTGCTCTATATTACTGAAACTACCGGATATTCTATTCAACATTTGTGCTATGCTTTTTATCTGAGAAGGAGCATCTAGATCTCTCCAAGTGACCTCATGAAACTTGTTTAATTCAAATTGGGAAGGCTTCCATTTCCTCACCAACTCTATAAACACGGGCTTGTTTTTATTAAAAATATCCATCACATGAGACATATTGTTATAGCCAATGTGTACTTCATCACATTTTTCTAGGATGCATTTAATCCTAAAGGATATAATTTCTTCTAGATTCCTATACACACAATCCTTGTGAATATTCTTAGGCTTTTCCCTCTCTCACTATTCTTCCTCTATCAATATCTCTGGAACACTTTTATGTATAACTATGGCACTACTACTGCTAGGAGATTTAAATTTAAGGAGTTATTTCATATTGTGCATCTATAAATACAATCTTTTCATTACCCTATTCATTTCCACTTCTCTTATTTGAATTTCCTCAATCTTATCTCACATGTTCTTCATTTGTTCTTTGTTAAACATAGCCCTATGCATCAAATCTGAAGTAGAAACCAATGGGTTAGTATTATCAATGGTCTGAACAATAGCCATACCTTAAGATCCTTTTGAGAAATCAATTAATTTTGGTTTTTCACTCTTTAATCTAACCCATGTAGCAAGATTTTCTATCTTAGGGTTAAATCTCGATCCTTCAATCTTATCCATAGTTTCAAATTTAGATACAAATTTAGTATCTTCCCACTTTCTCACTTGGTCTAATAAGAACAATTCTTTCAATGTCAATTTGTGCACAATTAACATATTACTATTCTTTACAATTTCCTTAGCTTCGTGTGTAGTACATGTGATTTCATCTAAGTCCAACTCATCAATCATCTATTTCACAATGGCTCCATGCTGAGATTCATCAATATTTTCAAGTCTTTTCTTCTTCTTTTCTTCAAAATCCTTCATCTTATATCTAATCCAAAAATCTTTGAATTCTTGTGTATTTTTAAAATCTTCCTCCTCTAGTAATCTTATAGAAATGGATTCCCTTTCATCATCTATGTCAATTGGTTTTTCACCATCAAGTGTGTGTGCCTCAAAACCATGCACATCATATTGAAACATAGGGGGTGGAGATGCTGCCCTAACTTCTAAATCCTCTTTTAGGATTTTCAAGACATGAGTCACTTCTTCTGAATTAGTTTCACCATCTGATTCATCACATGAAACCAAAGGGACAACATTATTTTCCTGTGGTGTCAAAACTTCTTCTTGGGGAACTGGGGGATGAGAGTCAGAATTAGAATCATTCAATATCAATTTCCTTCTTTTTGGCTTTGGGGAAGAGATAGGATTTTCAATCTCCCTTTCTTTCCCTTTATCCAATTGTGCATTTTATCTGCATATATTTTTGAAATCCTCAATACATTTTTCAATCCTTATAGCTTCAAGATTCACTTCATTATGAAATTTCGGCATACCCTTGCTTAATCTTTCACCTTCTATCTTAGTTAGTATGCACCATTTTCTAACCCTCTAAATAATTGTGTTAACTGTTGGAAACTACAATTGAAACAATTTTTGTATTTTAATTGATGTCAAACCTTAATTGGTAAGATAGTTACTATCTAAGAAATTACTATATCTATTTATTGATGAAAAGGATTAGGGAAAGGGAGATAACAAGAGAATCTAAGGAAAGGTTGAGTTATTTGATACTTGAATGGGTACTTGATTATTTGGCACATCGATAAGATAATGTATTGTTTATCTAAGTAAGAACAAAGACTGAAGAAGAAGGCTTAACCGAGAAAAAGTGAAGAAATATAGTTTAAGCCGAGTGATGTTAGTGTCGACTGAGCACCAGTATATGCTGAGTAAATTTAGTGTTGACCAAACATCAGTTTATGTCGAATGACAAGAAATTACCAAGCAAGATAGTGTTAGTCGAGGAAGACAGTTTGTAGAGATGACCGAGTTACGCAATGATGACTGAGGAGAAGAACACAGTATTGACCGAGTGTCAATAGTTTACATTTGGAGAAATAATTCAGATTCCCAGCCAACATAGTTGAATTCATGGGTTATTTAAATCGTGTTGACTTTATTAATTGATTGTATGGAGAATTTAATGCATGGTAAACCATTTTATTATGGATTCAATGAGAAGTTTGAAGATGTATCAAGAAGGAAGGATGAAGAACTTAAATGTTGGAAGGATTTGATGAATCTGACCTAAACCTAAGATCTACAGAAGAGATTAAGTGAAAAAAGATGGATCTACCTAATTGAAGAGGTATAAAGGAAAACCTAATTGTGAGGTTACATCGTATTCTGAAGTTGTTGATGTTATTGGTTGATAAGTCTAAGTAGATGACTGAAGGTGAAATTGTGAAGGGGTTGATCAAAGTTGTGATTTCTTGAAGTGAATTCCAAGAAGATCAGTGATGGAGATGGAAATGGAACTCAGTCTGTAAATCAACATATATGTGTGAATTGGATCTGTTATTTGCAAAGTGAGTTGTATGTTTTTTAGATTAGAAACTACTGCTACTTTCTAATCATTATATCAGTCTAAATCCTTTAATCAAGGTGGCATTCTAATGGAATGTACTTAAATCCTTTAACCAAGTCACTTTTGATAGAGTGTTTAAATCCTTTAATAGGGTCAAACCTAGTAGTGTGTTTGTAAACCTTTAAAAAGGTTGGATTTTCATAGAGCTCACTTCACAAGAGTGAAAATATCAATAACATGTTACAAAGTGGTTTTTCCCAAATTGGGTTTCCACTATAAATCCTGGTGTTATAATTGTGTGAATGTTTCTATATTTTGCAAGTTAATTACTTTTGGATAGTGGACTTCATGTTATATGTTTCTAATATATATACTTTAGAGACCGAGTTGTGTTGGTGATTAGATATGAGATTGTTGAAGTGTTTAAAAGTTCAATTGGTATATCTAGACTTGAGAACAATTGATTCACCCCCCCCCTCTCTTTTGTTCTAAATAATATTAAAAATTGGTATCAGAGCTATTGGTGCTTCAGAGAAAATTTTAAAGGTACTTGAAGCTAATGATCAAGATGTATAAAAAAGGAGGTACCGAAGTTGAACAAGGAGAACTTCCCTGCATGGCAGAGTCTGATGAAACTACATCTAGTTGGTATTGGTGATTTGGTAAAGTACTATGTTGAACATGACTATGTTATACCTGCTGCACCTTTGACTACTAAGGAGATGAAAACAAAACATGAACACAATCAAGAAATGTTGGAGATTGCATCTACCATAAGCTATCCTAAATTTGAAGATATCAAAGATTGCACTATTGCAAAGGAAATATGGGATACTCTTGCAACCATCTATGGTGGTGATACAAATGTATTGAGAGAAAAATGTGAAAGCTTGAGAGGTAAGTTTGATGAAATGAAAATGCAAGAAGGTGAAAATATTTCTCAGTACTGTGGTGGAATTAAGGAGATAGTGAATGCTATTAGAGGAGCTAATGGAATCATTGATGATGAGAATGTCATTGGTATGGTATTGAGAACTTTTATTCCTATCTATGCTATCTTAATTTTTGCAATCCAAGAATCAAGATGTAACCCTAGTAATGTTCTAACTCTGGAAAGTCTTATTGGTAAGCTTACTACTTTTGAGATATCTAACTATGATAACTACACTGTTCCTAATGTTGAATCTGCATTCAAGTCACAAATGGTTTTGCATCAATCTAAGAGAGAAAAAGAAAAATGTGTGAAAAGTGAAAGTGATAGTGAAAGTGACAGTGATACTTTTGATGAGGAACTAGATGATCTTGAAGCACTCATAGCTAGAAGATTAAAAAGAGGAAACATAAAATATAAAGGTAAACTTCCCATAATCTTTTTTTGATGTAACAAAGTTGGCCATATTGCAGCAAGATGTCCTGATAGGAATGACAAGGATGAGGAAAGAGAAAGAAAGTACAAGGATAAGAGAGATAATAGAGATCATCGAAGGTACAAAGACTATAAGGATAAAGGTAAGAAATCCTTTTATATTTCTGAAGAGGAAACTGACAGTGACAATGATGATTTTGATATTGAAGTAGTTTATGTTGGTATGAAAGATGATTCTGATGAAGATGAGAAAACTGCACTTATTTCTTATGTGAGAAAAGGTGATAAATGGATTATTGATAGTGGTTTCTCACATCACATGGCTAGTGATAAAAGTAAATTTGAAACCCTAGATCATTACAAAGGTAGAAGTGTTAAGTTTGGTAATGATGCACCATGTCCTATGAGAGGTAAATGATCAATTAAGCTAACTAATAAGATCACATGTGAAAATGCATATTGGGTTGAGGGTCTTAACTACAATTTTTTGAGTGCTGCACAACTTAACAAAACTAGTTACCGAGTGGAGTTTCATCACAAAAAGGCTAAAATATTTGATGCTACTGGTGAGCTAATTGGAAGTGGAGAATAGACTAGAGGTAACTTGTTCTATCTAGATCTATCTAAAGAGACAAGTTTTTTTGCACAATTTGATGATGTATGGTTATGGCATAAGAGGCTATGTCATGTAAACTTTGACAATCTGGTAAATATTAGTAAAAAGAAGAAAGTTAGAGGTTTTTAGAGATTGAAGAAACCTGATAATGTGATGTGTAAACAGTGTCAGTTGGGTAAAATGACAAAGTCTAGTTTCAAGAGCAAGACATTTACTTCTAAAAATATTTTGGATTTGGTTCATACTAACCTTTGTGGACCTATGGGTGTACAAAGTTATTTTGGTGCTAAATACTTTATTCTATTTTTTGATGACTACACTAGGATGATGACTATAATGTTTTTGAAAGAAAAATCTGATGCATTTTAGTTGTTTAAGTGGTATTTGGAAAAAGTTGAAAAAGAAATAGGTAAAAGCCTGAAATGTCTAAGATCTGACTAAGGTAGAGAGTTTATATCAAATGAGTTCAATCTATTTTGAAATGATAGAGGAATCAAGAGATAGATGTCTGCACCTAGAACACCTCCATAGAATGGTATAGGTGAGAGGAGAAATGGGTCAATTATGGATTGTGCAAGAACACTAATGATTGAGAATAATGTTGCACAAAAATACTAGAGAGAAGTTGTGAGTATAGCCATTTATACCTTAAACCGAGTACAAATCAAGAAAGGTACAAATGCTACACCTTATGAATTATGACATGGATATGCACCTAATGTGAAATACTTTAGAATCTTTGGGAGTAAATGCTATATACTGAAAGATAATAGGAATGGAAGTTTGATACAAAAAGTGATGAAGGCATATTCCTAGGTTATTCCACTAAGAGAAAAGCTTATAAGTGTTTGAATTCTAACACTAATAAAGTTGTGGAAAGTGCAAATGTGAGAGTTGATGAATATGTAGAAAAGAATGAACAAGAAGGTAAACAAGAACCTAAAGATTATAGATCTTTTGTCTATAATGGAAGAAGGAGAGGCAAGTAACACACTTACACTAGATGCAAAGTCATGGGTAAACAATGTTGAGGATCAGGAGGATGCTATCAAGAAATCAGAAGCTGAAACTAAAAATTTTCATGATGAACCTGAAGATTAAGAAGAAAATAAATTTGAACATACATTGGCACAGTATATGAGAAGACATCATAAGCCCGAGAAAATCATTGGAGATAAGGAATCTGGAGTCTTGACTAGAAGTAAGTTGAAAGACCCTACATGTTTATTAGGTGAGTTTGAGCCTAAGATAGTAAAAGATGATTTAGAGAATGAAGATTGGATTCAAGCTATGAATGAAGAAATAGATCAAATAGAAAAGAACAATACCTAGACTCTGGTGCTGAGACCATAAAATAAGAATGTTATTGGAACAAAATGGGTATTCAGAAACAAGCTTAATGAACTTGGACAAGTCAAAAGGAACAAGGCAAGATTGGTATGCAAGGGTTATGCACAAGAAGAAGGAATAGACTATGGGGAAACATTTTCCCCTATAGAAAGATTAGAAGGAGTGAGAACTCTACTTGCATATGCTACATACAGAGATTTCAAAGTATATCAGATGGATGTAAAATCTACATTTCTGAATGGTATATTAGAAGAAGAATTATACATTGAACAACCTAAAGGATTTGTTGATCCAAACAAGAAAAATATGGTTTGCAAATTGAACAAGGTGTTGTATGGATTGAAACAAGCCCCCAGAGCATGGTATGAGAGGCTGCACAATTATTTGATAAATATTGGATTTGAAAGGACAAATGATAACATCAATTTGTACATGAAAGTTGAAGAAGGTAAAGGGATTTTGTTAGCTGAAATTTTTTTGGATGATATCATATTTTGAGGACAAGATGTTGTATGTTAGAAATTTTCAAATGAGATGCAAAATGAGTGTGAGATGTCTATGTTTGGTGAGATAAAATTCTTTGTTGGGTTGCAAGTCTATCTAATGGAGAAAGGTATCTTTATCACACAATCTAAATATTTCAAAGAGATACTTAAAACTTTTAGTATGGAGGATTCTAGACCAGTAAGTACTCCTATGGCTACTAGATAGAAACTATCTAAAAATGATGATACTGCTGAAGTGAATCAAACCCTGTATAGATCCATGATTGGAAAGCTACAATATGTTGTCCATAATAGACAAGATATTGCCCTAGTAGTTGGGATTGTGGCAAGATTCTCTACCAATCCTAAGGAAAATCATATGATGGCAGTGAAGAGAATACTAAGATATTTGAAAGGGACAGAAGATTATGGATTGTACTACAAGAAGAATGAGAAATTTGAACTAAGATCCTACACTGATGTAGATTAGGAAGGAAATGTTGATGAAAAGAAAAGTACAAGTGGTGGAGCATTCTTTCTAGGAAAGAGATTAGTTTCCTAGACAAGCAAGAAACAAAACTATATTTCCCAATCTACAACATAAGTTGAGTATGTAGCAGTTGCAGTGAACTATTCAAATCTGGTATGGATCAAGCAATTGTTGAAAGGAATGAAAGAGGAAATCACCGAGCCAGTTGTTATTTTTTGTGATAACACAAGTGCTATCAACATATCAAAGAATCCAATGATGCACACAAAGACTAAACATATTTCTATCAAGTATCATTACTTGAGGGGATTGGTACAAGATAAAGAAGTGAGAATGGAATATGTGAATACAAAGGAACAACTAGTAGACATATTCACAAAAGCTTTACCTAAGGATGGTCATGAATATCTTAGAGGTAAATTAGGGGTGCTTCCCCTAGCCAAAGCTTCTTAGTCAACTAGGAGCACTGCATCAAATGTGCTACACATAATTTCTGACAAATTGATGCAAGAAAGATCACACTTTAAGAGTTGCCTAGAGTTGTGAAAAGTAAAGCAAAGCTGATAATTAGTCATAAGCAAGATGACAGAGGGACAAATACAAATATTGAACTGACAATATGGCACTTACATATGAAAGATGTAAGTGCTAGATACTGCTTTGGAATTATTATCAAAGAGGGAGAGATTTAGATGAAAACACATAAATAATGAACACTGAGGTATATGTTCTGAGATTCAGAGAATCAGAGGGAGAGAGATACATAAAAGATTCAGAGGGAGTAACTATGTGAATGGTCAAGCAAGGATAAGTTGTTGTGAATCAGAATGAAGCTAAGGATATTATAAATCTTTCTGATGCACTGACATTTTTGGATTGGTTGGAAAATCATGTTTTATTCATGTGGTGTTGCCATCAATGCCAAAGAGGGAGATTGTTGGAAATTGCAATTGAAGCAATTGTTGTATTGTCATTGATTGTTGGAAATTTGGCTCAGTAGGATATCAAGTTGTTGTCATTATGGAAACATATAATCTCTATGAAGATCGCACTATGATAGCAAGCATTTTTGTAAGAGCGCAAGTAAAATTTTCTAAGTATAAGTAGCATTTTCCAGTATAACTAGAGATAGTTTTGGATAGCGATGTTGACAAAAGTGGGTTCAGTGCATGCACACTTGAAAATGGATAATTATATGTATGACAAAGACACATATGAAAGAACAAGTTTGTACGACATGTATGAAAGGAGATATTGAAAGATTACAGAGACAGAGTCGAAGCCAATTGAACAGAGAAAAAAGATAGAACAAGAATATTAGTTAAGGAATTATTTTGTTTATCAAAATAATGACTTAACCATACAAGGGATGACATCCTAGATGTTAACTCTTGGGAAGCATAAGTTAATTTTGTATTTTGGAAAGAGTTTATGTTTTGTAAAGCTGACTGTAAAGTTATTATTCTTAATAACTTGTATATATGTAAGAAGCATGCAATGCGAAGATATAGATAATGTAATAAGATATTGTAATGCTATGATGTAAAGTTGTAATTTGTAAAAGAAAAGTAAGAAGACTTTGTATATGAAAGTGAAGAAGCGAGAAAGCTAAATCAGAATAGGAAATCTATTCGGCAGTAGTGAAAGGTTATGTACTTTACCTTTTGTAATCAAATATCATTGTTTATTACATGTTTGGGCAATGATATCATCTTGTAAACATTCTATTCTATGATACCAACTCTTAGCAGGGTTGAGGCTTTTAACAAGGCCTAGAGTCCTTTAATCAAGAAAAAGAGACTATATGTATGTAATAGACTCCTAACAAGGTCAACATCCTTAACCAGATGCTTTTGATTAGTGGATCAGTTGTGGGTATCATCTCCATCGGGGTTTTCCCTTGGCCAGGGTTTCCTTGAGAACAAACATGGTGTTATGAGTTCATTTTCTTTATTGCTATGCATGTTATTTAGTTTACTTTGTTTTGCAAGAATCAAGATAATTTTTTATATCCATAATTGGGAAAAAGTAAAAGTTTGTATAATATTGATTCACCC
This sequence comes from Chamaecyparis obtusa, assembly GCA_027943335.1. Lineage (NCBI taxonomy): Eukaryota > Viridiplantae > Streptophyta > Pinopsida > Cupressales > Cupressaceae > Chamaecyparis > Chamaecyparis obtusa. Next base: position 706,086 of record BSBK01006566.1, read on the forward strand.
TCCCTCTTAGTATTCCCTATTTCTAACAATTGGTATCAGAGTTTAGTTACTCAGAAGAAATTTATTCAGAGAAAGCCTAGCAGCTTGAGTAAGATCTCTATGGATATGGATCAATTACAGAAGAATCTTGAAGAAGCTCTTGAATAGATTGACATTCTTACAGAAGAAAGAGATACTCTGAAAGGGAAATTTGATGATGCGAAGAACTTCATTGAGAAACTAAAAGAAAAAGTGGAAGAACTAAAATCAAAGAAAGAACCTACAATTCAAATCAAAGATTTTGATGAAGTCTCAAATCTAAAGAAAGAAAATGAGATCCTTAAACATGATTTAAAGATTGTAGATCTGATGTTAAGTTTGAAAGATGAAAATAGCAAGAATGAATCAAATTTGAAATTTGAAAATGAAGATTTGAAGTCTAAACTTTGTAAAGTGACATCCGAACTTGAGAAAACCAAATTACAGTATGATGAACTTGAGAAGTATAATACAATTGTGAAAGGTGAATTGACTAAGTCTAAACAACATCTTGAGAAACTATTTTCCACCAGTGAGAATATTGATGAACAAATATCTTATCAAAAACCTTATTATGATACAACTAGTCTTGGATTTAATTCATATAAGACAAGTGAAGAATGCAAGGAACCAGATCTGAAAACCTCTGAAGATGAAAAGAAATCTGATGAAGCTAACAAATCTGAAGACATACCTAATCCACCTAAAGAAGATGAACCACCTAAAGATACACAAAGAGAATTCAAAGGTAGATGTTTTGCATGTAATACTTTGGGACATATGAAGAAAGATTTCACATGTAAGAAATTCAAACCTCTCAATGGTTATTGTTATAATTTTCATGGTTTTGGACATAGAGCTATTGATTGTAAGAAACCTAGATCTAATGATAATAATAGTAGTATAATGTTTAGAGATACTAACCATGCAGATAAGAGACCTACTAAAGATATGAACAGAAGAAATGGAGTTGTGTGTTATAGATGCAATAAGATCAGACATATTTCCAGAAATTACAGATCACAAATCAACTAGATAGGACCGAGATATGGAAACAATGGATTAGTTTTCCAGATATGTAACAAATTTGGTCACACAACAAGATTTCATAGAATGAACAACATGAGAAACCCTAATCCTAGAAGCTATACAAGGAGAAATGAGAATGCAAACAATAGTCAAAAAGGATGTTGTAGTAACTCAGAAGAAGTTAAATTTGTTAAAGCCACAGATCAAGAAGACACACTCAGTACACAAGGTAATCAGATAGGTGAAGTATCTGATAGTAAGTGTGAATCTATTCCTAACCCATCTCAAAGCACTTAATTCATAAAGAATGCATTAGAATAGGAAATTAGGATAATGTAAAAGTTAGAGTAGATTTAATTGAGTCTTGTGCAGTTAATGTAAGGTAGTATATGATGTAATCATGCTATGGTTAAGAGAACATGAGATAATATGAATGTATGTGAGTTCGCAAAAAGAATGAAGTTTTGCAGGAAAATAGGAACAAATTTTTGGAAAGAAGCAGCAAAATAATTGAATGTGATGTCATAATCTTGAAAGATTGAATGGATAAAAGCTTATGATTGTAATCACCTAAAATCAGGCTAATAGAACCTAAGGCCCTATTTGCCTTTAATTCGACATATAACCTTGATTATGTTAATTTGATTCCCAATCATTAACATAAGTCCCAGAAATTCAATCAAATCCTAAATCAAGCATTTATCACTAAGGTTTCAAGCTAAATCAAGACAATTAACTCTAGGCCTATTTAATTAATTCAACCCCACCAAATGCATGGCTAGAGTTATTAATTAAAAAAAATTCATAAATACCTCTTAAATCAAAGAAACACAGCAAACACACCCTAATGATTAAGAGGCTCTCACATGGATCAAGGATCAAGCCAAGATGCATCTCAACCACTCCTCATGGATGCATCTCAATCGTTCAATTCATTCAATCTTCTATAAAAGAGAATTTTCAAATCTTATTTCTTCTTCCACATGCTTGAATTTTTGAGGCTTCATAATCCTTGATTATTGAACTCTCATGCTTGGGAATTTGCCTACTAATGCCTTAATTTGATAGTTGTTTCCATGTTTTTCATGCTTAGATCCATGCTTTAGTTAATTAGAGAACACTTCAATTTGGCTTAAAATGGAAAGAATGTACTCTTGAATCTCTTATTTTAGTGTATATTGTCACTATTTAAGGGTCCAATCTGAGAGTAATTAACCCCTTATTTCACACTCACATTAATTAGAGAGAAATAGGATTCTTTTGCTTGTTAATTTCTTCAATTACATGCTTATTTTCTCTAAAAAGTGATGTTATTATCCTATTGAAGTGTTGTGTTGTAAGCCACAAACTCACACACACATTTTTGGTGCCCACCATGGGCCTGAGCCCCAGATTTCCTAATTTTTTAGCATTTTAAACTAACTTTCACCGTGTCTTTTTTTTGCCAGAGGATCGCATCTAGGAAGAACATCTACATACTACATTTCTTGGATCGCATCCCAAATTCTAGGATCGCATCTGAGAACAAGGTTGCATTTGGTTAAATTCAGGATCGCATTTGGTGATCTAGGTCGTATTTGGGAAATTGAGTTGTTTCTGGTAAACAGGATTGCATGTGGGAAAATCTAGGATCACATTTGGGGGAATTAATTGCATTATTGGGTTTTCTAGTTCCTAACAAGTTTGTTTGTTGATTTCTCTAGTTTTTGGCAACCTAACTGTGGTTTGCAAGTTGAAATATAGAGACCCAAATGCTAACCATTGTTTTAATTTTCTTTAAATGGATAAAATAAACTTCATGCATCTTATTTTGAGCACTTAAATATAATCTAATTTTACCTTGTAAATCAATTATAGGATTATGCTCTTTTCCCCTTGAGGGAAAATCAGAAACTCAAAAGTTGGTTTACACCTTGGAGTTAAATTGAGGAATGAATGCTAACAATTGCATTTTCAATTTTCCTTAAAGCATTATCTTTGGATTTTGGGATTTCTAACAAGCTAACATGCTAATGGGTAAATTTGGTGTTTGTATGTGATTTTGAAAAGCTTAACAGTGGTTTGCAGGATGTTTGCCTAAGATAAAACCAAAAGACTACTAATGCTTGTCATGCAGGTTGCCTCTAAAGAAAATTCAAAACAAGAACTTCATGCTTGATTTTTCTAGGAATCTTAAAACAATTTGAGATCAAGTTGCAAACCAATTAGAGGATTATGCTCTTTTCCCCTTGAGGGAAAATCAGAAACTCAAAAGTTGGCTTGTTATTTGGCATCAAATTAGAGTAATTGAATCTTAAATATGCATGGTGTGTTTGGGATTTGTGGTATAAGTTAGGAGATTATGCTCTTCTCCTTCATGGAGAACTAGAAATATAGAGCTTACAATCATTTATCCATTTACTTTATTGCAAACCTTTAGAGGGCCTACCGGTTGAGGAAAAAATCTCCCAGGAATGACCCAAGTGGGGACAAGTCTTACGCCGACTCTTCCACCCCACTATAAAATTTGACGCTTCCTTGAGGCTAAAGCCTTGGAAGACATGATCTATCTTGTCTTGGGAGATTGATGATCAATCCCAATGATAGACTTGGATTTTGTGTAGAGTGGAGCCACTTAAATCTTGCTTGCAAGACTACACACTTTCAAGTTCCTATAGGGTTAACAACCTCAATCCTGCTTGCGGGACTATGGGAGATGATTGTGAATGGATGCCTTCATTAAAAGATCTATGTTAGATGCCACCTAGATCACCCCTGAAAGGTTGTTATCACTTGTACAAGGCAAATAGTAATTGCCCCAAGACATTCACCATATCGAGACCCCATTGACATTACCACTTAGATAATATGGGCTCCAATATCCATTGCATGTTATTGGACTACCATATTCTAAGGAGTCTTTGGGTGTGTTCCTAAGTCAATGAACAAGTGGTTTCAATCTCTACCTAGTATAAGGTAGGTTAGGTGTGTCTAATTTAAAATGATTGCTTGGTGTGTCTTAAATACAAATTCAGATAATCAGCCCCAAATGAACAAGCACAGAGCATTTACAAGCATTTAAAAATACCTAATAGTCACTGAAATCTGACAGACATGACCCATTTTCTGAGAAACACTGAAACTACAAATTTCTTGTCATCATAAGATCGCATCCAATATTCTTGAGTCACATCCCACATCCTGCATCCCAGATCGCATCTGTTCAAACCTGGATCACATCTGGTGGTCACACCATTTCCCGAGTCACATCTGGTGCACATTCCATTTCCTGAGTCACATTCGAGGTTCCAAATTGTTTACCAGTCACTTATATAGGATTGCATCTAGGACAAAGAGCACTTCCATACCTTCCAAAAGAAATTTTTTTACATTTTCAGATACCCATTTGGCTCATTAGTAAGTTCATATTGTCAAAACATAGTCATTTGATAACCAGAGAGTCATCTTTGAAAGTGTCTTGTCACCTTGCATGGTCCCTATCTACATTGTCCAATTGTGCAATCAGTTTATCCAATCAGCTACAACCAAGTTCTCAGCTCATAAATAGGGTACTTTGACACCCTTTGACACTGAAACTTTTACATTATCAAATCCACTTGCACTTTGGTTCCCAACTCATAAATAGGGCACTGTAACCTCATTTGATGTTGGATCCATAAAACAACATTTCAAACCCACTCTTCCATCCTTGGATCCACAATCAGACATTGCAAACAATCAGACTCACTTTTGAACACAAGACATTCATTGGTTCCTCAATCCATCTTTCATGGTTGTTACAAGGCACAAAGCTTACCATTTTAGAAGAAACCCATTTGTAGATGAAGTACAATTACACACCTTTGAAATAGGAGAGACCTCAAGAATCAATCCCCTATTTGGTACTACACCAAGCACTACTCATACAGTGACACCTGAACAAACAAACATGAACAACCAAGATGATTACCGATGGGATGAAAGATATCATGACCAAGATAACTGAGAAGAACATGTTAAATAGAAAGAAGAGATACAATACCATGAGACATATCAGGATGATGATGATGATGATGATGAAGATCCCACTAAAAATGATTACCAAAAGGCTATAAATAGAAAATGATTCAACAAGATCCTTGAGAGAACTTTGGATGAAAACAAAGAGAAATATTTCCTAGAACTCACCTCTCAAGGTGTGAAATTACCAAAGGATTATGATGTGAGTCAACTCAAGATAAAGGAAGACCTTAGTCCTATATCAATTCTAACAAGACAACTAACTGCTTTACGAGTAGAAATCCAAGAACTCAAAAAAGAAAAAGACAAACCAAAAGAATCATATTCCTTGGAACACATATGTCCTTTCCCTTTTGACAAGGGACTCAAAATGATTCCATTTCCTAAGAATGTCACAATACCAAAGTATGACAAATATATGGGAGATTCTGACCCTTAAGATCATGTGAGTGAGTTTTGCACAACTAGTATGGAGTTCATGCATGAACAAACATATCTCATGAGGCTATTTCCACGAAGCCTAGGTGGACAAGCTATGGATTGGTTTTCCAAATTACCCATAGGAATCAAAACATTTGATGAACTAGTGAAAAAATTCATACAACAATACTCCTACAATATCCAACACACAGTCACAATGTTGGATCTATGCAACACCAAGCAGAAAATGGGAGAATCATTCTTGAGTTTCCTACAAAGATGGAGAAAAATATTTGCATGATATGCTAGGCAGATACTTGAAAATGAAAAGATGGATATCTTCATTAACAACTTGGTTCCTAAAATGGATTTCCCTATACAATTGCAAGGACCACCAAGTTTTGACAAAATGATAGATAGTGCTATCAAAATTGAGGAAGTCCTAATCAAGAAGGGTGACATTACCATCAACAAGGAAAATAAAGAAAAATATTATTCCTCCAAGGACAAGTACAAGTACACAAACAAGAAAAAAAATAATATGGTTAATGATGGAGTTGTTGATACTCCTAATGTCAAACCTAAACCATATGTTTTCAATCTTACAACAAGTCTTCAAACGAACAAGAATCTGAGTCCTACTATGACACCAACGATAAACAATACTTACAATAAATCTCCTGCTCGAAGAGAAACTTGGGCACCAAGGCCCAAGAGAATATTTACACCATTGGGAGACACCTTGGAAGTGGTTCTAAAGTCACTTATGGATAACAAAATCATTACAATTCCTTATTCCAAACCTTGGGATCTAGAAGACAAACCCAAGTGGTGGAATGGCAATAATTATTGCGAGTTCCATTGTAATAAAGGACACAAAACCAATAACTGCCTAAAACTAAGACATGCTAATCAGGATCTCATTGAAGAAGGAAAAATCAAGGTAGATGGACATCACACAAATAATGATCATAAGGCATTTCAAACACCATTACCTAACTATGAGAAAGGAGAATCTTCAAAAAGAAATAAAATCTTTTGATAATGACAATGTAATCAATATGATGGAACCATGTGAACACTCTATCAATATGATCACTCTAAGAGGAGTTAAAAACAAAGCTAAATCCTCTAATGTTGTAATGCAAAGTCAAGATAAACTCACTCTCAAAGGGGCTCCAACATCTAAAGAACCAGCTACAACAACAACAACATCTAAACAAGCGGTGCTACCTCCAAAGTTCAATCTCATGGAACAATTACAAAAGACACCCGCTCAGATATCTATCCTAGAGTTGTTGAAAATCTCCCCTAGTCATAGGGAAGTTCTTGATCAAGCCCTACTTAGCACTAATGTACCAAAAGATCTAGATGTGGATAGATTCCAAGCTATGGTTGGTCACTTGAATTCCCCACACTACTTATCTTTTTATGAAGAGGATGATAAATCATTGAGCCAACCACATAACAAACCTTTGCACTTAAAAGTCCTTATTTGTAAACACTAAATCAAACATGTCTTGATAGATGGAGGTGCTGGTTTGAATATTTGCACATACAACTTGATAAAACAATTGGGTTTCTCAAAACATGCAATTGATCCTAGAAGAAAGATAACAATCAAGGCTTATGATGAAGAAGAGAGATCATCCAAAGGATTAGTTGTTTTACCTATCAAAGTGGGACCGGTGGTGAAAGATGTCCTATGTCAAATTCTTGATCTCCCTCTTTCTTACAACATTCTTCTTGGAAGACCATGGATACACTAAATGCAAGATGTGCCTTCAACTTACCATCAATGCCTAAAATTTCCTCATAATGGGGTGGAGGTCACTATTCTAGCAGATACTACATATTCTTACAAAAATCTCAAGAAAATAGAAAGCATAGTTCCTCATAACAAAGAAAGCTCTCATAAGGAGGAAACATCCAAAGAAATGGTTTTGAAAAGCTTTTCTAAAAAGATCAACATCCAAGAAACAAGCATGCAAGAATACAAGATAGACCCTGCAATGTCTTTAATGGATCTTCCCATCTCTCCTAGAACACAAGGTAGACCATCATCAACATTTATACCATCCAATGGTAGTGCTCTAACTATACATGAAGGAAATAGAATGGTGAAAGAAAAAGTATCCCTTGAAGAGGAAAATGAAGAAAAGGCTATTTTGCAATGGCTTTATAAAGAACCTGAAGAAGATGGGAATGTTAAACATGTTGAGATATCTCAAATAAAATATGGGAAAGGATATGAACTTATGAAATAGATTGGTTACAAAGGAAAAGGACCATTGGGACAACACAAAAAAGGACTAGTAGAACCTCTATACATGGACTTCAGAAATCCCAAAGACAAGACTAGATTAGGCTTCAAAGAAGCTAGATTTCATCCCACAACATAAAGTGGTCCTATATTTGATAGATCAGGAGACTCAGATGACGAAGAAGAAATAATAGGACAACCTATCGCCTATGAAAGGTTGCTGCTATTACAAGGAGATCCCCTATCAGAAATTGGTACCAATGTTGAACAAGAACCAAAAGAAGAAAAAACAAGAGAATATAACACAGAAATAGAACAACAGAGCCTTATTGATGACACACCTCATTTTGATGAGGAGCCTCCACAAGAACCATTGCAAAAAGAAGAGAACCATGCTAATGAAGAAGATGAAGTACCCATGACTATTGCCCACTTCTTGGGGGTTTTAGATTATAGTCAAGTAGGCTCACATGAATATGAATGGGATGTCCTTTTTGATGCCACCATGGACATAGAGATAGATGTGATACACAAATTTGCTCCTAGAGTCTTGATTGAAGAAGGGGAAAGTTCTAATGTTAGATCACTAGAGTTAGATCCACATAAAATTAACATGAACTCTAATAATAATGAACATGACTCTAATAATCCTAACATCTATTTAGAAGAAAACTTAATAGATGATATCTTGCAAGTTACGAACAATGATAACAATGCGGTGTTGTCTCTTGAACCTACTAAATCTTTGTCCTTGAAATACCCTGACTTGATAGACTGGGATGAACCTACAAACACAAGCTTGTATCCTTTGACAATGACTATTCCATAGCCTGTTCTCTCAATGCTTGTGAACCCTTTCTTTCTTCTACCAGTGCAAAGAGAGAAACTATGACTGAGGAGGATATCAAGTTTCTTAGTCTCAAAAAGAAAAACAAAAAGAACAAGAGATCTGATGGTGAAAACCACTTAGTGGTAGTATTAGATCCTAAAAGAGAAAAATAAAAAGACGTATCCGATGGTGAAAACCTCTTTGAGACACCAAAGGGTGGGATTCTTGATATCCTCCTAGATCACTTTCAAGAAAGATCATTAGTTTTGATTGAACCCACACAACCCATTAATTTGGGAACAACAGAAGCTCCTCAGTTGATCCACATTGCTCAGTCATTGACAGAAGATGAAAAGATCCAATTCACTGATTTCTTCAGAGAAAATAAGATCATCTTTGCTTGGTCTTATTTAGATATGCTAGGATTGGACACCGACTTAATCGTGCATCATTTGTCTATTTCACCAGATGTAAAACCAGTAAAGCAAAAAATTAGAAAAATGAATCCACATGTGGCCTTGCTAGTGAAAGCAGAATTGGAAAAAATATTGAAAGCTGGATTCATTAGGGCTATTTATTATGCGGAGTGGATATCAAACATAGTTCTTGTTTCTAAGGCGAACAAGTCCATAAGAGTTTGCATAGACTTTAGGGACCTCAACAAGACTTGTCCAAAAGATGATTTTCCACTTCCAAACATAGACATGATTGTGGACTTAATAGCTGGTTATGAGATGTACTCCCTAATGGATGGATTTTCAGGATATAATCAGATCAAAATTTCTCCTAAAGAACAAGAGAAAACAACATTCACATGCACATGGGGAACCTACTATTGGAATGTAATTACATTTGGTCTCAAAAATGCAGGTGCCACTTACCAAAGAGAAATGACCACAATATTCCATGACATGATGCACAAGAACATGAAAGACTATGTTGATGACACCTTGGCAAAATCAAAGCTAAGGACTACACACATAGAAGACTTAAGGAAGATCTTTGATATAATGGAATAGTTTCAATTAAGACTTAATTATAAGAAGTGCACATTTGGTGTGTCATCTGGAAAACTATTAGGATTCATAGTTTCAGCAAAGGGAATTGAGGTGGATCCAACAAAAGTAAAGGCTATTCTAGAGATGCAACCACCAAGGAACATTATTCAAATGATAACACTACAAGGCAAGCTACAATCCATAAGAAGGTTCATATCTCAGTTGGCAGACAAAGCACAACCTTCCACAAAGTTGATGTAGAAAGGAACCGCATTCACTTGGGATGAGCAATGTGAAGAGAATTTTACCCAAGTCAAGAAGCATTTGATGAAGCCTCCTATTCTAATGGCACCAATTTATGGAAAACCTCTATTACTCTACATATTAGCTAGAGATACATCATTAGGGGTATTACTTGCACAAGAAGATGAAGCAAAGAAAGAAAGAGCCATATATTACATCAGTAGAACCTTAGTCACATTTGAGCTAAACTATTCAATGATTGAGAAGGCATGCTTAGCAGTGGTGTTCACATCTCAGAAGCTTAGACACTACATGTTATGACACAATGTGAAGCTGGTAGCTAAAATTGATCTACTGAAATACTTGTTGAGCAAAGCAATGCTAACAGGAAGGCTAGCTAAGTGGGGTCCTAATCCTAAGTGAATTTGATATTGAATATGTGGATAGAAAAGCCATTAAAGGACAAGTGATTGCTGATCAACTTGAAGAGACACCACTAACTGATGACAAGCCCTTACTTGTGGAGTTTCTAGATGAATCTATCATGCACTTAACAGAACATCCCTAGAAAATGTACTTTGATGGTTCCTTCACACAACAAGGATTAGGAGCTAGATGCTTATTTATTACACCACAAGGATATAAGATTCCCAAGGCATACAAAATGATTTTTCCATGCACCAACAATATAGTAGAGTATGAAGCTCTTGTGAATGGACTCAAGCTTGCAATAGAATGGAAAATCATTGAATTACACATCTATGAAGATTCGCAACTCATTATCAATCAAGTCAATGGTGACTATCAGACTAAGGATGAAAAACTAATGCCCTACAAAATAATGGTGGATGACTTGAAAAAGTACTTCATCTTCATTAAATTTCAGCAAATTCCAAGATGAAAGAATAGAGTAGCTGATGTGATGGATACCTTAGCATCCATGTTAAAATTGGAGGAGCAACAATTTCACTATGACTTCCTAGTGGAAGAACTCCCTTTCCCAGCTTATGACTCACCTGAATGCCAAATTTTTTGTGCCCTGGAAACCCAAGTGTTATCTAGATACATCCATATCTATTCCTATCTTAAAGACCAAACAATTCCTGAAGGCTATTCTAGAAATGAAAAGAGATCCCTCATAAGAGAAGCATCACATTATGTAATCATCACTAATGACTTATTTAGACGTAGTCTAGATGCCATGCTTCTTAGGTGTTTAGAACATGAAGAGTATAATCGTGTATTAAAAGAAGTTCATGAAAGTGTGTGTGGGTCACACTTGAATGGTTTTTCATTAGCTAAGAAGATTTTAATGGTTGGGTATTATTGGCCCACTATGGAGAAAGATGCTATCCACTTTGCAAAAACCTGTAAGAAATGCTAGATCCATGGTAATCTGATACATGCTCTAGCTAGAGAGCTGATTCCCTTCATAACACATTGGCCATTTCAGTAGTGGGCCTTTGATTTGGTTGGTCAGATTTACCCTAATTCATCTAATGGACATAAATGCATCGTCACTACAATTGAGTATTTCACAAAATGGGTGGAGGTTGTCCCACTGTCCAATGCAACAGGAAAAAAAATTTCAATGTTCATATTGAATTACATCATTTGCCATTATGGCATACCCTCGTCAATTGTGACTGAAAATGGGGGCCAATTCAAGAAAAAATACATGGATGAGATGTGTCTTCAATTTAAGATCACTCAACACTGTTCCTCAATATATTACCCTCAAGGTAATGGACAGGTTGAAGCATCAAACAAAAACATTCTAAAAATCTTGCATATGATAGTAAAAAAATTAGGAAGGGATTGGCATTTGCAAATCAATCCAGCATTGTGAGCTTATAGAACAAGCATTAGAACACCAATTGGTGCAACTCCTTTCATACTAGTCTATGGATTAGAAGCAGTCTTAACAGTTGAAGTTGAGATTCCATCACTGAGGGTATCACTGAAACATCTAGTCACTGATGAGGACTATAGAATCTCTAGACTACAAGAACTTGAATTACTAGATGAGCACAAAAAATAGGCATTTGATCATCTCAAAGCTTACAATAAGAGAATGTCAAGAGGATACAACAAGAAAGTAAAACCAATAAGTTTTCAAATAGGATATCTAGTCCTAAGAAAAAATCCTAAGAATCAACACAATGGAGAACAAAAAGGGAAATTTGAACCCAACTAGTTGGGTCCCTTTGTCATTACAACAACATTTGGATCAGGAGCCTACCAATTGGCTACGCCTGAAGGAGATGTTTTACTAAATCCAATCAATACTCTACATCTGAAAAGGTTTCATGCCTGACATTCTGGAGGTAGTTCTTGTACAGTGAAAAGAGTCCTGAAAAAGGTTCAAAAACAACAAATATGGATCCTGAAAAAAAACCAAAAATAATGGAAAAAGTCCTAAAAAATGACCATCTCGGTGAAAACCTAGCAAACAAGCACCATGATAGAAAAAATAGAATAAAATTGTGGCCAAGTGGTGAAAACCTAGTAAATAGGCACTACTTGTGATCAACTCTCTATCTATCAAGACAACTCTTGCACCTTTGGCCTATGCAAATATTGATTTGTATATATCCTTCAGTCACTTTTGTGACACACCAAATCCTAAGAGAACTTTCAGAAAAATATGCCTTCCTAAGACTGGAATCTATCCACATTAGGGTCCTAGGTAAATTGTTTATCCCTAGGGGGAATTTGATCACAATCACATTGGTTGACAAGATGATGAGTCCGCAATTGACAATAAACTATGAACAATGGTATTTTTCAATACCACCCTCATCTGCAATTGACAATAAACTACAAAAAATGGTGTTTTTAAACACCAACGAGCTATACTAAAATGTGTTTCTCAATACAATTTCATGATAAAAAGAGTGTTTTTAAACACTAAAAATAGGTGAGACACTTATGGATGAAGAAATGAATCTTTGTTTGATAATAGTTTTTATGTGTGTGTTTGCGATATTAATCAAAAGTGTTTCTAAATACTATAACCACAACTGTCTACTTTTATTATGCAAATACAATGATCATGCTAAAGGACAATGAACTTTTCTTATTATCAATTTTTTATTGTTATGTTTCCTTGAGTAACTCGATGATGTCTATGGACTAAGAGGAACAAGGACTGGGGGCATAATATTTTCTTTGTCTTCTATTTGTGGTAATAAATTCAATGATTTGAGGTGATCATGGGGAATGGGTTTCTACTATAAGTTCCTCCATCATGATTGGAATGCCATGTATACCTCAACCTATTTCCTATGAAAACCTTAGTGAGGTTGGATCTACTTCCTTGCCTATTTAAAAATTAACAAAGATAAACTATTCCTTAGTAAGGTGCACGATTAATCAGATTATACCCTAGGATATGAATACAAAATGAAAGGTCATTGCGGGTATACATTTACACATTGTGCACTAGAAAAGAAATGGTTTATATCAAACAAGAAGTAATTGACAAAACATTCTGGTTGGGTGCTTTAATGTTTAGGTTGTCTTCCAACATGGTGAATAAAAAGGATGTATTCATATTTTCAAGATTGCTAAATATATCAGTGAAAATTGTACTATCCTAATGAGGTCCCACTAACAAAAGCTCTATGATGAAAAACAACCCACTTTGAATAAAAAGTGTATGTCCTAGGTGTCTTAGTCTAGGTGCATTTCATTGGTTAATTATATTTAGGTTCATTTTAGTTGCATATCATATTAATTTGTATTAAGGTTCATTTAGATGCATTTCATTGTCTTCAGTTACATTGAAATTCATTTTAATTTGCATTCATTTTAAATCTTGCATAAGCATGAAAGTGTGGATTCAACTATCTAAGGCATTTTGATATAAGCTAAGAATTCTAAAGCATTAAGCATTAACCATTTGACATGTGTGACCAAGTACACATAGAATCATAAAACAAATGAAACTAAAATGACTAAGTATAAATCACTGATATCCATTTTCATTCATAATCCATTTCATATCATAAAACCATTTGCATAATGCATCCATATTCACTCATACATAAATAAAAGTGAGATGTCCATACATCGCATCACAATACATCTCATGCATCTGTACATTCATAAAAAATTTGAAAATAACAAAAACATGAGCATATATCAGTGAAATATATTATGATGTCATTCTATCATCACCTAATCTAATCTTGACCAAGTATGATCATCACATCAATATCCAAAGCATAAAACAAACACCAAATATATCACGTGTAGAAAATAAAACCATCAAAGATCAGATATTAGAGATAGAAAACATGATAAATCAAATAAAGTCATACATGATAGAATCAACATGAGCATCAATATATCATCAGAAATGTCTATAAATAAGAGTATCAAGAATGTCCATCAGAAAGCATCAATAAATCAGAATATCAGTATATCACAACATGGATGCAACAATGACATAATGTATCAGTACAGAGTCCAGAAGACATGAAAGTACATTGATAAAAAATGGTACAAGTACAAGATATCCAATCAGATATAATATGTCCAGTGATACAAAATATACATGAACATCAAAAGAGGTCTACACCTCACTGGCCCCTCATCCTTTGCTGGAGGATCAGGAGGGGCTGCATCTACTCTACCATGTGGTGGTGGGGGAGGCATGGCACCCTTGGACTACTAAGCAATAACTGAATATAAAGGAGCCCTTTGGGAGGTAGGAAACTATAGCACAATACAAGGTGAAATAATACCTGGCCCTTTATCCCTGGTGAGTGGCAGTGTGCACATATCTATCTCTCTTGGCTCTCAGCTATGCAAGCTATGTACCCCTATGTGCCCTTAGTTGTGCTAACTAGGCATCTCTATCCACTCTCAACTGCCTGATTTGGGTACCTCTCTCTAATCTAACCTAAGCCATCTGCGCATATCTCTCTCCTAACTAGGCTCTAAAGGTGGCCATCTCTAGTCTCAAGGCAGCTTGATCTCGCTCACACTAGGATAACCTATCTCCATCACCACCCATAGGAGGATCCTACGGTACCTACTACTATTGATCCTAACCTCCTCCTACTTCTCTCTAGTTGTTCTCATCCCTATGTAATAACGGCCCTGTATCCCTCCAAGGAGGAGTGACCCTTAATCTCCACTTCCTCTGACTAGACTCTCCTCTAGAGGCCCCCTGTCTGCTGCTACCTACTACACCACCACCACCACCCCTATCATCTCCACCATCTCCTCCATCACCATCCCCTCTACCTCCTCATGCCCCATCTCCATCTCCCCTACCCCTGCAGGCCCCATCTTGTCCTCTCCCCCTGTTGACACCTCATGCAGCTCGGGCTTGACCACCAACATCATCATTAGGGTCATAATCTTGTGCGTCCTTGATATGTAGAATGACATCCTTTGGAGTAGTGAACCTAGGGTATGGATGTTTGAGGTAGTGAGCATGATACTCATTGGTAACACCTACATCAAGGACATCTTCCTGGTAATCCCAATCAATGTGGGCCATCTGTGAGATCTCATGAACAACCATCTTAAATATCAATCAGGTTCCCCATTGAGCCTCCTCACTCCTAATCTGGGCATATTGAAATTTATCCTCAGACATGCCCTAAACTCTACCATACTAATGACACACCTGAGTGATCAGAAACCACTCAACTATATGGCGGGTCCTCCCAACAAGATACCTAGTTTGGAAGAAATAAGGCATCTGCCTGACATCTGATGGCCAAGCCTCATAGTCTAGATATGGCCACCATACAACATCAGTAACATCATCTAGAAGATGATGCCAATACTCTAACTTTCCCAGGTGGGGCTGCTAAATCAGGCTAGAATACATGTATATATATGGCAATTCGGTGTCATGGTGCCTATCTACAATGGGTCAAGTAATGGGATGTGCTCCCACACCCAAATATGTAATACAACACTCCCAATAGTCATAGACCTGGAGTGTTGGTACACTATCTCATGAAGCTCATAGTACATGTGAGCCAAAATGCAACTACCCCATGCATATCTGTTGGGGGACTAAATCATCTATCCAATAACTCTAGACCAGCCACACATAAAGCCATGTTGACCCCGATCAGGCATCAACATGCCACCTATCAGATAACTAGGTATATAGGTAGAGGGGCATAGTTGGAGACCATGTGGTCCCAACTTAAGTAACGACCTGTAATGGTATCATCCTGGAATACCCTCCTCACGTCAGCAATTGCCAAAGGCCCAGATGCCTCGTACTCAATTCGTGTGCCCTGGACATAAGCATGCAAGATCTGCCACATATCCTCTAGTGTAATAGTCATCTCTCCTGTAGGTAAGTGGAAGGTGTTATGCTCAGAGTGCCACCACTCCGCCAATGCTATGAGAAGGCTATGATTCACCTGAATGTTGGGTAAATGCACTAAACTCTAGAGTCCACACCATCTAACTACATGTTGATCCTCCTAACTCAACTGATCATACAATGCTAAAACTTGGACTGGTCTCAGTGATCTAAATGACATGACATCAAAATGAGTCTACACAACAAAAAATAGGGGCACTATGTCAGCATTAGACAAAATAAGTTGCCCAAAAAATTGCTCAAAGTTCAGAAAAACAAGTATACTTGGCTCATAAATCAAGAAGAACCAAAAGTGACTCAAAATCCTGGATGTAGATCAAGAAATCTAGGATGTGATCCTAAAACTAGATGCAACTCAAGAAATCCTGTATGCGGATCAAAAAATCTGGGAGGCAATAGTTTTCTTCAATCAAGTTGAGACTGTTAATCTTTACAATGATCAATTATATCACTTCAAATCAAATTGGTTACTTGTCAGCATGATTAATTTTAACCAAAAATTATTTTCAAAATCTCTTATCGGTCTTTGTTCAATCAAGCTCAAAGTTGGTATTGTCAATTCTTCTCCAATCAAATTCAAAATTGATAGTTTCAAATCAAGAAGGATTTCGTTTGATCGAGCTCTAAATTCTCTTATCGGATTTCATTCAATCAAGCTCGGAATCGATAGTGTCAATTCTTCTCCAATCAATTTCAAAATTGGTAGCTTTTAAATCAAGTAGGATTTCATTCCACCGGGCTTAGAATTCTCAAATTCAGAGTAGTTCTCATTACTGCTCTATAAATCTTTCAGAGTGGTCATCATTGCTCTATAAATCACTTGAGTTTAGAGTAGTTCTCGCTGCTCTATAAATCTTTCAGAGTGGTCCTCACTACTCTATAAATCACTTGAGTTCAGAGTAGTCCTCTCTGCTCTATAAATCTCCTAGATCATGCTTTGAATCAGATTTTATTTGAATCCTTGTGATGTTTGCAAAGCAATTCAAAGAGGGGCAAATGTAATCACCTAAAATCAAGCTAATAGAACCTAAAACCCTATTTGCCTTTAATTCGACATATAACCTTGATTATGTTAATTTGATTCTCGATCATTAACAGAAGTCCCAAAAATTCAATAAAATCAATCAAATCTTAAATCAAGCATTTATCACTAAGGTTTCAAGCTAAATCAAGACAATTAACTCTATGCCTATTTAATTAATTCAACCCCACCAAATGCATGGCTAGAGTTATTAATTAAAAGAAATTCATAAATACCTCTTAAATCAAAGAAACACAAAAAATACACCCTAATGATTAAGAGGCTCTCACATGGATCAAGGATCAAGCCAAGATGCATCTCAACCACTCCTCATGGATGTATCTCAACCGTTCAATTCATTCAATCTTCTATAAAAGAGAATTTGCAAAGCTTATTTCTTCTTCCACATGCTTGAATTTTTAAGGCTTCATAATCCTTGATTATTGAACTCTCATGCTTGGGAATTTGCCTACTAATGCCTTAATTTGATAGTTGTTTCCATGTTTTTCATGCTTAGATTCATGCTTTAGTTAATTAGAGAAAACTTCAATTTGGTTTAAAATGGAAAGAATGTACTCTTGAATCTCTCATTTTAGTGTAGATTGTCACTGTTTAAGGGTCCAATCTGAGAGTAATTAACCCCTTATTTCATACTCACACTAACTAGAGAGAAATAAGATGCTTTTTCTTGTTACTTTCTTCAATTACATTCTTATTTTCTCTAACAAGTGATGTTATTATCCTATTGAAGTGTTGTGTTGTAGGCCACAAACTCACACACACAATGATTAGTATTATTTGATCATTCAAGTGACTACAAGCGATAAGAAGATCAATATAGTGGTGATTACGAGCAGTTTGTAGGATTTGGAGAAAAATTTTGTGTCAGATCTATGCAAAGCCTAAAATCATGAATTTGAGGTATTCCACTAAGTAAATCTATCAAGCAGTTAAAGTTTTTTGCAAGATTCATGGACGTATCACTTGTTCACCATGTAAGAGATACAGTTAGACCTAGAGTCAAAAGGGAACTAGTAGAACCCTTGGAAGAAGACCCTAGTCTTTCATTGTCATCTATTCCAGATGGAGTTCTACATTTAGAGGATGTGAAAAGCTATCTAAAATACAAATTTGAGACCCTCAGTGATATTAATATGATTAAGGAATATGAGAAGTTATACAATCAGGACATGTCATTGAAAGTAGGGTTTGAACATTTGAAGGAAAATGAAATTGTGAAGTATTCACTGCACTATGAATTTGAAGATGATGAATGCACAAAGATTATTTTAAGTAGAATTCACAATGGGAAATTTTGGCTAGATGAAAGAGTGATAGATATCACTACAGACCTAATTCATGAGGTAACGAGTTTGTCTAAATCTGGAGTCATACCCTTTAATGAGAAGATTGTACTAGATAAAACCAGATCATCCTATAATGGTAGAGGGATTGTAATCAATAAGATCACACAAGACTATGTTAGATACGTAAGCAAGATTTTAACATCTAAGTTTTGTGCAAATTCTAGAGAAGATGACATGGCGGCTAGAATGGTTCATGCGACATATTTGATGTGTGTTGAAAAAGTTCAAGTTGATATGTGTGAAATTCTAGGAATTTAGTTGTTTGAGAACCTTGAGAAGATTAAGAAAACCAAGAATTCCAAGTTTAGATTCTCATCTCTGATCATATACATGTTTTTTCATTTATTGAGAAGATTTCCATATACTATTGGAGAAGGTTGGAATGATAATAGGACTACAATGGATAGAATCAATAGGTGTAACTAAGACACCCTATAAACAAGGTAAATGAGAGCCCAACCTTGGTAATCAAGACATTTTAGAACCAAATGAGAAAAAGATCAAGGATTCCACAAGCTTTAGTAGAGAAATACAGAAATGAAATATGCTTTATGGTTGACACTCATTTCACTTTTGTTGAAGCAGTTGAATTGAGAGTGAAATTTATAGCTCCACTTGGATATGAACTTTATGAAGTTGAAATTGAAGAGTATATAAATAGATTGCTTAAGTGTAAGTTGGATCTAAATAGTTCTATATTTGGAACATATGAGGAGAACTTTAACTCCGCGAAGTCACTACAAGAAGAGAAATTAGCCAAAAAGAGAGTTAAAAACACTATTAAGAAGATTATTAAGGATACAAGCATGATAGAACATGAATTTTTAGTTGCAAAGCAGACATCGACAGTAATAAGAGACATAGGACATAAAGAAGTTTAGTTTTTTCCACCCCTAACATCATTTGCAACTCAAAATTAAGAAATTCAGGATTTAGAAGAAGTAATTAAAGTTGAAGAGGTGCAAGAAGTAAGAAAATCTACTAGATCCTCCACCACTCCACCAGCAAAAAGAGTAAAGGAAATGGCAAGTGGACCAAGAAAAAGACAAAAGACCATATTTACCCCAGTGCATAGAAAAATATCAGAAATAAAAGATGATGAAGAAGTTGGAAGTAGTAAAAAGAAATAGAAACCTAAGATAGATAAAGTGAATGCCTTAATTATCAATGAAGGTGATTTCACTAAAATGAATAAATTCTATGAGTTGTACAATTTTTATGAGAAATTGAACTTAGAAAATGTAATTCTCAGGCATATGATATTGGTAGACAAAAATTTTGATAGCATTCAAGGAAAGATTCTAGATGAACTTTTTGAGAAGTTAGTTAACAGGAAGGAAAGAGAAGAAGATAAAAGCATAAGATAAAACTATGTGAGAAAGCTCTGTGACATAAAAGATGAAGATCATTTTAAAGAGATTATGAAAAATATTAACACTCATTGAAGAATGAAAAGGATAACTATCTTGATAATGGGAGGAAACTATGAGAAAATAAACAAAGAGACTGAACAGGCAGTTATAAAGGTAATGACCTCTAGCCCTAGTGAGAACACTAGTGCATCTGACAAAGTATTGGAAGCTGAGCATCAAAAAATTCCCTCACCATCACCATCACCATCAATCAAAATTGAAGATGAAACCATGAATGTAGAAGGAAAAAATATAACTTTGGACAGTGAAGATAACCCATTCAACAATCTTGAGAACATTGTTGACAATTTGGCTATGGAGCAACAGGATATGACAGTGAATGAGGAAGAAGAAAAGGAAACAAGAAAAGAAAAAGAAGCAAAACTGACACAAGAAGAAACACAAGTTAATGCAGAGGCAGCAGGACAAGAAGTTTCACTAGAACAAACAACAATCAGTCCTACACCCAAGGAAGCAAGAGAGAAGCCACATATTGAATCCATCTTTGCTAGTCTTGGACAGGATGTTGATGATGATGATCAAATAGAGCTGATCTCATCTTTGAATAAAATCATTGGTAATAATAAGAAGGTAAAAAGCCTTGAAAGATCATTGCTTGAAGTAACAGAGAAACTGTAGAGTATAATAACCAGTCAGATAAATGAAGCAGATCCATAGATCAAAGCAAAAGAAGTTATGAAAGCACTTAACACTGAATTCAAAAACTTATCAGGCATGGCCACAGTTAAAGCTCAAGAAGCCTATGAAGCTAAGATATTCTAGGATATATGTTAGAATATCAGAAATGATATAGATAATCTAGATGTTTGCATCAAGGAACTAAGAAGAAGTTTTGAAAGAGGAAAAACTCTATATAGACAATGTACAAAATTAGAAGATCATGTATCTAAAATAATAGAGAAGATTAAGGTAAAAGAGGTAGAGATACAAATAGCAACAAACCTCTTGTCAAGTCCAAATGTGAAGATCTCAGATATTGAGAAAAACATAAGCAACCTGAATGATGACATAAGGATTCTGAATGATGAAAAGGAAAATAAATTGAGGATATTCACTCTATTAAGAGAGCATGTATCAATTAATCTAAGTATTGTTGAAAGTCAGTTGGAAGAATTTCTTTCTTCTAAGACATCTTATGAGAAATTTCACTATGCAAATCTTCAGGCATGTGAAATTGCATCTTATGGTTTATATGCACTCCTTAGTGTTTCAGATGCCATTAAGAAATCATGGGATAAGGAGATAGAAAGTGTAAAGACAAGTTTTGCAGATTGTGTTGCAAGCCTACCGGCTTTGCAATTTTGAAACTAAAGGTAAAAAAATTTTGACAAGTTTTTTTGGCATCCTTTTTGTCATTGTTGTCAAAGGGGGAGTAATAGTAGAAAATTGTATAGACAGTATGATATGAGGCATACTCCTAGGGGGAGTATAGATATTTGGTAGATATTCAGAGATATAAGTATATTGAAGATTTTTTTGTTATGGCCACAATTTTGAAATTTTTGTAAGACTTAGCCAATTTTCTTATATGTTGCCACCAATGATAAAGGGGGAGATTGTTGGAAATTTGGCTGAGTAGGATATCAAGTTGTTGTCATTATGGAAACATATAATCTTTATGAAGATCACACTATGATAGCAAGCATTTTTGTAAGAGCGCAAGTAAAATTTTCTAAGTATAAGCAACATTTTCCAAGATAAGCAGAGATAGTTTTGGATAGCAATGTTGACAGAAGTGGGTTCAGTGCATGCGCACTTGAACATGGATAATTCTATGTATGACAAAGACACATGTGAAAGCACAAGTCTGTACGGAAAGAGATATTGAAAGATTACAGAGACAAAGTCGAAGCTGACTGAATAGAGAAAGATGATAGAATATGTATATTAGTTAAGGGATTATTTTGTTTATCAAAATAATGACTTAACCATACAAGGGACGACATCCTAGACGTTAACTCTTGGGAAGCATAAGTTAATTTTTTATTTTGGAACTTGAGTTTTTGTTTTGTAAAGTTTCTTGTAAAGTTATTATTCTTAATAACTTGTATATATGTAAGAAGCATGTAATGCAAAGATATAGATAATGTAATAAGATATTGTAATGATATGATACGAAGTTGTAAGTTGTAAAAGAAAAGAAAGAAGACTTTGTATATGAAAGTTAGGAAGCTAGAAATCTAAATCAGAATAGGAAATCTATTCGGTAGCAGTGAAAGGTTATGTACTTTACCTTTTGTAATCAGATATCATTTTATATTACATGTTTGGGAAGTGAGCTCATCTTGTAAACATTCTATTCTGTGATACCAACTCTTAGAAGGGTTGAGGCTTCTAACAAGACATAGAGTCCTTTAATCAGGATAGAGACACTATATGTATGTAATAGACTCCTAACAGGGTCAACATCCTTAACTGGATACTTTTGATTAGTGGATTAGTTGTCGGTATCATCTCCACTGGGGTTTTCCCTTGGCCAGGGTTTCCTTGAGAACAAACATGGTGTTATGAGTTCATTTGCTAAGCTATGCATGTTATTTAGTTTACTTTGTTTTGCAAGCATCAAGATAATTTGTTATATCCATAATTGGGCAAAATTAAAAGTTTGTAGAATACTGATTCACCCCCCCTCTTAGTATTCCCTATTTCTAACATTGATGTCAAACCTTAACTGGTAAGATAGTTTCTATCTAAGAAAGTACTATATCTATTGATTGATGAAAAGGATTAGGGAAAGGGAGATAACAAGAGAACCTAAGGAAAGGCTAAGTTATTTGATACGTCAATGGGTACTTGATTATTTGGCACACTGATAAGATAATGTATTTTTTATCTAAGTAAGAAGAAAGATTGAAGAAGTAGGCTTAACTGAGAAAAAGTGAAGAAATATAGTTTAATTCAAGTGATGTTAGTGTCGACTAAGCACTAGTATATGTCGAGTAAATTTAGTGTTTATCAAACATCAGTTTATGCTGAGTGACATGAAATTATCGAGCAAGATAGTGTTAGCCAAGGAAGACATTTTGTAGAGATGACCGAGTTACACAGTGATGACCAAGGAGATGAACACAGTATTGACCGAGTGTCAATAATTTACATTTGGAGAAAGAATTCAGATTCCCAGCCTACATAGTTGAATTCTTGAATTATTTAAATCATGTTGACTTTATTAATTGATTGTATGGAGAATTTAATGCATGGTAAATCATTTTATTATGGATTCAATGAGAAGTTTGAAGATGTATCTAGAAGGAAGGATGAATAACTTAAATGTTGGAAGGATTTGATGAATCTAACCTAAACCTAAGATCTATGGATGAGATTAAGCGGAAAAAGATGGATCTACCTAATTGAAGAGCTATAAAGGAAAACCTAATTGTGAGGTTACACTGTATGCTGAAGTTGTTGATGTTATTGGCTGATAAGTCTAAGCAGAAGGCTAAAGGTGAAATTGTGAAGGAGTTGATCAAAGCTGTGATTGCTTGAAGTGAATTCCAAGAAGATCAGCGATGGAGATGGAAATGGAACTCAGTCAGTAAATCAGCATATATGTGTGAATTGGATCTGTTATTTGCAAAGTGAGTTGTATGTTTTTCAGATCAGAAACTACTGCTACTTTCTAATCATTGTATCAGTATAAATCCTTTAATCAAGGTTGACCTAATAGTCATTGTTTAAATCCTTTAATCAAGGTGGCATTCTAATGGAATGTACTTAAATCCTTTAACTAGGTCCCTTTTGATAGAGTGTTTCAATCCTTTAACAGGGTCACACCTAGTAGTGTGTTTGTAAACCTTTAACAAGGTTGGCTTTTCATAGAGCTCACTTCAGAAGAGTGAAAATATCAGTAACATGTTACAAAGTGGTTTTTCCCAAATTGGGTTTCCACTATAAATCTTGGTGTTATACTTATGTGAATGTTTCTATATTTTGCGAGTTAATTCTTTTTGGACAATGGACTGCATGTTATATATTTCTGATATATATACTTTAGAGACCGAGTTGTGTTGGTGATTAGATCTAAGATTGTTGAAGTGTTTAAAAGTTTAATTGGTACATCTAGACCTGAGAACAACTGATTCACCCCCATCTATGTTGTTCTAAATAATGTTAACAATTCATCACAATTTCTCTTAATATCCTCATCTATATTGAACTGATGTTGATATTTTTCCACAAAAGACTTGATGTGACCCTTTGGGTCATAACATCTAGCCAAATCACTATCCAATCTAAAGGTATTTTTATGTAATTCTAAACTTCATTTAACATACTAGAGCCAATGGTAACACCATAAAACTTCACAAAATGAGGCATAAATGTACCTTTTCTCCTTTGTTGCATGACATCCTTCTCAAACCAAAGCATCTACCAAATGAACTCTAAGAACCCATCTCTTTCTAACACAAACCTAGGCAATTTATGAGGTTTATGCTTGCATCCATATATTATAAATAGTGTATGATTAGGTTTACAAATCCAATCTGAAAAGTTATGACTATACTCTTTGTGAGGAAAGAATTCCTTTGGTCTCAACATGTCCTTAATATTCTTTGGCACTCTTGTTAGTGATTTTCCTAATAATCTAAAAATCCATACCATAAAAATATCATGAAATATAATGTAGTCACAATATCTGTTGTGCTGGTCCCAAGCCCCGCACCATAACTACACAAGCAATTTGTGTCCTTCCCCATCACATGTTGTCAACTTTATCAAATTCCTAAACAAACCAACATTTTGATATAGTATCAGATAATAGAGTAAATAATAATTCTTGAATGATTTGGCTACTTTGTATTTGGTTAATTGTGTATGCAGTGATCTTTCTATCTGACTTGCAAAATCAAACTCCAAATAGAAATTTGGATTTGAATCCTCATCAACAAATACATTAAATCCAATGGAATTCTAGATTTTGCATCTTCTCCACATAATTGTGCCCACACATAGTCTATTTTCTTGAAAAAAGCCATGAAGTTGTTTGTTAGGTGAGGACTCTTATTATCAACTTGTACCATCTGGTTATTAATACCTCTCCCCATGAAGTATGATATTTCCTTATATCTTGCACTCTTAACCATCCTTTCATAGTCTATAAAAAACCATTCTCTATCAATTTTAGTCAGTTCTTGTCTGCTGAGGCCAAAACATTCTTTAATACATGACCTTGTATTGACAACTAGAGGCATTCCGTCAGCTTTCCTCACTTCCCTAGTTTCTTCTTCATAATGTTTAGCTAATAAATTTATCAACTCAACATCCACAGACACATATTTGGCACAATTAACTTTTCTAATTCTAGTTTCCACGGGTTAGACCTAGGTTCTTTGTCATTTGTGTTTGCGTAAAAGAACCAAAATAGAGATCTTCCCAAGATTGGACTTGTTGAGTCTCTACACTCTTTCCACTCATCAGAAACCATATTTTTTGAGCCCGTGTCAGAAGATCCTAGAAATAAACTTAGAATTGTGTGTGTTGGGGAGGTTTTTCTTTAATCATTTCCTCCCCTTTAACAACCTTCTTCTTAACATTTTCCTCTTTCTTTTTAGACATTTTAGAACTTCAAAATTTCAAAAGCTCAGGACAAGTCTACTTACTATTTAAGGGTATTAGCTTCCACCTTCTAAGAAGGCTCAGTTTTCCCTAATTCTCCAATTTTTATTATCCCAACTTCAAAGTGTTTGACGTTCTTAGCAAATATCACTCTTCTTATTTATAATGGATCTCATCAAAAGGGTCATTTAATTTATGTCATCAACTCTAGACATTTCATGTGCAGTGTCATGTCAGTACATTTTGAGCTATCAAATCATCCACCTTCACATTAATGTCAATCCTTTTAATTTTTTGACACCTTTTCGCCAATTCATAGGTCTCTTTTTGGTCCCTTGCAAAATGGAAAAATTTTGCTCCTTCTCAAGTATTTTTTAATGTGGCCCACAAATGGTGAAAAATTACTATCTCATAAATCCTTATATAGTACCTTATGAAATGGTGCAATATCGCTATTTCACCCCCTTTACTTTTTATTCCAGTGTAATGGAAAAAATTTGTTGTTTCAGGGTTGATGTTTTTAGGACCCGCAAAATAGTGAAAAATGCTCCTTTTAACTCATTTTAAAAGGGTTTTCATCATAATTTCTCAAATATGAGATTTATCCTTCACCAAACATAGAAATGTGGCACTTTTCCGAGCTTTAAAAAGAAAATCTTCAAGTTATCCAACAGTATACAAATAACCTATCTCTCTATATTTGTGGAGGACATTATAAGTGTTCAACCTCTATCCTACAATTTTGCATCTCAAGCATCCGAAGATAAATTTAAAGCATCCAAGGCATCTTTTCAAATCAATCTTCTCCATTGTAGCAAGATTATCTTTCTCATTGAAGGCCAATTAGAGGAGACCTCAATCATACAAGAAGATCCTTATTTTAACTACATTGATTCAAATTTATTTACTCTCAAGGAAATTTACATAAATCATGACAACATGAGGAGTATTTGCAGATCTATGCATTTGTGAAAGACATCCTTTATTCTTCTCAACAAATCAAGAAACTACAACAACATTCAAGCATCTTCCCAATCCATTCATGATTGTATAAGAATTTTATTTTTAGATCTAGCCTATGCTTTACATTAGTACACTTCTCATACATTCATATTTCATGTCAATTTTAAGGTTGATTCCTCAACCAAGACTTTACTAAGGAAAACCCTTTTCTACCCAACAATTTCTCTCTTTTATGTGTGTAGGAACAGGTGAAACCAATTTTGTGAGTAGATATGGATAGTACATGAGCTTACCTAGAATATGAGAATCAAAGAAAGACAAAAACACTAGGACATTGTCACCCAAATTGACTTGGTTCTAGACCAAGTCACCCAAATCGAATTGGTCCCTCAAAATTTTCTTCAAACTGAAATTACAGATCACTAACTATCTCTTGGTCCCTTTAAATTTGCTTCAAATTTAAATTACAGATTAGTAACTATCTCAAGATTTTTTTCTGCTAAAATAGTCTATCTCTTTGATCTCTAATAGTCTGTATTTTATGAAATTTAATTTATTTCACTATTTTGTCCCATATATTGCATCCTCCATTCTATTTTACACTTTTGTATCTATCATCTTCTACATAAGTGAAATATTATTGTATTCATTTAGCACTTGGGCCTCCTTGATCTTAGTAGGTCATCTATTGGGATATTGTGAAAATATGTGCTTCAAATATTGCTATCACATATTTGATAGATGTGTTGTCATTGATGTCAACATATTTCTTTGTTGTGATAGTATTTCAAAGATATTGTAGTAATGTTTAGTGATTTGATTAGGATAGTAAGGCTGCTATGTTGTAGATATGAGATACAAAGTTACATATGTATTGAGGAATGCCTATAATTGTTCCATGTCAAGTTATAGAGTTTCACAGTATGATTTGATATAGTTATGGATTATTTATTAGAGATTGGTATTTTGATGTTTTGGAAGTGTCTAGGAAGAGACATTATGATAGTATTTGGATTAGTGTGGATCATTGTCACAATATTTTGAGATGCAAAGGCTATGATATGTTTAGGACTTGCAATTATTTCCTTGACATGATGAATTCATCAATTTGAGGATCGCAAGCTATTTTTATAGAATTATAGAGTTTACTAATTATTTTTCTTAATATTCTTGGCCAAAATGGTTGGTGTAACATGTCGTAATGGATCATGGCTTGCTTTATGGAGTTTTTGTGTGTTTGAGGATATTGCTATGGATCATTTCTATATATTAGCTAACTTTTAATGGATCACATTGAATATTGAGTTGTAATAAATTAATATTTTGTAATTATATGTTTGGTGGACTTTAATAGAAATGAGTTGATGAAATGTATAAAAAAATGTAATCATTTGTAAGTCAAAAGGCATGGAGGTGTGAAAGCATGACGTGTTGATGACTACATGAAGAGGTATGAGTAGAATCTACAATTGAGGAAGATATTTTTTGTACTTAATTGGAGTTTTATTGTCATAATGGAGATACTATTAGTCAGTTCATAATCAATGAATTTTTTGTCAAAATTTGGATTATTTTCCAAGTTAATCTATAAGCTACTGAGCCTTCCCTTGTTGTAATTAAGTAGTGAGCTCTAGGAAGTGTTCCTGAATGCATGTGCATTCCCCTTGTATTAATTTAAACAAGGTATTCTGCTTGTAATAGAGTACATTATCTTGTGTGTTTTATCTCCACCATTTTTTTTCCCCTAATATAGTTTCCACGTCAAAAATATTGGTGTTAATGTGTTCATGTGGTGTTATGATTCTGTACTTTCATGTTTAATATGAATCTCTATGGTTTAAAGATTTAATTATTCAAATTGGTTAAAGATTGTGTGGTTAGGACAAAACTGATTCACCCCCTAAATTTTTGTGGTGCTACTATATTTCTATCTATTGGTAACATAGCTAGTGCCTCTTTGAGAAGTCTAACAACTTGAGGTGATCTAGGATGAAATATTTTAAAAAGGAAATTCTGAGGTTACATGGAAAAAACTATGGGTTTTGGAAAGGAAAGATCGAGACACATTTGATATGCCCCGGTAATGAGCATTGGGAAATCAAAAAGAAAAACTAAAATCCTCCTTTAGATCTTGTGAATTATGTTATCTCTATTTGAGCATTAAGTATTATCATTAGTATCAAAGAAGATCAGTTAGTTACCTATGCTATTTAGTCGGTAAAAGGAAGAACTACAAGCTACATATGCTAGTCAGTCAACTATATAAGGATTCATACCGATTAGTCACAAGGCAATATTGAGAACTAAAAGGAAACAATTTTAACCGAGCATCAGTGTATACCGATACCGAGCAGACTGGACACTAAGCACCAATGTATTCACCGAACAATATTGACAGTGTTAATCACGCAATCCACAAAATGACATAGTAATCAGTTTTGGCATATTTATCTATGCAAATGGTTATAACAGAATCACAAAATGTTTTACCAAGATTGAGGATCATTTATTGTAGATTTAATCATTAAATGTGATGCTTATCTCTATGTAATTGTTAGATCTAGGTTATTTTTGTATACCGTAGATCTTAGGTTATTTTCCTAAGATGATGTAAACCTAATTAGGTCATGAAGGATAGGCAGTGATGGAAATCATAGTAGTATGCTATATATTTTTATTTCATGACATTTTGACATAAGTTTTGACATATTAATGCGAAGAACAAGAAGGAGATCTTGAAGTAAGTAGTCATACTTTAGACTTTAGTTTTTAGATAAGGTTGAGAAACATTCAGAGATATTCAGTTATTCAAAATCAGTCAAGGCTACCAAGTAGTACAAAGGAATGATATCTACACATTGAGGTGATATATATTGATATTTCATAGATCTATTTCAGACAAACATAAGTTGTCAATTACATATACTTTATGTTACTCTCTAATCATTGTAATAGAGTTAGAAAAAATCTCTTAACAGAGTAGACCTAACAGTCTTGTTGTAAATCTCTTAACTAAGTACACACTCAAGTAGTGTTTTTGAAATCCTTTAACCAAGTAGATATAGTTGATCTTATTGTTACTCCTAATAGGGTAAGATCATCAAAAGTGATCACAACTTGTAGCTTTAACCGACATACTTTAATATCTACAATAGTGAGGAATTTGTGGGTGTCATCTCCACCGCAATTTTTACCTTCTCACAAGGGTTTCTGTGTAACCAAAATACTTGTGTTATGTGATTGAATTGTTGTTTGTTTTCATGCAATTTACATTTACAAGTTAATTGAATGAATGATGCATACAATGGATTTAGTTGGATAGACTAGTTTACTACTGTTTACTGATTAAGTTTGAAGTTAAAAGTTTTTGAGGGAACTTATTCACCCCTCCCCTCTCATTACCTTATCTCTCCATTCCAACAATTGGTATCAGAGCTCAGATCTCTTATTGGACAGTTTAACCACTAAAGAGTAAAGATCTAATCATGGAGAGATACAAGCTAGACAAAACTATAGAAAATCAAAAGATTTAGATGTAGATGTTTATTGAGAAATGCAAGCAAGATAAGGATGTATTGAAGAAGTTACTGGTTTAGAGAAAGAACTTGACTATTCTAGAAAATGAGACTAACTACCATGAAGAAGAGATTGATGACTTATTTTATAATATTAGATCTAGTTCAGGCAATATATCTGATGGTTCTAAAAGTGCAATTTTTGATTTGTCTAAGAAAAATATTCATTTGACTGAACAAGTGAAAGCCCTACAAACGGATCAGGAGACACAAATGGTGAGAATGATTGATGTGATAAACAATGCTAGACAAGCTAAACAAGAGAGAAATTTTGTTGTTGAAGACAGATGACTGAACAACTACAAGTAAAAGAAACTGAGATACTGAGACTTACCGAGCATCACTTTGAAATATCCAATTAGATGATTATTGTAAACCAGGAGATCAACTGAGTAAATGGTGAGTTGTCAAGAAAACTTGAAGATATTGGAATACTTAGGGAAGAAAATGAAAAACTAAGAAATGAAGTGAAGATGCAACTACAACATAATGAAATGATGAAAAAGGCTGAAGACAGTTCTAAGAAAATTGATGATTTTCTGATTAGTCAAAGAGGACTTGGAAGCACTATTGGATTAGGCTAAACCAAGCAAGGAGAATCATCCAAGCAAGCTAAAAAGGTGAATAACAATCAGAATCAGAGACCTAAGACACTGACATGCTATCATTGTGGCAAACTGGGACACACTTCAAATGTATGTAGGAGTAAAGCACAAGGTAAATCGAAAACCACTCCTAAGTTTAATGGTCACTGTTATAATTGTAATAGGTTTGGACATCAAGCATATGAATGCAGATCTAAGTTGAATAGGACTCCTAACAAACCTCACATAGAGAAACTTAGTTATACTTGCAACAAGCATGGATACACCTCACAAGAATGTAGAACAAAGATGAAGAAAGTCTGGACACCGAAAGGATAGAACAAATCCTATCAACCGAGAAGACAAGTTAATTCTTACACTTGGGATTATAACACATGGGTTAATTGCATAGTATGTGGAAGGTATAGACATATTGTAGGTAATTGCATGAGGAAGAGATGGGCTGGAAAATCTTGAAGTTGGACAAGAACTAGTATGACATGTTTGCATTGTCATAAAGTCGGTCACCTAAGCAAAGATTACAGAGACCGAGCACCTGAAGAACAAACATTTGAGAATGGAAATAAAATTGCAGATATCACGAGGATAAGAAACACTATGTGGAGAAAGGAATCAAATGAGAATGTTGAGTCAAGCAATGCAGTAAGTGAAACCTCATCCATTGGATTGGGTGACATCGACACCTCCATCTAAGCTGAAAAAGGTATGTATGGAACTGATAATTCAAATTGATCATATACAGTTCCTTATATTTGATGTCCACATACCAAATATACATGAATTGAGATGCATCATGGTTTATAATTTTTGAGCTTTTAAAGTTATGCAGTTAGTATATGATAAACTGAGTAAAAAATTACCCATCGGTGACTATTATGCAAGGTTAACCAGGTATTAGTAGGAACCGAATAGAAACTTATGTATTAACCAAGCTATTGATATTTTGTGGTAATCACCGAGTTGACAGTTGTTGCTGAGCTGTAAGTAGTTCAAGCATTTATTATAAGTACTTTGAGCAAGAATTTGAAAAAGTTATAAATAGATAGAGAACTTAGCTTATTTCTTCATCAAGAAATTTCAAAGAGAAAAGGACTTTTAGAGAGTGATTTAAGATCTAAAGATTTTCAGGAGCATTCAAGAGAAGATTAAATCTTTCGAGTGAGATTATCATTGTTTCTGAGTAAGTACAGTTAGCACTGAGCTGATTCATACTACTTACTGAAACCCTAAATTAAATAAAATGGCATCTGAATCAAAATTAAATAAATTTAAGTTGGTAGAGGAGGAGGAAGTAAATTTGATAGTGTCTACAACCTGTAACGAACCCTGATACAAACTTCATCCTAAAGTTGCATCCAAAATTGATTCAGCGGGAGTTTTTTCAAGCATACTCCCTAGGGTTCTAGTAGTCGAAGATGCAAGATCATACATTCACTGCAAGATAGGTGAAATAGGAGATTTTGATATGTATGTATCTTATCAAAAGCTTTGCAGAGAAGATGGTAGACTAAAACCTGAACACAAACAACTAGAAGTAATAGGTTTAATGAATGCCCTAAATTTTCCAAAGGATTTTAAGATCAAATGGATTAGGGTTATTCTCAGTCAATTTCATGAGGGAAGCTTATGGTTGGATGAGCTGATAGAAATTACCAAGAAGTTGATTCAAGTGATCACCGGGTTTCCTACCATAGATAAAGCGAAGGCAATTCATAGTGCACCAAGAGTAGACATTGAGAAGAACACTAGAGCCAAGTGGGATGGCCGTGCACTAAACATTCACTCAATCAAAGACCCAGAGGTAAAATTTGCAACGCATGTCATCATCTATAAAATCTTTCAGTCAAGCAGACAGAACAATGTTCCTTGTGGATCCATTGATATTGCTTACTAAATGGTTAAGAAGGGTTATCAGTTGGACCTAGCTAAGATTCTGTTGAAGCAAGTTGAAGAGAACATGAAGAAAATCCAGTTGGTGAAGTCCAACACATGTAAGTTTGGATCCCTACTAGTTTGCATATTCTTTTATGTGCAATGATTTTTCCCTTCTGTCGGTAATATAGAGTGGTCAACCGACAAGCCAATGCTATCATAGATTTTAGATTTGATTAAGGGCTTGGGAAATAATCTTAATAATGTTTTAGATAACTACTTTGAACAATTCAAGAGTAAAATAAATTCTCAAAGAAAAATTCCCAATCAACTAGTAGAAGATTATGAGCAGGAGATATGTTTCTTGTGGACATCGTCCACACATTGATAAAGATTGTGGAGCATAAGACTAAAAGGTTAGCCCCTATGGGATATGAGATAGATATTGATTTTTCTTCTAAATCAATTCAGGCTCTATTGGCTATGCCCAAGGATGTGAATGTAGAAAGGTTTGGAACATATGAGGAGGCCAAGACAAGAATAAAAATAGGCCTGGTTGTCGGTAAGATAATAAAGAAGTTAAGAAAAATGATGAATATTCTTGTAGAAAAGTTTGGAGATGATACTGGATCATCTGATAGTACACTGGTTGAAGTAGCAATTGAAGGTTAGTTAATGCTAACTGACAAACCGCATGACAATAAAGAAACTAAGTCAGATAAAGATGTAGACTCTCCATCAGTTTCCCCTTCACCAACTTCAAAGAAGAAGCAGTTAGATGTGAAAATAAGGGCATGCACAAGGTCTACAACTGCAGCCTCACCTGCACCAAAGAAAGGAGTTGTGAAGATTTCAAGACCAAAAGTAGCAACACCGACCAAGACATACACAAAAAGAGGTACTAAAACTACTACTGAAGCCCCAAGGAAAGGAAGAAAGTTGATTAGAGGTAAGTATAATTTAGATGATGAAGAAGATAACAATGATCAATTTAAAGTTGTTAGTAATAAGAGTAGATCAACTGATGAAGTAGAAGAAGAAATAATTGAGAATGGTGAACTTAATGATCCTAAAATTAGTCAGTTTGAACTTCTATCAACTGAGGATCAGAATAAACTTAAAGAGGCAATCATCTAGATGATGATTTGATTCAAAAGAGTTCTGATTGAGTTTTCCAAACATATACCTAAGGCACTAGAGGAAAGGATTTCACAAAAATGGTCCTATGCCTTAGATACTGAGAAGAGAATGAGGGAACAATCCCTAGCTTTGGCAATAGCTCAATTAACTGTCCCTGAAATTGAAGAACACATGAGAAAATATGCAAAGAGGTTTAGAGTGAAGAATAAAGCATTGTAGATACTTGATGAAAATCTAGTAGACATAGATCAGAATAGTCAACTCATCTGGACTACAATAGTTCAAGCCCGAGAGCAAGTAGAAAAGATGGCTTTAGCCAAAATTTCTCAGAAGAAGCTGAAAACAAAAGGAAAGGGACTTCACATTGATGATGCAAACCTGGCACTGAAACAAGACAAGATAGATATATCATATACTAAGATACTTGATACTATAGATGCCACCAAGGAATTTAACTTTACATAGGATGCACCAGATCAAGTTGAGATCCAAATCATAGACAACACTGCACTTGATGTACTCATTGAGGACATCACAAACAGTGATCCTAATGATGTAGCTGATAATGAGGATGTTACTATTGCTGGAGAAAACACACAAGATGAGGAACACCTCACCGAACCAGCAATAACATCTTTACCAGGTGAACTTCCTATTCTAATGGAAGTAGTTGAAATAGTCTCTAAGGAGAAACCCAGAGGCTCAATCCTTGAGAAACCAATGGATACATCAAGGGATCAAGGAACTAACACACTTGTAGAGACAAATGAGCCTGAGGAAAAAGAGGTAGAAACATAGGTCCAAGATGACCCTAATGTTAGGAATAGTCCCAAGAGATAACAGAGAGCGGGGGGGGTGAATCAGTTATCTACAAGTTTCAATTCTTTGTCCAATAAAGTATACTTAAACATAAAGCATAAACACAATGAAATAACACTCGAACACATCACCAATATTTTGGTTATGGGGAAACCCAAATAGGTAAAAACGCTGGTGGGAATTGACATCCACTAATATTCTGTACTAGTGTATTATGATCCTTGTTAGAAGATCCTTAACCCTCTTAGGAGTTTCTTTACAATATATTTTGTATAGTAGACCTGGTCAAGGGTTAGACCTTGTTAGGATTCTTTTACAATATTCCCTATTAGGGGAGAGGATGCACTATCCAAGAGCACACTACTCAAAGGGGTGAAGGCTACAACCTTCTGAATAATAGATACACAGTATATCTGGATCTTGGTGAACTGTGCTTAGACCTGTTGTCTGGATCAATTCCAATGTATAGCACAAACACTTTACTTGGTCACATAGACCTTCTTCTGATGGATCAATACATCACACACTCTGATCTACTCTTCACAATCAACTATGAACCACACTCAAGCAATCACAAATGACTACCTATAAATATCTTTCCTCTAAATGATATAATAAAGTCAACCTATTAGAACCACCTTGAAATCATATTAGAGAAGCCATAACAAAATTCAATAATAATTCAGTCAGCTCTACTAAGCACACAACACATTTAGGGACCTGTCCAATAAGATAATTGTAGACACACGGTACACACTGTCAGCTCTACAAAAATAACTGTATCTTTCTCCTCAAGCTGAATTACTTCATGCACTCTTAACAAAACACCACTAACTCTTCTCCAAGCTTAAATCCAAGGGTGCATACTGAATGGATAGGTACAACTCCAGAACCAATATAATCTTTGTTGGCTCTTCTGAACAAACATAGGAAACTGCTATTGGTGAATAGGGACTGCATAAATTCACTTCTATTGATCATCAAACTCTACATCCATGGATGTAACATCAATAATATGTCTTCATCATATATCCAAGTGCACAAGGCTCCAAGATAATATTACAGACAACCATACATAGAACACTACTTGTTACTCTGTCAGGAACACTATTGACACAAGCTGCTATATAACTGTCTGTACTAATAATTAACCTGTGCGCCCATGATATCATGCTGATAACATGTCCATGCAACATATACTAAAATCTAACTTCATTAGTCTTCCATGCATGCTACTTACCATATGTTGTCATCAATGACAAACATACAGTTAGTACTAGCCTACTGGAAAATCTCCAACAATCTCCCCCTTTGGCATTGATGGAAACATATGGAATGAAAAACTCCACCAATCCAAATGAATAATTCTTTTATAACATTCTCCATTTCCTCTTCAAGACTCCCCCAAAGATGAGTCCTCCATCCACTGCAATATTCTTCAACATTATCCATTTCCTCAACTGAACTATTGTCATAACTGAATGCTACTCCCCCTTAGTATATTAGTCCTCTTTTACTTCTTTTTTTCATGACTATATATTACTCCCCCTTTGACATCAATGGAAAAGGGTGCCAAATAGTTTAAGTATCGGTACTACTCTAGGAGTAGAGTAGTCAACCATCCATCAGTCCCAGAGGACTGATCTTTTCCTTCTTTCTTCTAAGCAGAATCAGGGAAGGGAATTACTCCCAACATCTCCCTGAGATACTCAAAAGTATCCTTAGGCAAGGGCTTTGTGAATATGTCTTCTAACTAATCCTTAGTACTTACATAGTCCACCTTGACTTCTTTCTTTTCCACTTTCTCTCTTAGGAAGTGATACTTGATCTCAATGTGCTTTGTCTTTGCATGCATCACAGGGTTCTTCGACATGTTGATAGTGCTAGTGTTATTACAGTGAATAACAATAGGATAATCAATCTGAATTCCAAAGTCCTTTATCATCTGCTTGATCCAAATAATTGTTGAAAAATCCAAGGCTGCTGCTACATATTCTTCTTCTGTTATTGAATGAGAAATACAATTATGTTTCTTGCTTATCCAAGTGACAATTCTATCACCAAGAAACACTGCTCCACCTGATGTACTCTTTTTGTCATCAACACATCCTGTCCAATCAACATCAGTGTACACATGAAGCTCAACATTTTATGAATTAGGATACCATAGACCATAGTCTATAGTGCCTTGCAAATATTTGAATATCCTTTTTACTGCCATGAGGTAACTTTGTTTAGGTTCTGCTGCAAATCTTCCAACTATGCCAACTGCATTGGAAATATCTGGTCTAGTCTGAGTAAGATAAATAAGTTTTCAAATCATAGAATTGTACAATGTTATATCTACTATTGGTGAGTCATCTTCTTTTGTAATCTTGCATCCAGTTATCATAGGTGTCCCTACTAGCTTACAATCATCCATATTGAATTTCTTCAATATCTCTTTCACATACTTTAACTAATTAATGAAAATTCCTTTCTTCGTCTATTGTACATTCAATCCCAAAAAGCATTTGATAGGTCCAATCATACTCATCTCAAATTCACTCTGCATCTCTTTAGCAAATTTTGCACTGAGTTTGTCATTACCTCCAAAAATAATGTCATCAACAAATATAGCTACAAGTAGTAGTCCTTTAGATGTCTCTCTTATGAATAGGTTATAATCTACTTCTCCTTTCTTGAATCCAATATTTTTTAGATATCCATCAAGTCTCTCATACCAAGCTCTAGGGGCTTGCTTAAGTCCATAGAGGGCTTTCTTCAATCTGCATACCATATCAAGTCTATCTGATAGAGTAAATCCTTCTAGTTGCTTAATATATACTTCTTTTAATTAACCATTTAGGAATGCTGACTTGACATCCATTTGATAAACTTTGAAGTTTTTGAATGTTGCATAAGCTAGAAACAACTTAATAGATTCTAATCTGCTTACTAGTGCAAATGTGTCTGAATAATCAATGCCTTCTTTATGTGCATATCCCTTACATACTAACCTTGCTTTATTTCTTACTATTGTACCATCTTTATTCATCTTGTTTCTAAATATCCACTTTGTTCCAATCACATTCTTATCACTAGGTCTTGGGACTAGTTCCCAAGTGTCATTCTTAATAATCTAATCAAGTTCTTCTTTCATAGTATCATGCCAATCTGAATCATTACATGCATCTTCAACACTTAAGGGTTCAATCTAAGATAGTAAGCATACTGCCTCATTGCTAGCTGAGTTCTTTTCTTGTGATATTGTTAAGACTTTGCCACTCTGATCTCCAATGATGTCTTTCTTGGAATGGTTTCTAGATGTAAACTTTGGAACTCTAGGTGATGCAGACTCATCAGCCTTGGGAGTTTCTTCTTCACTTGTCTCAGGGTCATTGAATAACACATCAATACTATCAAACATTTCTTCAATAACTATCTCACTAGTGGAGGGTCTGGGTTCTTCTTCAATCATGGGTGAGTAATCATGATATCTTTCTTGAACCATAAAATTTTCATCAATCTTAACATGAGCAATTTCAATGATCTTTTTCAATCTTAAATTGAAACATCTATAAGCTTTACTTTTAGTAGAGTAACCAAGGAAAATACCTTTAGTCTTTGATCCTGATGCAATTAATTTTTCCTTCTTTGTTGTTAATGATGCACTTGTTTCCATTTAATTCCAATTTGAACCTTTGTCAAGTAACTGCCCAACACTTAGTAGGTTATGTTTCAAACCATCAACATAAAGAACATCATTAGTACTATTATTTCCATCCAAGGTGATGGCTCCTCTACCAATGATGAGTTTAGGAGTGTTATCTCCAAATCTAACCATGCCACCATTGTATTTGTCTAGATGAACAAATCTATCTTTATCACCTGTCATGTGATGTGAACAACCACTATCTATGATCCAGTCTGTCCTTATATCAGCTTGTGAAACCAATGCTAGCCTTTGTTTCTCTTTCTCATCTTCGTGATCTATCTTATTGTTCATTTTATCTATGATATCAATAAATCCAATTTCTTCTTCAGTTGAATCATCATCTGAAACTCCATCTCCAGCATAGTAACATTCCTTAGAGTATTTAGGCTTGTAATCATTTTTTAAGTTTCTAGCTCTTAAGGGACATTTAAATGCAAAGTGACCAATCTTATTACATGAAAAGCATTTAAATGGCATTGACCTTCATATTTTCCTTTTCCTTTCTTTTCTTTTTTGGCAATCATAGCAATGAAATCATCTAGTGTTTTCTCTTCATCATCATCATCAAAATTACCAGAAGTGTTTGCAGATTTATTATCATGAACTGTTGCTTTGAAGGTTGTCTCACTTTTAGGTTCTGTCTTCAATCTTGAAATCTCAAAAGCTAAGATTTTGTTGATCAAGGTCTCTCTCTTGAAATTTTATGTAAGTTGCATGGTCTCATCAAGGATGTTGATCTTGTTTTCATATTCTAGAGTGAGAGTAGTCATCAATTTTTCCATAATGTCTTCCTCTGAGATCTCTCCACCATTGATCCTGATTCTAGCAACTGCTTCATTGATCCTTTGATTGTAAGCTCTGATGTTTTCTTCAGGTAGAATTTCTAATGCATTGTATCTTTTCTTCCATGTCTTTCTATGCACATCCTTTGCTTGTCTACCTCCTTCAAATATGTCTTCTAGGTACTTCCATATTTTTTAGGCTTTATCTACCTTCTTTATTTCTAAAAATTCACTATCAGATAGGGAATTGATAAGGGCTTCTTTGGCTATTGCATTTTGATGGAATAATTCCTTTTTCTTATCAATAGCATCATCCTTTGCAAGGTCTTATAAGGTAGGGATCTTGACTACTTTGATAGTTACATCAAAAACTTTAAAAGCAATGCACTGCAAATGAGTCACCATCTTGTTCTTATAATCAAGATAATTCTCTCCATCAAAATTAGGACTTTCTTTTCTGAAGAATTCCATCTAATCAACCTCAAGCTATTAAAATTTTTCTTCGAGGCACTTGGCTCTGATACCAATTGTTAGGAATAGTCCCAAGAGATAACTGAGAGGGGGGGGTGAATTAGTTATCTACAAGTTTCAATTCGTTGTCCAATTAAGTATACTTAAACATAAAGCATAAAAATAATGAAAGAACACTTGAACACAACACCGATATTTTGGTTACAGGGAAACCCAAATAGGTAAAAACCCCGGTGGGAATTGACACCCACTAATATTTTGTACTAGTGTATTATTATCCTTGTTATAAGATCCTTAACCCTCTTAGGAGTTTCTTTACAATATATTTAGTCTAGTAGACCTAGTCAAGGGTTAGACCCTATTAGGAGTCTTTTACAATAGTCCCTATTAGGGGAGAGGATGCACTATCCGAGAGCACACTGCTCAAAGGGGTGAAGGCTACAACCTTCTAAATAACAAATACACACTATATCTAGATCTTGGTGAACTGTGCTTAGACCTACTATATGGATCAGTTCCAATGTATATCATAAAAACTTTACTTGGTCACATAGACCTTCTTCTAATGGCTCAATATTTCACACTCTGATCTGCTCTTCACAATAACTATGAACCACACTCAAGCAATCACAAATGACTACCTATAAATATCTTTCCTCTGAATGATATAATCAATTCAGCCTATTAGAACCACCTTGAAATCATATTAGAGAAGCCATAACAAACTTCAATAATAATTCAGTCGGCTCTACTAAGTACGCAACACATTCTAGGACCTGTCCAATAAGAAAATTGTAGACGCACACTACACACTGTCAGCTCTACAAAAATAACTGTGTCTTTCTCCTCAAGCTGAATTACTTCATGCACTCTTAACTAAACATCACTAACTCTTCTCCAAGATTAAATCCAAGGGCACATACCGAAAGGATAGGTGAAAATCCAAAACCAATATAATCTCTGTCGGCTCTTCTGAACAAACACATGAAACTGCTACTGGTGAATAGCGACTACATAACTTCACTTCTACTGATCATCAAACTCTACATCCATGAATGTAACATCACTAATATGTCTTCATCATATATCCAAGCACCCAAGGCTCCAAGATAACTGTACGGACAACCATACACAAAACACTACCTATTACTCTGTCAGGAATACTGCTGACACAAGATACTATATAACTGCCTGTACTAATAGTTAACCTTTGCACCCATGATATCATGTTGATAACATGTCCATGCAACATATACTAAAAGCTAACTTCATAAGTCTTCCACACATGCTACTTACCATATGTTGTCATCAATGACAAACATACAGTTAGTACTGGCCTACTAGAAAATCTCCAACACCTAAGGCAACTGAGGCAACCCCACCTGACACTACATCAGAATCTCTATCTTAGTAAACTAACACACAGGTTATCGAGGAGTAGAAAAAGGAGGATAATGTGTCAATTGGGCATGAAATGTAGAATGTTGAGGAATAAGTAATTATTCCATTTGTTAAGAGCTCACCTCAAGAGCTGAAGAAGAAGAAGAAGAAGAAACATGGAAAAGGGCTGGTCACACTTGAAGAATTCATTGTTATACCAGACTATGACCTGAGGACCCTAGACCCAAAAGAATTGAGAAACTATGGGGAGCTTTGTACAAGGAAAGCAGCTCAGAAGAAGCTGAGAAAGGAATGCAAGAGAAAGGAAATTTTAGAGAATGTAAGAGACATCTTACAATAGGTTGTACCCGAGGTACAAATCAATGACGATACACCAATTATGGACTAACTTTCTACACTTGCACAAGAAATCAATGCCCCAAACACCGAAGCAAAAAATAGAATTGAAGAGCAGGCAGAATCCAAAATACAGAACAAACTAGCAGAGAAAATCAGCCAAGAAGCGGCAATAAATAAAGTTATCTGAGGTAATAACCAACATTCAATCTATTACTCAAATAATTATTCAAATGTTGATAAAGCTTTGCACTGTGGAGAAATTCACTACTGAGATCAATGAGAAGATAAAAAAGTTGGATACTGAATCCAAGCCAGTACACAAGCAACCTTAACCGAGCCAAATGCTTTTTATAAGCACATACTCAAAGTTCAAGAACTTAGGTGGTTAAGAGATGATTTGAGGAAGCAAGAGAATAGGATAAGTGACCAAGTCACTGAGCTAAAAACATAGTTGCTTCCCCACCTTAAAATATTTGAGAAGCATATAGTCAAAGCACAAGCTTTAGTTGCAACACCAGAAATTTTTGTGTTGGAAAATATCTTTGACATGCATGCACAAGTCAGTCTTGATCACATTTCTCTCACCAACTTGAAAGAGGAATGGGTGAGCCTCTTAGATTCTTTGAAGAAAACCCATCATCACATATTTGATAAACTATAAGTACACAATTTTTGAGTTTGGCATTATTATCAAAAAGGGGAAAACATAATGTATATGCCAAATTGTGTAATTATATGATAAGTGTATTACACATATACTGGGAGCATGCATAGAGGGGGAGAAAATTTTGATAAATTTTTATCTATGTATATATGGAGAAGTTAGAACATTTTTGAGATATCAGGGCTATATACATTATAGATTTTGATACTAATGCCAAAGGGGGAAATTGTATCTCTATTTGAGCATTAAGTATTGTCATTAGTATCAAAGAAGATTAGCCAGTTACCTATGTTATTTAGATGGTAAAAGGAAGAATTACAAGCTACATATGCTAGTTGGTCAACTATATAAGCCTTCATACCGAGTAGTCACAAGGCAGTACAGAGAACTAAAAGGAAATAGTTTTAACGAAGCACCAGAGTAGTATTACTAAGCATTAGTGTATACTGATACTGAGCATCAATAAACACCAAGAAGACTGGATAGCAAGCACTAGTGTATTCACCGAACAGTATTGACAGTATTTACCAAGCAATCTAGGAAATGACATAGTAATCAGTTTTGGCACATTTATCTATGAAAATGGTTATCACAGAATCACAAAATGTTTTACCAAGATCGAGGATCATTTATTGTAGATGTAATCATTAAATGTGAAGATGATCTCTATGTAATTATTAGATCTAGGTTATTTTTTTATATCG
This sequence comes from Chamaecyparis obtusa, assembly GCA_027943335.1. Taxonomy (NCBI): domain Eukaryota; kingdom Viridiplantae; phylum Streptophyta; class Pinopsida; order Cupressales; family Cupressaceae; genus Chamaecyparis; species Chamaecyparis obtusa. The sequence goes on from BSBK01006566.1 coordinate 748,658, forward strand.
TAGATCTTAGGTTATTTTCCTAAGATGATGTAAACCTAATTAGGTCATGAAGGATAGGCGGTGATGAAATCATAGAAGTATGCTATATATTTGTATTTCATGACATTTTGACATAAGTTTTGATATATGAATGTGAAGGACAAGAAGGATATCTTGAAGTAAGTAGTCATCCTTTAGACTTTAGTTTTCAGACAAGGTTGAGCAGCATTCAAAGATATTCAGTTATTCAAAATCAGTCAAGGCTACTGAGCAGTATAGAGGAATGATATCTACACATTGAGGTGATATATATTGATATTTCATAGATATATTTCAAAAAAGCATAAGTTTTCAATTATAGATACTTTCTTTTATTCTCTAATCATTGTAACAGAGTTAGCAAAAATCTCTTAACAGAGTAGACCTAACAGTCTTGTTGTAAATTTCTTAACCAAGTACACACTCAAGTAGTGTTGTTTAAATCCTTTAACCAGGTAGATATATTCAATCTTATTGTTACTCCTAGTAGGGTAAGATCATCAGAAGTGATCACAACTTGTAGCCTTAACTGACATACTTTATTATCTACAGTAGTGAAGAATTTGTGGGTGTCATCCCCACCGCAGTTTTTACCTTCTCACAAGGGTTTTTGCATAACCAAAATACTTATGTTATGTGATTAAATTTTTGTTTGTTTTCATGCAATTTACATTTACAAGTTAATTGAATGAATGATGCATACAATGGATTCAATTGGATAGACTAGTTTACTATTGTTTGCTAATTAAGTTTGAAGTTAAAAAAATTTCAGGGCACTGATTCACCCCTCCCCTCTCAGTACCTTATCTCTCCATTCCAACAAATTCTACCCATGATTAAAAGAAGGAATTCAATGTCAACATAAGAGACAAGGAAGATTTGATAAGTACTTTAATATATTCATAATATTCTAATGTCATGGAATTGGAGAAAAAAAATCAAATCTGGGAGAAATTTAAGGATTCTACTTGAAGAAGACCCTCCTGTCAAGATGGAAAAGTTACAGCGACTTAAGGGAAATTTTGAAGCTCTAAAGATGAGTGAAGATGATAATGTTGCATCTTACATGAAGAATGTAACATAAATTATTTGAAAAATGAGATGTGAGGGTGGAATGATTGATGAAGGTGAAGTTGTGGCTAAGGTTTTGAGATCCTTACCTCCTTACAAAAACAAGGTTGAATCTATAAAAGAGATCATAATTGTGACTAAGGTGAAAAAATACAAGTTACTCAATAAGCTATTTGTCTTTCAGTTAAGTGATTTTGGTGATTCCCTTCCTAAAGTTGGTTCCACATTCAAATCTACTATATCTAAGAACAAGTAGAGATATTGCATAGAGATATTTCATCAAATTATGCTAAGGAAATAAAATATCTCTAAGAAGAAGAAATGAATCTTGAATAACTTGAAGCCCTAATTTCTAGAAGAGTACCTAGTGAGCTGCTAATTATGAAGGTAAATTACCTTTGAAATTTCTTTCTTATAATAAAATTGGTCACTTTGCATCAAGATGTCCTGAGACAGTTTCTAAGGAAAAACCTAGGAAGTATCAACCTAAATATCAGAAGAAATGTTATTTTTCTACTAATGGTGGTGTGACTGATGAAGAGTATGAAAAGGATGGTGATAATGATTATGTGTGTGAATTTTGTACCTAGCTATAGACACAACACTTCAGTAAAACATTAGAGGTTAGTAGAAATCAAAATCTTGCAAATAATTGAAACTAAGCTAACGAGGCGATTTACTGCCTTCTAGTAGGTGCGAGTATGATGTTCTCAGATTGGAATCGAGATCAGTGACAATGCAACACCTAAACAAAGGATTTTAATGCAAAATATGAAAGACTATATGAATGCAGATTATTCTATTTTTTTGTATTTTCTATGCAATAATATGAGAAATTGTATGAATCTAAGCTAGAATGTATGAAATTGATATTGAATGCAGATTTAATCTAAGATGATATGCTAAATGCTTAAAACAATAAATGAAAATCTCACAATAGCCTTGATTCACAAAAGATTGATTCTTCAGTCACAAATTCGCCAAAGTGAGGATGCAATTTTGAGGGGTCCTTTTATGAAGAGCCGAGCCTTGTTTTTATAGAAATCCAGGGCTTTGAGGATGCAAGAGAACAACCATAAATCAATCTTGATAAACTCAGGTTGATTTTTGAGTTATTAGGAAATCAGAGATAATCAACTCACAAAAATCATGCAAAAGTAGTGTTTAACTCAAAATAGAGTTTAGATCAAATTTCAACTCATCATCAGATGTTGAGTTTCAATTTTTAAAATTGATTGTTAATTTCTAGTTGCCTGCTTTTTTGGTTGTGCATGATTTAATTATAAATTAATTTAAAAATAAAGTGATTTATTCTCAACTTAACTGATTTTTGAATTAAAACAATTGATTTATGGGTTAATCAATCATTAAATCAAACTTTATTAAAAAATTATATTATTAAATATTGACAACTGACATAAATTAATTAAATAAGAATTTAATCAATTAGTCATGAGATTTTAGATTTATTGTCAAAATTAAATAATACAATTTAGGAATAATTTAGTTAAATTTAATTAAATAATTAAGTGGCAGTATTCAATCTGATTAATTAAATATTTAGAATATTCAATTAATCAAATTTTAGGATAAATGAGATTTATCGCCAAATAATTATGAAATTCAGATAATTAGGATAAATAGGAATATTGCTAGGAATATTTCCTGATGTAGAATTAAGGATAAAATCAATTAGAATTCGATAATGTGTAGATGTGCCTTAGGTTAGGACTTTGATGTTGATTTAGTTTGAATTAGAAGATGTAGGAGGTTAATGAACCTATAGCCCATTTTTGGGGTATTACATTTTGCCCCTCTTTGAATCACTGTGCAAAGTGTAGTGGTTCAAAGAATAGTCTATGTCTGATATAGAAACTGATTTGAAAGATTAACCGATTCCGAGACAGAAACTGATTGAAATATTTAAAGATTCAAGATTTAAGATTTTAGGTCCTGAATGACCAAAGATAATGTTACCTATAGCAACAATGAACTGATGATTATGAAAAAGTGTGAAAATGCTTGATTCTGAACCTTATGATTGCGAAGAAGTGAGTGATCGATTCTAGACTTGATTGTCCTTAAAAGAATCATATTGGTATCACATCCTGAACCCATCAGTTATGAAGAAACAAGGAAATAACACTAATGAACTGATAGTTACAAAAAGCTGATATAGTTTACAAGATAGATTTAGGATATTAGATTAATGAATGTGATATGCCCCAAGGATCAATAGATTTGCCCCAAGCGATGAGGAATTTAGATGTATCAGAAACTAGACGTGGTTATTGTCTTGATTACTGAAAGAAAGATTTGATTTGCAAAATAAGATTTACAGAATTTGAATGATGTGTAATATCATGCCCCCTTTAGGATTAAAATTGAAATATGACAAGAAAAGTCAGCGTTGAGTAGTTTAGAAGCATGTTAATTGATTTTGAGAAGTGGTTATACACGTTCGAGAATGTGTTCTGCATCATTTAGAGGTCCTAGAGACCAAGTTTGACTAGGTTAAAATTTGAATAGTTTGATGTGAGATAATCAATTAAGTTGAATTCTAGATTCCTGTGATGATTGAAGGTCAATTATGCAAGTAGTTGACAATATAAATGATCTCAGATTTCAATTTTGATCCCAAAAAAGGATTCTACTTGCTGTTTCATTGGAGGAACCTTCATGTGAGATTTAGCTCTTGTATCATGTTTAGTGTTTTTGTTTTTAAAGAATTTTTTAAGTGTTCAAGAAATTTGTGAGATCATGCAAAGTGCAAAAAGGAAATGCAGAATGAAATGCAAACCTAAGACCTAGGACCTAGTCACTGATCATGTGTCAATTTGTTATCATCATTGAACTTTTATTAGGTAACCAGATAAATCAATACAATATCCACTAGTTATGAAACTATAGACATATGAATATTGATTTGTATGTGCAAGAATCAATACATCGCCCACTGGTGAGACAACCATGGACATATGAATATTGATTTATTTTTAGAATGTCAAATTACATATAAGCACCAAGGCATAAACACCAGGATGACCTGAATATCATGTCCATTTTGATATAGCAATTTGTATAAGCATCAAAACATAAACATCGTGATGACCAGAATATGCCTTACAGTACAAACACATCAAGCAGTCAAGAGATCATTCTAAATCTAGTGTGAATTACCTGTAGTGACCCTTTATCATTCACATCCTTAGGTAAGATCATGTTTCATAGTAGGAGTAAGAATTCACTCAAAAGACAATAGTTAGATCAAACTTCCTTGAATTTTCTGGGTATCAATGGTCGAGGTAGTCATGGCCATCCAATACAAGATGGAGGCTCTTACAGACAAACACCATTTCAATTTAGAATTTCCAAAGTTGTTAGATTTTCACATACAAGCAAAAGACAAAGAAAATATTATGCCCCCAATCATCACTCTCTAAATCCTGTAAAGGACATCATCGAAGAGCTCAAAAGGACACAATATGCAAAAATATCAATGTGAATCAGTAAGCATACAAGGAGATAAAAGCATGTAAAAGCATAGATTATTTTCAGTTTGTTGTTTGATTGCATTGTTGTAGATGCAAAATCCTTTCTGGAGAGGAGACTGACTGACTGACTCAAATGAAGCCTTTAAAGGACTCTGACTGGATATGACACATCTAAGATAGACTAGAGGCCATAGGATATGACTTTAATAGCCCTCAAGTGTTAAGTACTGATAGGATACAAATGCTTGAATTGATTGGTGTACAGACTAACTTATTGAAAACAGGAATACAGGAACACACTGGGAAATATATACAAAATAAAGCAAGATTGAAAGCTGGGAAAGACCAAGATTGCGCTGATAGATGGAGCATTTTGAAACCAGTGGCAACTGTTTGCCAGGTTTTCACCATCTTGGCAAAGATTCTATTTTTGCTACCAAGGCGCTTGTTTCCAGGTTTTCACCAAGGCACTTTTTTTTTTCATTTTTTCAATTTTTTTAAAAATAAAAATAAAAAATCATCAAGGCGCCCATTGCTAGGTTTTCACCAAGATGTTCATTTTTTCAAGACTTTTTCAGATTTTTAAGAATTTTTTCAAGATATTTTGCAAAGACTAAATTCCTTAGGCGTAGAATTTCTTCAAATGGAGAATGTTGATTGGTTCTCAGAGCTGTTCTCCTTCATTCGTTGAGAGTTGATAAGCACTAGAGCTAAAAGTAGTAGTGATTACAAAGGGACCCAGCCAGTTGGGTTCAAACTTCCCCTTGCATTCTCTATGTGATTGTTTTTTAGGATTCTCTCTCAAGACTAGATCGCCAACCTGAAATTCTCTATGTTTGACTTTCTTGTTGTAGCCTCTAGACATTCTTTTCTGATAGACTCTAAGATGATCATATGCTGCTTGTATGTGCTCATCTAGTAGTTCAAGTTCTTGCAACCTAGACACTCTATAGTCATCATTAGTTACTAGACCATGCATTCTAATTCTTAGTATGGGATTTCAACCTCAATAGGCAGTACCACTTCGGACCCATAAACTAAAGTGAATGGTGTAGCCCTAGTGGGCTTTTTGATACTTGTTCTGTAGGCCCAGAGAGTTGGATTGATCATAAGATTCTAGTCTCTTCCTATTTTATTAACTGTACAGTGCAATATTTTCAATAGATTCTTATTAGAAGCCTCTCCTTGTCCATTCCCTTGAGGATAGTAGATAGATGACCAATGTTGTGTAATCTTGAATTTGGCACATAGATCCTCTAAGTCTTTGTTTTTGAATTGTCCACCATTATCTGTGACTATAGAATGTGGAATACCATACTGACATATGATGTAGTTCAAGATGAACATAGAGATTTGTTTACCAGTTGCTTGTGTTAAAGGGACTGCTTCTACCCATTTTGTGAAATAATTTGTAGCTGTAATAATGTGGGTATGCCCATTAGAAGAATGAGGATGTATGGATCCCATAAGATCAAATGTCCATTGATGAAAAGGCCATTGTGTAGTGAAGGGAATTAGATCTCTCCCTGGAGCATAAATTAAGTTGCCATGTACTTGGCACTTTTGATAGTTCTTAGCAAACTTGATTGCCTCTTTCTCCATTTCCAGCCAATAGTACCCAGCCTTAATAAGTTTTTGGACTAGTGTTAAACCTTTCGATTTTGACCCAAAAATACCATCATGGACTTCCTCTAATGCACGTTGAGACTCTTCCCATTCCAAACATCTAATTAGTGTACCATCTAGACCTCATTTGTACAGATCATGACCAATGATGAATCATGACCTACAACAGTGCAAATCATGCAGGTTTTAGGAGAATCATATGCAGGATAAGATAGTGCTTCCACCAGGAACTCATAGCATATCTCATGTTTAGGTTGTTGTAATAAAGTAGATAATGTTGCCATTGCATTGGCAGCCTTATTCTCTACTCTAGGTATTTTCTCAAAGGTGATAGATATGAAGTATTTCTTTAAATCATCTACCATTCTTTTATATGGAATGAGATTTTCATCTTTCATTTGATACACATCATTGACTTAATGAATTACAAGTTGTGAGTCTCTGTGAATGTGTAATTCTATTACTCTCAACTCAATTACTATTTTCATACCATTTAAAGGGCTTCATATTCAACAATATTATTTGTACAAGGAAACTTGATTCTGAATGCTTTAGGGATTGAGTATCCTTGAGGAATGATGAACAAGATGCCTGCTCCAGATCCATTCTATGTATAGGAGCCATCAAAGAACAACTGCCATTCTCTACAAGAAAGATTCATGATAGAGGAATTCGGGAATTCCATTTGCATTGGTGTATCATCAAACAAAGGTGCATCTTCTAATTGATCAACAATAACTTGGCCTTTAATAGCTTTTCTTTCAACATAGTCAATGTCAAATTCACTTAAGAGAATGACCCATTTGGCTAATCATAGCTAGGTATTAGGGAAAATTTTCTTAGTAGGTATTTTAGTGGATCAATCTTAGCTATTAAATGCGTGGTATGAGCCAACATATAATGTCTCAGTTTCTGTGATGCAAAAATCATAGCTAGACAAGCCTTTTCAATCATAGAATAGTTCTTTTCATATGCCACCAATGTTCTACTGATATAGTATATAGCTCTTTCCTTCTTGTTCTCATCATGTTGTGCAAGCAATGCCCCCAATGATGTATCTGTAGCAGAGTCATATAAGATCAAAGGCTTCCCTTGAATAGGAGGCATCAAAATAGGAAGATTTGATAGGTATTTCTTGATATGATTAAAATTCTTTTCACATTCTTCATTCCATGCAAAGGTCACACCTTTATGTAATGTCTTTGTAAAAGGTTGTGATATGTCTGCTAGCTAAGATATGAAGTGTCTGATAGATTGAACTCTCCATTGTAATGTTCTCATTTGACTGATATTCTTGGGAGGTTACATCTCCATGATAGCTTTAACTTTTGCTGGATCAATTTCAATTCCTTTCTTTGAAACAATGTAGCCTAAGAGCTTTCCAGAAGTGACACCAAAAGCACACTTCTTAGGGTTCAGTCTAAGACTAAAATTCTCCATTTTATGTAGTATCTTGCTCAAGTCATTTAGATGTTCAGATCTTGTCATAGATTTTTCTAAAGTATCATCAACATAATCCTCCATAGTTTGATGCATCATGTCATGGAAAATAGATGTCATAGCTCTCTGATATGTAGCACCAGCATTCTTAAGTCCAAATGGCATGACATTCCAATAGAAGGTACCCCATGCACATGTGAAAGCAATTTTCTCTTGATCCTTTGGAGAAATTTTTATTTGATTATATCCAAAAAAACCATCCATTAAAGAATACATCTAAAAACCCGCAGTCATGTCCACTATCATATCAATGTTAGGTAATGGAAAATCATCCTTAGGCATGATTTGTTTACATCTTTGAAATCTATGCACACTCTTATTGATTTTTCTAGTTTAGAAATAGGTACAATATTATAGATCCATTTAGCATAGTCAATAACATGGATGAATCTGACTTTTAGTAGCTTCTCTAATTCAGCTTTGACCAAGAGTGCAACATGTGGATGCATCTTTCTCAACTTTTTCTTAACAGGTTTGACCCCAGAACAATAGATAGATGGTGCATTATAAGATCAGGATCCAACCCTGGCATATCTGAATATTTCCATGCAAAATTGATCTTCTTCTCTGTTAGGAATGTTGTAAATTTTTGCTTTTTTTCTTTTGATAAGGATTGTGCTACATGGATCAACTGTGGTTCTTCTGTTGTTCCCAAGTTGATAGATTGAGTGGGCTCAATTAGAACTAGAGATCTGTCTCATAAATGACTCAGAAGGACATCAAATATCTCATCCTTGGGCACCTCATAGAGGTTTTCACCTTTGGATACGTCTTTTATTTTTACTTTTGTAGGTTCTGAGACTGCCACAAAGTGGTTTTCACCCTCAAAACTCTTTTTATTTTTATTCTTATTCTTATTCTTTTGACTAAGATTCTTGATGTCCAAATCCATCATGCTGATGCTTGGTTCATTGATGGAATTCTTCATAGGTTCAACTACATTTAGGTAGAAAGCAAGGGCATAGTCATTTGGAAAGGTATAAATACCTTAGCTCAGATTCGTAGAGGTTTGGTCAAGAAGTTCAGGATGTTGGATAGTCAAAGTGGTGAAAGATTGGGAAAGAGTGTTTAGGGATATGGATCTATCATCATTTGTCGTAACCCGATGCTTGCATTCAAAGGTGATATTACAACTTAAGATATTTAATTCATGAATAGGCTCAATGTCATTATGGGAGTCCACTTCAGCCATTGGTGGATCAGACTTGTTAAGTTCATCATTTCACTCTAGACTTAAGTTGGGTTTAGGAGCATATTGGTGAACAACATCAATATGTTTCTCTGTAATAAGATCATCTTCCTCTAGAATGGCTCCCCATTCATAGTCATTGGATTCCTCATCTATGCCTCTAGGAAATCTAAGAACATGAGCAAAGTCAGGATGAATACCCCAAGAAGGGTTACCCTTAGATTCTGATTTGAATTCATACTCATGGGAATCTATCTTAGAATAACTACCACCTTCCTCTTTGTCTATTTGATTGCCTTCAAGATTAGCTGGTTCTTGTGGTGCAACTATCTCTTGCTCTATAGTAGGTTCTTGTGTTTCTACTACATTAATTCATTTTACTGGATCATCTTTAGCTTCAAGGAGGTCTTTTATTTCTTTAGGAAAATGCTCATAAGGAATGAGATCTTCAGTGTTGTCTGAATCATCACTATCAAATTGTTCTATTTTTTCTCCCTTTAGTTGATTTGTTGTGGATGACTCAATCTGTTCTAAGACATGTGGGGACTTCTTGCTTGCTAAGATAGAAAGGTGTCTTCTTATATCCTAGACCTATTGTATTCTTGTTTTCTCATCCACGATGGTCAAGAGGTGATAGAAGACCTTTACCCTATATTCCTAGAGGTCCTTTTCCTTTATATCCCATTTTTGTGATCAATTTATCCCTGGGCCATATGACTTAGAAGGGATCTTCGGTGTTTTAGATTCACATGTTTGAACAACTTGAGATTCAGGTTCATCTTTGTATAGCCATGCAAGCATAGCTTCTTCCTCTTCAAACTCTTGTTTAGACACTTGTTCTACAACAAACTTTCCTTTATATGCCTCAAGAGGTTCTTTAGACTCCTTTTTAGATTGTTTTAGAGTTTTCCCATAGGACTTAGGTGAGATAGGGAGAGATGTCAAAGATAATACTGGCTCTATAGTATATTATCCCATACTATTTTCTTTGATCTTAACCTCTTTAAAAATTTCTTCCATCTTGGATGTTGAAGCAACGTTTAGCTTCTTAGTGGAAGATTCTTTTTTACTAGGAACAAGTTTATCAACACTTTCTTTCAAAGCATTGCAAGTTGTATATAGATCAGCTGGAATCATCACTTCTACTCCTTCATAAGGAAATTTCAAACACTGATGATATGTAGAAGGAATAGCTTTCATTTCATGTATCCAGGGTCTCCCTAGAAGGATATTGTAAGCCAAAGGTAGATCAAGAACTTGACATGTAGTATCTCTGATGACAAGACCTGTTCTAATAGGTAAGAAAATTGTTCCTTTGGAAGATCTTTCTTATTCATCATATGCTTTGATAGTTATCTTCTTTCTAGGATCAATGACCATTTTTGAAAATCCCAATTGTGTAATCAAGCTGAAAGAACAAATGTTAAGACCAGTGCCCCCATCTATCAACACACATTTGACACGACGGTTTTAGATCAAGACTTCAATATGCAAGGGCTGGTTATGTGGATGACTCAAGGAATTATCATCTTCCTCTGAAAAGGAAATATACTATGGAAACATAAGATGACCAACCATAGTCTGAAATCTGTCTAAATCAAGGTTATTAGGAACATTGGATCCAAGCAAAGCTTTGTCTAGAATGGTTTTAGGAGCTGGAGATATCCGAAGGAACTCAAACATGGAGATTTTTGCATTTGTGTGCTGGAGTTTTTGGACAATACTATATGATGTAGGCCTCATGTCTTTAGGATTTTAAGATTTAGATGTAGCCTTCTATTTAGAAGAAGATGAAAGATTGAAAGGAACCTTAGGGACATTGGATGAATCTAGGATTTGTCCTTGCAGATGTGCCTGAGCTTGTGATCGAGTAACTGCATTATTTGATGGATTTTCTCTATCTCTTCTTACAATTGTGATAACATTGCAACACTTAGATAGACATGGTTCAACCATATTGATGACAACATTATTTCCAGAGTAGGCATAATTGACTTTAGCACCCATATTAGGCTGAGAAGAAGAATCTCCTTGATCATGGTTCAGAAATTGTTCTGTGAATGCTATATGATCATTATTTCTCTTATGATTATCAATCATGATTTCTCCATTATCAATTTTGTCTTGTATAATGTGTTTCAAGAGAATGCAGTTATTAGTCTTATGACTTTTATTGTGATGGAAGTCACAGAAATCATTCTCTCTCCACCATTTTGGTTTAGGTTCAGGATCAAAGACTTCTATCATAGGCAAGTAGATGATTTTGTTTGCCAATAGAGTTTTCATGGAAGATTCCAAGGATTCTCCAAGAGGAGTGAATTTGCAGTTAGGATCTATTTCCCAAGGCCTATAATCAAATGACTTTTTGTTAGATTTAGATGTTCTAGCTTCAGAGGCTTTGATGGCTTGGGTGCCAATAGTGAGATTGAAAGTGGATGCCTTGGATGGGGCACAAATAGTATCAACAACTCCATCTGTGACAAGGCCTTTATTCTTGTTCTAGTTTTTATTCTTGTCCTTAAAACTAGATCTAGATTCATACTTATCCTTTTGAAGTGATATGTCTCCTTTTTGCACAAGTACTTTCTCAATTTTGATCGCATTATCTACCATCTTATCAAAGGATGTATGATTTTGCATTTGTAAAGGGTAGTTGATTTTTGGAACAAGATTATTGATGAAGATTTCTAGTTTCTCAGTTTTTGGAATGGGTCTAGCATATAGAGAAAATTTCTTCCTCCATCTCTTGAGAAATGTCAGGAATGGTTCTCTTGGATATTGTTTTAGATTGCAGATGTCGATCATGGTGACCAGATGTTGAATGTTGTAGGATTATTGTTGATAGAGTAGTTTGATTAACTCCTCAAAAGTTTTGATAGTAGGAGGCATCCTAGAGAACCAATGAATGGCTACAACTCTCAGAGATCAAGGGAAAGGATGCATTAAGTAGGTTGGTTCATGCATGAACTCCATAGATTGAGTATAGAATTCTCTGACATGATCTTGAGGATTAGAGTTTTTGTCATACTTGTCATATTTAGGCATTTCCACTCTTTTAGGGAATGGCGGCATGTACAAGTCCTTATCAAATGGAAAAGGGCATAGGGCCTCCATGGAGAACTCCTTAGGTTCCTTTTCTTTTTCAAGTTTGTTAAGTTTGACTTATATGGCATGCATATGTTTCATCATAGCTATGATAGGGTTTTCTTCCTCATGTGTAATGATATTTTCAACATTAAAGTTTGGAGGAAGTTTAGCTCCTTGATGAGCTAACTCTAGGAAGTATGTCTCTCTATCTTCTTTCAAGAAGTGCCTCATCATTTTCTTGAAGTCATCATCATTTTGATATCGAGCAATTTCAAAAGGTGTAGGTTCTTGATCCACACCATGTTGAGAATGATGTCCTTGAGACACATGATGTGCCCCTCCATGAGACATGTTAGGAGTTTTAGGACTCCCTGGGATAGATTGAGGAGGATTTTGTTGATTACCTCTATGAGTTGATGGAGGGGGTATGTAACCAGTTTTCAATCAAAAGTTGCCAAGACCGTCATCTTTGTAAAGACCAAAATTGTAGAGTTGCTCAAGAGTTGGACCCTTGTGAGTAGTCAAAGGTACAGTGTTAAGTGCTTCTCCAAATTTATTGTGAGAGGAAGCTCTAGTTTCCACCATTAACCTTGGGTGAAGCAAGAAAGCAAGATGAAGACAAATGAAGAATGACCTGATTCAAGAAGATCGAATGATGCAACCTTGTCAAGATTTGAGTTGATTGAAGAATAGATCCGACATAAGTGAAGGATAATATGCCATAGTAGTGTGGGTAGACACCCAATAGATGGTGGGCATGAGCTCACAACACTTAGCCATTTAGTAAAGAGATTGAATTTGAAGATAATTTTGACAAGGTTTTGACACAAGATGAAAAAGACTCAAATCGATAAATCAGAAGGCTAAATCAGAAGGCTAAATCAGACTCAAGAGACCACTTTAGGAAAATGAATGGATTCTTTATAGGCTCTACTCTATTTCTAACACAATGATTTGTTTGACAGATTCTAGGATTCATTTCTCAACTCTAGACATGCAGTTTCAAGCAGTGTGCAACAGGAATATAGGCATACGGACCCCAGACAAAAATTAGATTTGACAGAACGTTGACCAACTGATAGGAATAAGCTCATTGTTTTGAAAATTTGGGGATAGGCTCACGTGAGAAAATGATGCCCTACATGAGGAAGTACCAGGCTAGGCACGAGAATATACTGTCTCACACGAAAAAATGCTCAAAAAGATGAAATCTCACGTGATAAAAGAATACAGTTTGACAGTGTTGGCACAATTTTCAAGGAATAGATTTCAAGATACAGTGCTTGCTATTCTCTGATAGAATATTCAATTCTCACACCAGAAAAAGATTTTTGCTCAGATTTTGCAATTTTTTCGTGTTTCAGTACCAGATTGTTATGCAAATTTTGAAGATCCGTGTAACAGTTCATTTCAAGCAACCAAGAAGATATCAAGCATGCAAAAAAACAAGCAAGGGAAGCAAGCAATCATCTAAAAACAATGAACAAGGGAAAAAGCAACCTTGCACATGAACAAGCAATAGTGACTTATTGTGCTAATCCCTAGAAGTACTACTTGTGTATGTTCTAAAAAGTTTTTCAATAATGCACATATTCCTAGAAAATGAAAAATTTGGCCTCACTAGGGTTTGTAGTAATGGTCTTACTCTAGAACTTTTGTGATCTCAAGAGGGAAAAATCCAATCCAGGCACACCAAGATTTTGACACAGTCTAAGAAATTAATCAATAAGGAGCTGCTAGGGAGATCTGACAGCCCAACCAGAGACCACACCTGTGAATATTTCCTCCACAAGAACATTTGTATAGCGGTTGCTGCTACCATGGTGAAAATGGTTATTACCACTTGAGGTTTCATCCACATGGTTAACCCAATTAAGGGAATGTCCACTATGGTTAACCCTCTCTAAAGGTGACTCACAAAAGATACCACATGGAGACTGGTTCCAGATTCAAGGATCTGAGTTTCTGATACTACCCAAAAAGGGAGTAGAGCATAGTCCTCTAGCCTTTTCACTTTTAACCAAAACAAAGCAGATAGATTAATTTGACATGCTAAGACAAAGATTATCTCACAAATATCTATGATGTCAACCGCTTATGATCTATCAACCTCTCCAAAGAGAGAATGTATCAATCAAAAGTTGAAGACGCACAAATCTAGTAGAATGTGAGATGCTCTCAGTGACCTCCCTACCTACAAGGGTATCCTTTGTCAAGAAGAGCTTCACATGAATAAAAAAGTGAAAGAAGCTCAATCTCTCAAGATCATCCACAAATAGTGTTCATAGGGCCTATTTACTATGTGTAACAGATATGCAGAAAGCAAATCTATGTTCGTTTTATAGCCCAAAATGAAGTCTATGATATGAAAGCAAGAAAAGTCACACAAGCTTGACATGTGAGAGTTTATTTTAATCCAAATCAAAATATTATCAACTTGAGAAGAATACCTTAGGTCCAATGCTCTACAATCTAGAATTTAGCACACATCTAAAAGTACAAAATCAAGATAAATCAACAGCAAACAGTAAGTGTTAGAAATCAATAATCTGAAAGTACAAATCTACAAATTCTATGTCTCTAAAGAAAAATCTTGCATGAGTTAGGATGCGGTCCCACGTGAGGAAGTACGGTCTCACGTGATGAAGGATGTAGTCTCGGGTGAGGAAGTGTTGAAACTAGCAAAACTTCGCACGGTGCGATGAAAAATCTTGCGCAAGAATTCATACAGAGATGTACAGAAGTACAGACAAAAAATTAAAAATCATAGTTTTGATAGAAAAAGATGGAAAATTTATAGAACAGAAGGGAAACCCATTTCAAGGCCCCACAGTGGGTGCCATAAATGTGTGTGTGAATTTTGTACCTAGCTGTAGACACAACACTTCAGTAAAACATTAGAGGTTAGCAGAAATCAAAATCTTGCAAATAATTGAAACTAAGCTAACCAGGTGATTTACTGCCTTCTAGTAGGTGTGAGTATGATGTTCTCAGATTGGAATTGAGATCAGTGATAATGCAACACCTAAATGAAGGATTTGAATGCAAAATATGAAAGACTATATGAATGCAGATTATTCTATTTTTTTGTATTTTCTGTGCAATAATATAAGAAACTGTATGAATCTAAGCTAGAATGTATGAAATTGATATTGAATGCATATTTAATCTAAGATGATATGCTAAATGCTCAAAACAATAAATGAAAATCTCACAATAGCCTTGATTCGCAAAAGATTGATTCTTCAGTCACAAATTTGCCAGAGTGAGGATGCAATTTCGAGGGGTCCTTTTATGAAGAGTTGAGCCTTATTTTTATAGAAATCCAGGGCTTTGAAGATGCAAGAGAAAAGCCATAAATCACTCTTGATAAAGTCGGGTTGATTTTTGAGTTATTAGGAAATTAGAGATAATCAACTCACAAAAATCATGCAAAAGCAGTGTTTAACTCAAAATAGAGTTTAGATCAAATTTCAAATTTCAACTCATCATCAAATGTTGAGTTTCAATTTTTAAAATTGATTGTTAATTTCTAGTTGCCTGCTTTTCTGGTTGTGCATGATTTAATTATAAATTAATTTAAAAATACAGTGATTTATTTTCAACTTAACTAATTTTTGAATTAAAACAATTGATTTATGGGTTAATCAATCATTAAATCAAACTTTATTCAAAAACTATATTATTAAATATTGACAACTGACATAAATTAATTAAATAAGAATTTAATCAATTAGTCATGAGATTTTAGATTTATTGTCAAAAT
Organism: Chamaecyparis obtusa; assembly: GCA_027943335.1. NCBI lineage: Eukaryota > Viridiplantae > Streptophyta > Pinopsida > Cupressales > Cupressaceae > Chamaecyparis > Chamaecyparis obtusa. The sequence continues at coordinate 764,409 of BSBK01006566.1, forward strand.
TAAATAATACAATTTAGGAATAATTTAGTTAAATTTAATTAAACAATTAAGTGGTAGTATTCAATCTGATTAATTAAATATTCAGAATATTCAGTTAATCAAATTTTAGGATAAATAAGATTTATCGCCAAATAATTATGAAATTAAGATAATTAGGATAAATAGGAACATTGCTAGGAATATTCCCCAATGCAGAATTAAGGATAAAATCAATTAGAATTTGATAATGTGTAGATGTGCCTTAGGTTAGGACTTTGATGTCGATTTCATTTGAATTTGAAGATGTAGGAGGTTAATGAACCTGTAGCCCATTTTTGGGGTGTTACAATGATGAGGAATTTGGATTTATTTTTATAAAAGAAGAATATCTAAACCTTATGAATGAGGAGAGATATTTGGCCATACATATTGAGGAGAAGAGTCAATGGGTTATTGATAATAGTTGTTAACATCTAATGACTAGAGACAAAAGAAAATTTGTGGAATTTCAAAGGTATGATGGTGGTGTAGTTGAATTCGATGATGACACTCCTTGTCTATTACATGGCACATTATCCATTACTATTGATGGTAAGACTAATACTAATGATTTTTTATATGTTGAAGGACTAAAGAATAATCTTTCAACTATTGAATAGATGGTTGATAAGGGATATGATTTATAATTCAATAATGGAGAATACAAAATCTTGGAAATTTTAGGAGATGAGATTGCATCTGGTACAAAGATAAAAGGTAACATCTTTCATTTGAATATTACTAAAAGGGGTCTTTGATTTCTCACATTGATGATAATTCTTTATGTAATAAGAGGTTATGCCATGTTAACTTTGATAGCATTGAAGATAAGTTCTACTAATGCTATAAGAGATCTACCAAAATTCATGAATCCTACTAATGCAATGTGTAAGGGATACTTGATGGGTAAGAAACCTATATCTACTTTCAAGAGGAAAAATCTTACTTCAAAAGGACGATTAGATATTGTGCATAAATATTTATGTGGGCCATGTAGAACTAGAATTTATCAAGGATATATATATATATATATATATATATATATATATATATATATATATATATATATATATATATAATATTATTTGTTGATGACTGTTCAAGGATGATATGGGTGTCTTTCTTGATAGAAGAATATGAATCCTTTAACAATTTTAATATCTTTAAAGATATGGTTGAGAATGAAACAAGTTGAAATATTAAATGTTTGAGATTAGATAGAGGTGGTGAATTCACATCAGGTGAGTTCTATGATGTTTGTGAATAATATGGGATAAAGAGATAGACATCTTCTCTGAGGACTCCACAAAAAAAATGATATTGTAGAAATAAGGAATAGATCAATCCTATACATTACTAGGACCATGATGATCAAAGGTAATATTTCACATATCTATTGGAGAGAAGAAGGTTGAAAGCATTTTATATATTGAACATAGTGCAAATAAAAAGTGGAACCAGTAAGAATTCTTATGAGCTTTGGTACTATAACAATCCTACTGTGAAATATCAAGAGTAAGGAATACAAGTGACCCCCCCCCCCCCCCCCCCCCCCCAGTTATGTGGTGCTACTATATCATAATATTCATTCCAAATGTGACTAAAGAAATAGGGTCATTCCTCATATCCTTATATTTATTATGTTACATTTTGCAAACCCAACTCCTTACAATATATTTTTGATTTGGATAGTTAGATGTGCTCTTAATTAAGTTTTATGTGCAATTATTTTTCCTCTATGTCCTAGTTATATTCATGTTGCATAAACGTAATGAATACTTGCATTTTTATTTTAGATATGATCTATATATTTAGTCATTTCATTTCATGCAATGTTTAAATGCTTAATTATTACTATATTTCATTGTTTAGACATTTCCCTCTATTATCTTGTGCATGAGTGCCTTAAATTTAAGTCCTACCTATAAAATTCTAGTGAGAAGAACTTGTAGACTTATGGGTTCCTTTGATCCCAAGTCCTCTAATATATTCTATAGGAATGTGTATGATACCATTACTCCCACTAATGAAATATCTCCTATTCTTGAGATTCCCTCTTTTCACTCTTCTTGTGATGAAGATTAAAACTTAAGAGTGTCTGATACCCAAGTGAAAAAAATAACCCATGATTTTGAAACAAATGAGCAATGGTTAGGTCAAGAGAATTATAATAGGGAAGCCATCCCTTTATTATAAGGATTGAGGATTTTGATTCACAATGATGAGAATGGTGTTGATGTATTGAGTGCATTTTCTCATCTTATTGATGAAAATATTAAGCCTATCAAAAGTTTTGCTCAAGATCTTGGTTTATCTCAACCTACCACTAGTATTGAGACTTCTATTCCCATTCCTACTTCCTTACCTATTGTTCCTATATATACTCTACCTCTCATGACTACATGAATTTCAAAAATTAATCCTAAACATGTTAGTCTTGGAAGTATTCCTAATCCTATCATTCCTCCTACTACAAGTATCGCATGTATTTCCCAACTAGTACCTATACCTACTTACCATAATCTCCCACTTTCATATTCCAATGCACCTTTAATTTACCATAATATTCTAAATCCTCCACTTTCACACATCCAATACCAATACATCTATTGAACAAACCATTTATAGCCTTGCCCAAACTATGTCATCCCTACTTGTAACATTTCTAGTCATTTCTCCTTAGATATTATTTGTGTTGCTATCCATCAATACATGGAGGTACCTCATTTGGAAATATATAGTAGAAAAGGTTATCCCTTGACTTGTGTAAAAATATTCCAAACAATGTGTAGTGACTTTTCTCATGATCACAATCTTATGCATTTTGTTAGAATATTTAATCTTTCCTTGGTTGTATTCATTCATTTATTCGAGAATAAACCTATTACTCCTAAAGAAATTTAATGGTTGTCATTAGTATTGATGCAAGGGAATTCTAGGGTACTCAGTAGATCTACATGGAGGTGTGTTGTTTGGACAGTGTTACTCGGTTGCAGCCTTGACCGATGGCCTCGGTCATTGTAGGAAGCTCGGTCATTGAAGAGAACTCGATAATCTTTGGCACTTGGTGAAAGTTTTACTCGGTGATGCCTACAGTTCTTGGTCGACACTGGTGCTTGGTGATGCTAGGCATGCTTGGTTATTTCATTGGTGCTCAGTTGTTTTGGTTTATCGACTGGAGTTCTATGTAATTTTTTGTGCCGACTTGGTGCATTTATTGTTGGTAGTTTTTGTTACAGGCCAACATGTTGAATTTAATTATTGTAAGGCTATTTGAGAGCTGACTTGTATTGCATTTAATATTTGTTAGGTGGGAGTTAATGGTTTCATCCAGCCGACTTGTGGCTGATGATTAGTATTTATAGGATGTTTGGGGTAGTTGTTTAGGCATGAATTAGAGGTAGTAGATATGGTTGTCAAATAGGAGACTCTGATAGTAGATTTGAGTGGCAAAGTTGTGGAAAAAATCCTGTGAGATCTTGCAGATCAGATTGATTTTTGATAGTTTTTTTGTAGTGGAGCTAGTGATTGAGGCTTGGAAATAAGGAGATTGCTCGGAGGCTTGCAAGCTCAAGTTTAGATTTGCCTTAGGGTTTTCATTAGTTGCTGATAGTTTTCAAAGCTAAACTAGAGAGAGTTGTATTGGATATTGTTGATCTTGTAGAATTACTTCTAATTGTAACTAGCCCTAACTCAGAAGGCCTTACAGCCGAGCATGCTAATGAAAATTGAGTTAAAATATCTTATTATGTTGAGTTTTCCACTGTGTAATTTTGAAGCTACAAGGCTAGACTGACCTTAACTGGATCCTCCCTGCCTTGGTCTATGTCAAGTATCATTCAATCATACAGTTGGTAAAGGAGACAAGACATGACAGTCAGTTAATACACATAGCCTAGACACTGAGCGGAACACAAGGTAGATCACTAAGTTAACCGAACACAGTTTTGACCGAGCACTCTTACCGAGCTAGATGATCATCGAGTACTGAGAACAATAGTGACCAGACATTCATATGACGAGCACCAATTAGTTATCAAGTGACGAATGTAGTATACACCAAGTGAAACAGGAAACAACATAGTAGTTTGGAATGGCACAAACTACAAGGCAAATGGTTTACACCGATTAGAAAATGGTTTACCAAGATTAAACAAAATTAAATATGGATGTAATCATTAAATTGTTGATGATTCCTATGTAATGATGATCTAGGTTATTTATTTCTACCATTGATCTTAGGTTTTCTAAGATAGAGTCTAAACCCTAATCAGGTCAAGATCAATTTGATATAAAATTTGTAAAGATGTCATTTTGACAAGGAACACACATGTAGTAGCTACCACATTGGAAGACATTTGATGATCAGATAGGGTTATGATTGAAAAGAATTGATAGAGAATTTAGTTTATTAGAAACAGAAGGCTATCGAGTAGTATTCAGAGAAGAGATAAATCACATTAAGGTGATAACATATAAGTCAATTAGAGATTTAAATCAAGCATGTTAAGTTTCTATTTACAGATCAAATCCTACTATTACTCTTTAGCCATTGTAGCAGATTTTAAATCTCTTAACAAAGTGAACTTAACATTTCTTTTGTAAATCTCTTAACCGAGTGCACACTTAATTGTGTTGCTGAAATCCTCTAACTAGGTAGATCTAACTGATCTCATTGTTACTCCTAACAAGGTAAGATCACCAGAAGTGATCAAAATCTTTGTAGCCTTAATTGACAACTTTGTTACTATAGTAGTGAAGCTTTTTGGGTGTCATCCCCACCACATTTTTTACCTTCTAACAAGGGTTTATGCGATACCAAAATACTTGGGTTATGTGTATGAAGTTTTGTGAATGGTTTATTTATTAGATTACATGCATTTACGTTTCAGTTATGTTTTGGATGTATGTTAAATGCAATTGATACAGTCAGTTAGTGATATTCATGTTTACAAAGATTCATATTAAAAAAATTTGAGGGTACTAATTCACCCCACCCCTCTCAGTACACATCCTTCCATAATTCAAACAAAACCAATGTATCCTACCTTTATTAGGAGATTCCTATAAAATCCCTAAAAGTTTTTTTTTCTTCTAGTCCAAGTGAGAGGACATGTCATTTTTTGTATCTCCTTTATTAAGGAAATTAGTTTATCCTCCTTCATAGGATGTTGCCACTTTACACACACCTATAATGAATGTCGGTATTCATAGATTGGTGAGTTACTTTTTAACTCCATTCCTCATCTCTATTTAAGAGATGCTCTCCTCTCTCATTTCAACTCTATGAAGTTATTGTAATGATCTCTCTCTCTCTCTCTCTCTCTCTCTCTCTCTCTGGATTTGCCTCATTCTTAATATTACATGGGGTTTTTATTTTCTTTTCCCCTTTCAAAATCTTCTTGTATCGTTGTTGACCTTTTTGGTGTATGATCCTAGTTTTGAATCTCTCATGGTAACTATCTTTCTTCAAAACTACTCACTTGGATTATTATTTACTTTTCATGCTCTTGATTTCCTATTTCCTTTCATGGTATCAGAGCTTGGTTATCTAAATCCTTGTTTTGAGTGAATGTGGATGAATTTTACCATTTTGTGGAGCACACCTTCTTGGAAACCTTGTTGAGAAGAGAGAAGCTCGTAGTTTTTTGAATAACTCATTTGTGTTGTAGGATTTAATATTTTATTTAGTTTTTTCAAATAACCCTCTTTGGAAGGCTTGCCAATAGAGAGATCTTATGTTTTCTTGCATTTAAAAAAAAAAACTCAACCTCGGTCGGGAAACCACAAAGTTGATTTTTTTTTCTCATCTCTATTTATTTGTGGGCTTATATTCATAGTCTCCAAGCTAAATTTTTTACACAAAGGTAGGACAGGGAGAGAGGCCAAAGGCACACCCTAATCAGCTCCACCTTGCAGAGATCACATGTGGAAGCAACATCACAAAAGTGAGAGAGAGAATGCAGAGAACTTTCATATATTTATTTCAATTGATTCATACATGCCAGGCTATAAGGCCTTCTCAATCTATGCCATATATTACAATTAAGTACATAAGTCCTCCAACATGCGAGGATCTTCTGATAATCTCTAATCTTCTAGCTTCTATCTTTTATCAAAAACTGACTCCCTAAACTCTAACCAAACAACTACATTTATACAAGAGGCTACTGAATCAAGTCAGCCTTCAGATCCATCATCAATGGAAGGAACGACCAGATCTAGGTCCACACACTTCCCAATGATAGATACCATCATTAAATCCATAACCAAAATTAATTACACAAGTCAACCTCAACAGAAATACAAAACAGACAACTTGGTAAGAAAGGATAAATGAGCGCCAGACAAGCATCACCAAGCGCCAGGAAAATTTACCGAGCGCCAGAGAGATGACCGACCAACTCGGTCAACAAAGGAAACTGAGAACCACCAAACCAACTCAGTCAAAGAAGGAACCAAGCAACATAGAAAAAAACACAAACATGTTTTTGGTGACATAGGATTGCCAAGGACCCGAGATTCTCTTGCATCACTTTTCAAATCTTACTTCATCTCTCATTCTTACTAATTTTATAACATTTATGATTTTATATTATTTGGGTATGCAGGTTTCATAAATCTTTGTTATCTGTTATTAAATAATAGCTCTATTAAATCTGTGTGTTTGATTCCTATTTTGTTCTATGTCTTTCATATATCTTTGTTTTGTTCTAGATTTTACAACTCTCCAAATCTCTATTTTTCATGGACGTTGAAAGATAGCAATAAGGAGGGAAAAAAATTTGCAACCCATTAGACCTTGGCCCTATGTTGAATGCCATTCTATCTCAGCTAGTCATCTTATTGTGTTTCTCCCCTAGCCTCCATCTTAATATCTCTGGTCTTGTCTTTTTTCTTGTTTACTTATGTATCTCCTGTCTTCCACCATTCATAATGTAACTCTCGTCCATTCTTTTCATTATTCTTTATCAATCATCCTGCATTCCATCCTTGTGTATCTCTCCTTTTTGTAATGTCTCTTTTTAACAGTCAATTCCTCCATCTTCCTACTATTTCCCCCTTATCTTTTATCCCTACTGTACAACTAACAACCCTCTAGTCACGTCTCTACCACTGGTATCGTGTATTATTCTAGGTTTTTTATACCAATGAGGTTTTCATTTTGACTGATAATGTTATTCTTATATGCTAGCTTCTGTAACTTTAATGGTGTTTGATTATTATTATTGTTTGGCAATATCTTTTCCATCACTGTCTCCATTTGCTTTGCCTCCGACCTTTTTTTTTGTTGTGTTATGCTTCTTTCCTCCCATTCGTTTTCTCCCTTTCATTGTCTTCCATTCTTTCTCCCTTCACATCTCTTAACCTACGTATAGAAGGTAGTTTAAATGTTCTTTATTTACTTTGACTAATTTAAATATTTTTTTTTAAAAATATTTCTTTGTTATTATTTTAATAACATTGTTTTTTCATTAGTTAATCCTTTTTTTTTAAAAAAAATTTCATTCATTATTTAGATTAATTATTTAAACAAAATAATAATAATAAGTTTAATTTTTAATTAGTTTCAATCAATTTCTTATAATTTTACTAACATTTTAATAAAATTTGAATTGCTTCTCTATAAAAATCTTTGTTTAAAATTTTAAATTCATCAGTGATTCTCATTTTATCAATTTGTTTTATGTTTAAATTCAACATTTAAATTATTTTTTCTCATTTATTAATAAGTTTAACAAAGATTTAATTGTTAAACTTAGCCTATTCAAATCGTCATTAACATTAAGTTAAATCAAATTTTACCATTCATTGGCATTCATTTATAATTTTTTCTAACTCGTTCTTGTTACCTTAGAGCATTTATATCATTTAATATTTTTTCTATCATGTCTACATTAATCCTTGAAATCAAATTGAATAGTACTAATTACCATGCATGGAAAACACATATTTCCTTTATTTTTTTATTTAAACACATGTTAGACATTGCTACTAGTGCAACTTCTTCTCCTACCACCACTACAAATCAAGATGACATAGATGCTTCGAACACCAAAAATGAGGAGGCACTTGGCCTCATTGGGATTTCTCTCAATCTAGAATTATATGTACTTATTGCTAACTATACTATAGATCATGTAGCATGGGACTTCCAAGTAAAACGCTCAAAGTGTCGAAAACCCAGTGTGTTTTTGACCTCCTCTCTGCAGTCTCGGGATGCTTTCTACCTTTTGTCTGAAATCCAGTATGTTTTCGACCTCTCACCTCTGAAAGTTCTCTATGTTTTTGACCATGGTCCAAAAAACCAGTGTGTTTTTGACCGCCTCTGCACTTTATACTTCTCTGGCATCTGCATTTTTTTTCTAAGTCCGCAATCTGACCTGTAGGCCCGGTGGCTGGCTTCCCTTAAAAAATCTTGTGGTTGTCGCATGATCGGATGGGCCTTCCTGGCCACATGCGATCATGTGATAAGATGACACCTGGTGATGGGCCCTTTCACTACTGTTAGCAGGATTGGTGGTCAACCTGCGGTAGGGGTAGCATCATGTGGTTTGTCGCATGATCACATGGGCTCTTTTGAGCCCATGCGACCATGCGATGAACCGTTAGTGGTTTCATCAGTGGTCGGCAAGGGGCATAGTTTCCTGTTGTCGCATGATCGCATGGGCCTTCCTACCACATGCGATCATGTGACAAGCAGTTGGCAATCTATGAGTGGTGGTTCTGATCGGTCCATGGCTAACATCATGCAATTTCTCACATGATCGCATGGGCTCTTTTGAGCCCATGGGACCATGTGAAAAACTGATAGTGGTTTGGTGCTCATGGGTAGTGTTGCTATGGGTCCGGGCTGGGGTGCCAAGGTGGTTGCTCATGTGGCGGCTGAGACAAATGAGGGGGTGCCACGTGTCATCTTGTGGGCCCGAGCATTTGTCAAAGCCAAGGCAATTTTCAAAGGGATGTCACATGATCGCATGAAGGCCTTTCGACTCATGCAATCATACGACCAGGTTCATTTCAAAATCTGTGTAGCCTATTTTTTATGGGCATTCTTTTGAGGATAATGTGCGAAGTGGCAGGGTAGCTAAAAAATTGAATTTTTGAAGGCGGTTGCAATTAAGGAGTTTGCAGAGGTTTTTAGGGGGCCATTTTGGGTCCTTTCATGATCTGATCAGATTTGAGCATTCATGGTGGTATGGGCTTGCAGAGAAGTAGATGGATCAAAGTTGTTGATCTACGGGCATGGACACGCAAAGGATATCTAATCTGTTGTGGCATTTTGCAGGATTGTATTTATGGTCAGAGGTGACTTGTTTTAGGGTTGATTATTCTATTGTAGATTTATGTAACCCTAAGGAGATATTTTGATTCTTTCTTGCATGTAGGGAGTGTATATATTCTTTTTTGGAGCCAGTAGTGCTCAGAATGGGCAATTGTAAAGGAATTTTTCTTTCTCAGCAAAGCAATTTGTGGCAATTCTCCTTCCCTTTGGGCTTTCTGCAATTGTAATTTTCATTGGTTGTTCAGACAATGCAAAGTATTCTATGACATTCTTGCTGTCCTCATGCTTTCTTGTCTAGATTATCTCTTATTGAATCAAAGTTTATGAATTCTTTTAGTGATGTTTTTAGGTTCCTTGGTTCCCCTTACTTTTTGTAGCTATGTGTGTTATTGTGTTTGATCTGATTTAGATGTTTTGTGGGTATATTTCAGCCCCTAACACTCTTGTCTCCATCCTACACCGAGCTATAGGAGTGAATGTCTATTTGCAGGTCATGGATTGATGTCTAAATCTTGAGAGCCTTGCTATTGTGAAGGAATCTTTCTCTTTCCCTGAGCAACCTCTTTTTTTTGCAGACCCTTCCATGAAACACTTATGCAAGCCTATTCAGTAAGTTGTAATCTCCTAGATCTATTTCTATCACTGGTTTCATTCCTCTATATTGAGATCCAAAACCCAGTTCAGTGCATCACCTAGTAGGTAGATTTGCTTTCAGTTATTTTCCTTTCATGCACTCCTTCTATCCCTTTCCCCTCAAAGTTTACTTTCCTATTAAGAGAAAATCTGGGTGACTATCCAAGAGGAACTAGCCTAGAATTTGGAGGTCTCATCTTAGTTAGCAAAAGGTCCCACAACCTTGAGATGATTCCCTTGTTATACTAAGTTATCAAGACTACGAGAGCTTGAACTAAGGGTGCAAATTCAATGTATAACATTTTTGGCACGCCCAGTGGGAAAACAAAGAAGTTCATTTGTTGAAATTGTGTCATCTCTGATATACAGATTGCATAATACAGACCTTTAGAGGTTGTTCTATCAAGTATATCTGGCAACTCCATTGGTTTCAAAGATTCAAGCCAACCTTGTTTAAGGTTTATGAGAAAGATTGAGACTAGAAGCTCAAAGCCTACTAAATTTTTAGAGTTTCCCTTGAAAAGAAGCTACAAAAGCAGGTCAACTCAGAGAGAATCTCCTACAAGAAGAGTCCAATCTACACCTCCTGATACTTCAGAGAGGAGACCTTTCATCTTTCATTTTAGAAGAAGAAGCAGATCTCTGACTAGAGATCTAGAAGAGGAAGGAAATTCAAGTCTAGCAAATACAGCTCATACATTTGTTAATCTTTAGGTTACACCTCCTACAATGGCTAGAAATTTCACCTTTGCACCTTTCAATCAGGGGAGCCCCTTAAATTTTGCAGTGCATCATGATGTGCCCTTGGTGGCATTAAAGAGTATACCTAATTTCACAGGGGAGGGACAGATGATAGCCTTTGAGCACATAAGAGATGTGACCACCATCTGCAGCATACACAACATTACCCAAGAGGATGTGGCCACCAAATTATTAGCAGCATCTCTGAAAGGTAAGGCTCTAGAATGGTTTAGAACTTTAATTTTTGGTTCTATTACTTCATGGGATGAATTAGGGGATGCATTAAGCAAACATTTTGAGGATAAATCAGATAATTTATCTTTGGTTGAGTAATTAACAACTATAAAGAGAGACCCTCAAGAGAAAATGATAGACTATAATAGTAGATTCCTTAAAACATGGAATAGAATCCCAATCTCTGTAAGGCCATCAACTAACCATGCCTTCCTGTACTACTTGCAAAGTCTAAATAGCCAAATTTCTATCATGATCCAGTCTATGGGTGGTACCACTTTACCCCAAGCCTTTGACACTGCTGTCAAGGCTGAAAATTATTTGATCCAAGTAGGCATGATACAAAGAAGACCTCCTATGCCTATCTTCCCTACTCTTTAGCCCATTGCACCTGCACAGGTACCCTCATTTACCCCTATTCCCACAATAACAGCATCTTAAGCTAGTACCAGTGGTCAAGAACATGCTGCAGCAAATTTCTCCCAAGAGTTGCAAGAGGTGAAGAGTAGTCAGCAAACTAGTATGCAAGAGATGAAAAACTTGCTGCAGACTCTAACCAAAGAGGTCACAAACTTGAAGAAACAAAACCAAGGCATCAAGCCACCTGCAAACTCTAACCAAAGAGGTCAGAAACTTGAAGAAACAAAACCAAGGCATCAAGCCACCCTTCCAATCACAAGGCCAAAGTCCTAATCAGCAATACCAAAATCAAGGACAATCTTGTCAACAAAATAGGCCACCATATCAAGGAGGCTATCAAGGGCAAAGAAAAAGCTTCAACTAAAGGCCATTCCAACCGTATAACCCTGCACCTCTTAATTCTGTAAATCTAGTTAGGGATATGGTTCCTAGTCAAAACAATATGGCCATGGATAATGAATGGTGTTTCCCTTGCAATCAGCCCCACAATCAAGCTACATGTTCTAATGGATGGATGAACCAAGCACTAATGGTTCAAAATGCTTCACAAGCTCAAGCAGAAGCTCCTTCTAGTGGGACAGCCCCTCAGCAAGAAACACAAGAGAATGAGACTGCTCTTTTCAATTGGGAGCAACCGGATTTCAATGGAGTCAATGATGAAGCTGCTTTTGTTGCCCTCATAAGAGCAAAGAGAAGAGCCCAAGACATGGAGAGAGTAGATTCTGGTATTAAGGCCACTACATCTATAGAGCCACTACAACAAGCTGCCCCTATCACATCCAAGGAGGCCCCTATCGCCACAAGCAAAGAAGGCCAGGTTCCAAAAGAGGTAGAACCCATTATAATAAAAGTACAACAAAGAGTACACACTATGGCACCTTATAATATTGTAGACAACATGAAGAAGGTGAATGTCACCATGTCTATGTGGGACTCTTTGTCTATTCCAAGACAACCTGAAATTTTGGAGAAGGCCATGAGACAGGCAGCGAATCCTCAACCTGCAAAAGAAACTACAAAGCTAGTGTTGGTCAACACTGATCAAGAAAAGGAGACTCCAACTAGCAACTCCAAGGCCAATACCATGCAAGGTAGGAATTTAAAGCCCCCTCCTTTCTACATATCTTTAATTATTGGGAAATCTTTAGTGCATAATTGTATGGTAGATAGTGGAGCTACTAGCACTGTAATGCCCAAGAAAGTGGCTGATCAATTAGGACTTAAATATGAACCCTTCCAAAAGAAGGTTATGCAACTTGATGGATCCTTAGTCAGTACTATAGGTGTGGCCAAGGATACCACTCTGATTCTCCATGTTAGTCCTAATTTTTCCATTCTCCTTGACATATATATCATAGATCTCCCTGCATTGTTTGTCATATGTCTCTCAAGAGAGTTCACAGCCAAGATAGGAGGTTATCTTTCCTTTGACTAGTCTCACATGCTCTTTCATACAAGGTATGGTATGAAAGTCACCATTAAATTAGAAGCCTTAGAAATATATCATATAGAACCATATGTGTCTAGTTCCATCAACTCTAATTGTCCTATATTTGATGACAATGATTTCCCAACCATTAGTGAAGCAAGCACCAAAATAGAGAGTATCCCTGATATTCTCCTAGATGAAAGAACCCCAGAGATCCAAGAGAGTCTTGTTTGGGATTTTGGTTTGGGGAGTTATCTGATTCAAGAAAGTGGGGCCATAGAACCAAGTCTTCTCAAAGAATGCACTGATTTGGATAATCAGGATAGTCAGGTCTGGGAACTTTTTTTTGATGGAGCTAGAAGTAGATATGGTTCTAGTGGAGGTGCTATGCCGGTATCCCCAAAAGGAGAAAGGTATTACACTGCCTTTAGATTTAGTTTTTCCTGCACCAACAACACTGCAGAGTATGAAAGTCTGGTTAATGGACTAGAGTGGGCCAGAAAAAGAGGGCTTAAAGTGTTAAAAGTATATGGTGACAGTGAACTTGTTGTCAGCCAAGTGAGAGGGATGAGTGCAACCAAAAATGATGTCATGAAAGCATACAAACATAGAGTTCGGGATGCAATTGAAGATTTCCATGCTTTCAATATCATTGCTATCCCTAGAAAGTTAAATCAAAATGTTGATAGGTTAGCTACTATTGGATCTCAGTTTGACATTCCCAATAGCATTTCAAAGGAGATAGATCAGCAACACATTAAGATTATTGTTAGACCTTCAATTCCTGATAATGATATTAATTGGCAAGTGTTTGACAATGATGAACAAATTCTGTAGTTCTTGTTTGAAGAGGATATCTTTTCATGGCACAATCAAAAGAGATTATCATAGAACTATGGTGATCAAGTGATACAACTTAAATCTAATAAGATGCCTAAAGGTCTTGTCACCTTAGAGACTATCTTCAACAAGGATGATGAAGTCAAGAAAAATAAAGTTGGCCTGGTAGTCCAACAGGAACATTGTGGTGAATTAGAGTTGGAACCAGGGAAGAGCCTACAATTTGGAAAAGTAAACACTAATTCAGAAAAGCAAGCTTACACTAAATTATTTAGAGAATTCAGTGATGTTTTTGCATGGGGATATGAAGACCTCAAGTGTTTTGATCCTTCCCTTGCCCAGCACACTATTGAATTGGAGCCTAATGCTAAACTAGTAAGGTAGAAGCAAAGGCCTATTAATCCCAAGCTTGAACCACTTATGCATAAGGAAGTACTTAAACTAATAGAAAGTGGCATCATCTACCCCATCAAACATACTGGTTGGGTTTCCAACCTTGTTCCTGTCAGGAAGAAGAATGGGGAGCTGAGGTTATGTGTTGATTTTCGGGATTTGAATAGAGCCTCATTAAAAGACCACCATCCACTACCCTCTATGGAAAAAATTCTACAATGTGTCTCTGGATCTGAGAGATTCTCATTGTTGGATGGCTATTCAGGATACAATCAAATCTTAGTGAAAGAGGAGGATCAATATAAGACTGCATTTACAACCAAGTGGGGAACCATGGCATATCAGAAGATGCCCTTTGGTTTGTCGAATGCAGGTGCTACATTTCAAAAGGCAATGGATATGGCCTTTAAGGGCCTCATGTATAGGTTTGTACTGGTCTACCTAGATGACATAACTATCTACTCAAAGCATGCAGTAGACCATATCAGGCATTTGAGGCAGATTTTTGAAAGATGCAGAGAATTTGGGATATCCCTTAATCCCAAGAAATGTGTGTTCACAGTTCATGAAGGAAAACTATTGGGATATGTAGTATCCAAAGAAGGAATTATAGTGGACCCTGAGTGAATTGCAGCAATCTTAGAACTACCATTACCGCATCATAAGAAAAGTCTCCAATCTTTCATAGGAAAAATTAACTTTGTTAGGAGATTCTTGCCTAACATTGCAGAGTTACTCAAGCCTTTGACAGCCATGTTGAAGAAGGGTTAAGCCTTCGGTTGGACCAGAGAAGGAAAAGTCAACTTCCAAGCTATTAAAGAATCCTTAACAGAAGCTCCTGCTCTCCTAAACCCAAATTTTAGTAAGGATTTTATCCTTTATGCTTATGGGGGTCATGATGATATATCTGCAATGTTGACTCAAGAAAATGTTGAAGGATTGGAGCAGCCTATTACTTTCTTCAGCAAAGGTTTAGAGGAGTATGAACAAAGATACTCTTTTATAGAAAAGCATGTTCTTGTTGTAGTAAAGAGCCTCAAAAAATTTAGGCATTTGCTGACCCATAACAAGGTGCATTTGATGGTTACCCATCCAAGTGTCAAAGAATTTTTGCTTTCTAAGGACCTAAATGAAAAAAGAGCTGGTTGGATCACCAAGGTGATGGAATATGACATAGATGTTCAGATTACCAAGCTGGTTAGAGGAAGAGGTCTTTGTGAGCATCTGGTAGAAGATGGAAGTTCAAAGAAATCAGAATACATAGGTGCATCTCTGGTGGTGCATTCTACAAGAGAACAAGCCAAGGCAACTAGCTGGTTTGCCTAATATGATCAATTATTTGAAGACAGGACAATGTCCTACAGGCCTAGATTCAGCAAAAAGGAGGTATTACAGGCTACAATCTATTCCTTTTGTGCTGATAGATGAAATTCTTTTCAAAAAGGATCACAATGGTGTCCATCTAAGATGCATAGATTTAGAAAGGGTTGCAGATGTCTTATTTGAGTTTCATGATGGAGCTTCTGGTGGCCATTTCTCTCCTAGGACTACAACTTTTAAGATCATGAGGGCTAGATACTATTGGCCATCTATCTTCAAAGACAGACATGATTATGTTAGAAGATACATCAAATGTGCTATTTTTGTGGGGAACGAAAGATTTGCAGCTCTACCCCTATAGCCAGTCAAAACAGAGCAGCCCTTCATGAAGTGGGGTATAGATTTCATTGGCATGATCAACCCTCCATCTAGTGCAGGACACAAGTGGATAATCACTGCAACTGATTATTTCACTAGGTGGATAGAGGCAGTCACTTTAAAGGAAGCTAATGAGAGTGCTATTTTAAGTTTTTATGATGACATCATTCATAGATTTGGCATTCCCAATTCTATAGTTTCGGACAATGCATTCACATTTACAGGCCTCAAAGTCTTAGAGTGGGCAGTCAAGAAGGGCATTTGTTTGAATACAAGTTCCAATTACTATCCCTAGGGGAATGGTTTGGTAGAATCAAACAATAAGAATCTGATTAGAATAATCAAAAGGACCATGCAAGACAGTCAGAAAGACTGGCATACTAAATTGAAATCTGCCTTGTGGTTAGATAGAATTACCCCAAAGAAAATCATTGGTAATTCCCCATACATGTTGGTGTATGGTAAAGAGGCTAAGTTATCTATTTCAACTGAATTAACTACCTTGGACTTGGCCACTCAGTATGCCTTGTTTGAGGAAAGTGATCCTATGCAAACCAGATACGCCCAGTTGATGGAGCTAGAAGAGATTAGAGATAAATCGATGCAGGATATGGCATTCATCAGAATCAAACAAAGAGAAGCTTTGATAAAAGAGCCAGGAATAGAAACTTCAAGGTTGGAGATGTAGTTCTCAAATGGGATGAGTTCAAGTCAAAACCTGGCAAGCACACAAAGTTTGATTCCTTTTGGGGTGGACCATTTGTTATAACAGAGTGCAGGGGATCTAACGCTTTTCAGCTTTCAACCCTTGAAGGAGCTGCCCTGCCAATCTTAGTGAATGGTTTCCACTTGAAGCCGTGCTTTGAGGTTAATCCTTCTCTATAGGTACTTCTTGTAAATCCTTGTAAATTATTTCCCTGCTTTCTTCCAGCTTGCTAGTTTATCTTTTCCCTATTTTCCAAGAAATGCACGTGCACAGGTTTGTCTTCCTGGTTTAGTTTTTGGGCTCTGAAAGTTTTTATGCAAAGAAGTGACTCCAATGCCCAATGGATACATCAAGGCTACTAGTCTATGTCTAGCAGGCTGACATCCCACAGAGGTCACCAAAATGTTGCCCAAAAATTTCCTGCCTTTCCTTGTCGGCCACAGTCCTATTTTCCAAGTAAAACGCTCAAAGTGTCAAAAACCCAATGTGTTTTTTACCTCCTCTTTGCAGTCTCAGGATGTTTTCTACCTTTTCTCTGAAATCCAGTGTGTTTTCAACCTCTCAGCTTTGAAAGTTCTATGTGTTTTTGACCCCAGTCTGAAAAACCAGTGTGTTTTCGATCGCCTCTGCACTTTATACTTCTCTGGCATCTGCATTTTTTTTCTAAGTCTGCAACTCTGACCTATAGGCCCAGCGGCTGGCTTCCCTTAAAAAATCTTATGGTTGTCACATGATCGCATGGGCCTTCCTGGCTGCATGCGATCATGTGACAAGATGACACCTGGCGGTGGGCCCTTTCACTACCGTTAGTGGGATCAGCAGTCAACCTGCAATCAGGGTAGCATCATGTGGTTTGTCGCATGATCACATGGGCTCTTTCAAGCCCATGCAACCATGTGATGAACCATTAGTGGTTTCATCAGCGGTCGGCAAGGGGCGCAGTTTCCTGTTGTCGCATGATCGCATGGGCCTTCCTGGCTACATGCAATCATGCGACAAGCGGTTGGTAGTCTGCGGGTGGTGGTTTCAATCGGTCCACGGCTAACATCATGCAGTTTGTCGCATGATTACATGGGCTCTTCCGAGCCCATGGGACCATGCAAAAAACTGATAGCGGTTTGGTGCTCGCGGGCAGTGTTGCTATGGGTCCGGGTCGGGGTGCCATGGTGGTTGCTCATGTGGTGGTCAAGATGAATGAGGGGGTGCCATGTGTCATCTTGTGGGCCCAGGCATTTGTCAAAGGCAAGGCAATTTTCAAAGGGACATCGCATGATTGCATGAAGGCCTTTCGGCTCATGCGATCATGCGACCAGGTTCATTTCAAAAGCCATGTAGCCTATTTTTTATGGGCATTCTTTTGAGGATAATGTGCAAAGCGGTAGGGTAGCTAAAAAATTGAATTTTCAAAGGCAGTTGTAGTTAAGGATTTTGCAGAGGTTTTCAGGGGGCCGTTTTGGGTCCTTTCACGATCTGATCAGATTTGAGCATTCATGGTGGTATGGGCTTGCAGAGAAGTAGATGGATCAAAGTTGTTGATCTACGGGCATGGACACGCAAAGGATATCTAATTTGTTGTGGCATTTTGCAAGATTGTATTTATGGTCAGAGGTGACTTGTTTTAGGGTTGATTATTTTATTGCAGATTTATATAACCCTAAGGAGATATTTTGATTCCTACCTACGTGCAGGGAGTGTATATATTCTTTTTTGGAGCCAGTAGTGCTCAAAATGGGCAATTGTAAAGGAATTTTTCTTTCTCAACAAAGCGATTTGTGGCAATTTTCCTGCCCTTTGGGCTTTCTGCAATTGTAATTTTCATTGGTTGTTCAAACAATGCAAAGTATTCTGTGACATTCTTGCTGTCCTCATGCTTTCTTGTCTAGATTATCTCTTATTGAATCAAAGTTTATGAATGCTTTTAGTGATGTTTTTAGGTTCCCTAGTTCCCCTTACTTTTTGTAGCTATGTGTGTTATTGTGTTTGATCTGATTTAGATGTTTTGTGGGTATATTTCAGCCCCTAACACTCTTGTCTCCATCCTACACCGAGCTATAGGAGTGAATGTCTATTTGCAGGTCATGGATTGATGTCTAAATCCTGAGAGCCTTGCTATTATGAAGGAATCTTTCTCTTTCCCTGAGCAACCTCTTTTGTTCATAGACCCTTCCATGAAACACTTATGCAAGCCTATTCAGTAAGTTGTAATCTCCTAGATCTATTTCTGTCACTGGTTTCATCCCTCTATATTGAGATCCAAACCCCAGTTCGGTGCATCACCTAGTAGGTAGATTTGCTTTCAGTTATTTTCCTTTCATGCACTCCTTCTATCCCTTTTCCCTCAAAGTTTACTTTCCTGTTAAGAGAAAATCTGGGTAACTATCCAAGAGGAACCAGCCTAGAATCTGGAGGTCTCATCTTAGTTAGCAAAAGGTCCCACAACCTTGAGATGATTCCCTTGTTATACTGAGTTATCAAGACTATGAGAGCTTGAACTAAGGGTGCAAATGCAGTGTATAACAATAAGTATAATAACCCTGTTAAGAGTTTTGACCCTGTTAAGAGCTGAGTATTACAATAGGTAGGTCCTTGTTAAAGGATAGATCCTATTAGCATCCGTTAAACTATGATCCCAATTAAGGAATTGACCCTGCTAGGAGTCCAACCCTATTAGAGGTAATCAAACCCTATTAGGGGTGTACAATAGGTGCAACAACACTTACAATCAATTTTTTGTCTTGGATACAAAGAGTTAACAAAGTATTCCTGAAGAAAACCTCTTGTTCTTCTTTCTCTTAATCTTTGCTCTACCTCTTAGATACGTTCACATTTTGCATCCATCCAATATCTTTACCAGATAATTTTTTTCCTTATACAAAAGTGTTTATATACTTATACCTTGTTGGAGGTATATTTACAAGAGCTAGTCAACATTAGTCTAACTAAAAAACATTTCATTTAATGAGAATTTTCATGCTTCATCAATATCCTTAGTCTACCTTAGATCCAAGATAGCATCCAAAAATAATTTTCCAATCCTTCAGAAAGTCAGCCTTAGTGATTGCCAACAAGTTATACTCTAATTACTGTCTTCGCATCCAATCAACTGAACATATCTTTTCGATACTTCAATATTAACATGTGTGACCTTACACATGTATTAATTTGTGTCATGCAAGCATATAACCAAGATTACATGCCTTTATGAAGCTCTTGTTAATTTCTCTACGCTTTTGTGTTAGACTGAGTCATAGGAACAGTCTGTGGACTTAGGCATTTTTCCTTCATCAACTACATTCAAACATATTCATGATATCCAATATGTGTGATCATAAAACTAATAAGTATTGCAATAAATGAAAACATTCCATATATGTGCATGTGCCTACATGTGCATATGTGTGCATGTGTTGACAACTTGCCAACAATCTCCCCCTTTGGTATTTATGGCAACACTTAGTGAAAAAATGACTAAGTGAAACATCAAGACAAAAATATAAAAGGAAATATTGATATAAATGCAACACATAGAAATTTGGTAGATAGCCTTTCGAGGAAACTTTTATTTTATTTATTTTTTCACTTTACACTTTACATTTCATTACAATTTTTTCTCTATCTCTCCCCTTTGACATCAATGGAAAAGGGTGCCAAAAATGTCCGACGCTTATGCTAAAACAACAAAATTGAGAAGGTACAAGATTATAGCTAAATGATCTATAGTATATCTCTTTAGTTGATCTTCATGATCTTTATGTCTGCATCCCAAGCTCCCTTAATTGCCTCTACAACCTAAATTAGCCCATTTAGACCAAATGCGGCCTTGTCTGCCTCCTTTACATCCTTAGGTATTAATTCTTGAAATGTTTTCAAACCAAGTTGAAGGTCTTCATGAGTACTCTCCAAGACACTGATCTTGGGAGTCAAAAAGATTCTCAATTCTAAAAATATCTTCTAAACTCTATATTTTTCTAACTTGAGAGTATGGATTTTGTCCATGATCCTATTTGTTTCTTTATTTATATCCAAAATTTTCTTATTTACAAAATCCTCAGAGATTTTTATCAAAACCTCTTCATCCTAAGCTATGATCTCTATTATTCTCTTTACATGCTTGTGTGAAGTCATTCAAAGTTTGTATAGATCATGCCCATCTTTAAGATAAGATTTTATTTCCCTTTCAGTGACAATCAATGTATTAAGATCACTCTCGATCCCATCAAGAGTGTCTTTCATCCTTAGTCTTTTGAAATCTTCTACTACTTTTATTCTAGTTGCATATTCTAACGTATCAAAATTTTGTTCTATTATACTTAGAACATTGTCTAGACTACTTATGAGATCTTCATTATGTACAAGAGGTGTAGTCAAAAGCTTACTTAATACTTGTGTTTCCCGGTGGATTGTATTTGAGGTCTTGTTAGTTTCCTTCTCTAATTTTTCTTTGGCTTTGGAAAAAGAAAGTACTGACCACTGCATTAGGTCTGTAACATCCATGTCCTCTAAGTTGGTTGGAAGTGATTCAGATGCACTTTCCAACAAACTAGGTGTAACAAAATGAGTGATAGACAATCCTTTTAGTTGATCCTCTTTCTTTTTGGATTCTTTTTCATTTTCTTGTTCCATTTTTGTTTCTTTTTCTTCCTCTTTTTATTTTGATACTTGTCTCTTTTTAGGTGTTTTCTCTTCTTGCTACATTTTCTCATCTAATTCTTCTTGAGCGATCTTGGGTAGCTCAAGATTCTTTATTGTCTTATCAATGTTGGACAATGTTTCACTTATCTTAAATGGATAATATGTATCTAGTTTTGTACCAAGTTAAATCCTAACATTGTCTATGAAGAAATCAAGTAAGGTAGTGTCAACTACCTCTATCTCCTTTGGATCTTCAACCTTTTCTACAACTTTGGTAACTATAGGTTCTATGTAGATTATTACTAGGGTTGGGTCCTTGTAGACTTACCAAGGTTAGGTCATTCCTCTAGGAGTATCTTCCCAAATTTTTCATCAGTTTCCTACTCAACCTCTTCATACTTTTGTTCCATGAACTTGATGATTCTCTTTTTTGTTCTCATCTTTGGTCTTAGCTTCTCAATCCAATCTCCCATTTCACTCCCTGTCATAGTAGGCATATTATATATAAGAATATCATGTCTCATATTGATGTCCTCATCAAGGGATATTTTATTTTTTGCTTCTAATCTTTCAAATAAGTCCTTAATTATTTGGCCCTCTATTTCAATCAAATTCTTTTTGAAGGTGAGCATGTGCTCCACAACTATATCTTATATTTTGTTTTTCATATCTATCAAAGTATTTTTCAATAGAAGTGAGCTTACCATAATTTATTGCTCTCTTTTGTAGAACTTTAAGGTAGGGCTTGAATAGGTTTCTTTTTGTTTCATGACCTTTCTTTCATTCATCTTCTTCTTCCTTTTTCCTATCTACTTCAAGTGCCCTTATATTTGCCTCTTGAAGCTTTATGTCCTTTTCTTCTTCTTTCTCCTTCTTTTGTTCCTCAATTTTCTCTATGTCCATCATTTGGACTTCCTTATTTTGTTCTTCTTCTTGAGAAATCTTTTGTTTTTTATCCTTTTCAATGTGAAGATGGAGGAGTATCTAATGTTTTCCTCTTCTTTCCTGGTCTGCTAGTCATGGCCTTAGGTCTAGCCTTATGAGGTGTTTGGCCCTATGTGGTTGCTCTTACGGTCTACCTCTACAAAGTTCTCCTAGTAGGTGTAGGAGTTTCATCTTCTTCTTCTTCTTCTTCTTGTTCCTTGACCTCTACTACTTGAGGTGCTTCAATGTTAGTTTGACGAGGGGGAATATTGTATTTCTTCCCAAGTTTTGCCACCTTTTCTCTGACACTTTTCATTTCTTCTTTGGATATCCCATGCTAACCTACTATTTTTTCAACCAATGATTCAAATTTCTTCTCTCTTCTCCCTTTTACCAATTCTTCCTTAACCATTTGTGTACTTTTCTTCATATATACCCCATCTTGGTACATTAGGGTCTTTGGGGGACTATAAAACATGTTGGATATGAAGTTCCCATAGGAGTAGACCATGAAGTTCTAGGTTATACAACCTCAAAACATGTGTTGTCAATTTTGACCATGAAACATATATCATCCTTATACTTATCCACTAGTCTCCAAGGGATCCTTTCCCTTTCATGCATTATTTTTTGGAACAGTTTCATCATTCCTGCAACCTCAACATATCTATTTTTCTTATCACTTCTTTTGTAGTAGTCTCTTATCATTTGCATAGTACATCTATCTAATCTCCATATATATATGTTAGGGAATCTCCTCATAACATGAAAGAATATATACATTATTAGCGATCCAAATATGAAATGTGTTGTTATTTTTTTCTTTATTCCTATCAATTTTTCCATCAGTTTCTGCCTTAGGACCTCACATAGGTCATAGTCTTCATCTTCTACTACCATCTTATATTCCATATGGAAAAAACTAGCCGATACACTATTTATATTGCTACTATATTGAAACTTGTATCCCAATATCATTACTACAAGTTTGACATCTTCTTGTGTGATGTCATTTACAGTCATGAATCTCTTGTTCCACTTTCTTTTTGTTAGTTTCTCCACTTCAAACCTAATTTTCTTTTCTATTGTAAGTACTTTACCTATCATCAGTAAACCAATGATTTCATGCAATAGTTATTTGGTGATTTTGGCTGGGGTTCCACCAATCCATATGAATTCATCATGAATCCTACTTAACACAATTTTGATCCAATCTAGTTCATCAAATTCAAATCTCTCCATATATTTAACTATTGGAAACCCATGAACCTTCCTAAATTCTTCTCTTAGGGTTTGATCTACATTATATAACCCTAGCATTTCATCATATACCTATGTGGTCCCTATAAACTCAAATTTTTATGTATATATGTCCTGATGTCTTCAAAATGAACACCAACTAGAGTATGTGAAAACACACCCTCTTGATCCTCTTCAATAGATTTGAAGGGATGGCTCTTGAATTTGTATCTATTCCTTTCAAAAATGTTAAATACCTTAGGTGTATCCATACTGATTGATTTTCTACTACAATTGATAGATATTTTTTGAGTTAATCACACATACCTAGCTTGTACGACTGTGTGAGGGTTTTGCAAACACAACTGCAAAATATACAAGCTCCAACTACTACTTCAAGCTCGTCAATGCTCTTTGTGTAAATGGTGAGTAATTTGATCACATTATTACCCTTATAGAAAATTTGGCACATGTCCCAAAAATTCCCATAAAGCTACAAGAAACTAGTGCTAGCTCAATTTGACACACTTTCTCATAGACATCTTCAAAAAAGATTCAATCTTGTCCAAGATCCCATAACATAACAACTAAGCTTCCTTCAAGCTTGAACAACTTAACTTATCCATATAGGGGCTTTATATTTGACTAGTGTTAATTTGTCATGCTCCCCCTAAGGCATAAATTGCTCATCAAAAGGATGGTGAGGCAATCCACCCTAGTAATGATTCCATAAGGCTCTTAGGACTCTTGTGAGTGCTTGCACTCTTCTCTTTGTCTTTCTTAACTTTAAATTCCACAGGTTCATTCTGTTTGACCCATTTCTCCTTGAATTTTGCTTTTAGTTTTGCTAGCTCTCTATCTTTTTCATTCAGTTCCTTTTCTTTTGCAAATGGTCTGAAGGAATTATTTATGGGTCCTCTAAATTCGCAATACTTCCCAACATGTCTATCATTGTTACACTTGAAGCATGTCACCTTCTTCTTAGGTTTCAATTGGTTGTAATCAATCTGCAATTTGCAATACTTGGCAATATGACCAAAGTTATTGCATTTGTAACACACAATCTTTCTAGGTTTGGTAATAGGTTTCTTAGCCTCTTCCACTATCTTGTTACCTTCATTCTTACTGGTATTAGAAACATTTTCTTGCATAATATCATTTTTTTTACATGTTTCCTTATCCTCGGATAGTCTATGGTCTACATCTTTACTACATTCCCCTTTTTCAACATTTACCTCATTCAAGCTTCTCTCCTTTTGTTTCTTTAGAAAATCACTCAAGTGATCATATGTAGGTCTTCTAGATCTCATATTAGGTTTTCTATAGTCTCTTATCTTGTGTCCATATAAATAACAATTAAATAAAAAAGCAACTTAAATTTGGGCTTAGGAATACCTTTTTTAGTTGGTTTCTTTGATTGATCTATGTGACTGCAATCCTTAGCATTGTCCTTGCAAGGAGGTATCTCAAGTTCTACTATCATAGTCTCAGAATCTAACTTCTTAGGTGACTCAAGATTTACCACAACTCTATCTTTCCTCTAATTAGGGTTGTCATTAAATCCTACTCCTATCATGTCTCCAACAGGCTTCTGCATGTCAATTTTATCATCTAATTTCTTTCTTCTCTTATGAATTTTTTCTATGTGACCTTTGGTCTGATCAAGTTCACCAGTAATGGTGATACAGTATCTTTGTAGCTTGTCATATTTTGTTTTTAAAGTATTCAGTTCATCTTCGAAGGTTTTCAATCTATTCTTTTTGTTTGATATTTCATTTTGCAACTTTTCTTTTTCTTCTATTTCAACATCAAGTTCTTTTATCAGGTTCAATTTTGTGACCTCCATTTCATCCTTCAAGGAATCCTTTTCATGTATTAGCTTCTCAATCTAATCTTGATCCAATAGCTCCTCGGTTTGTGCTTCCATGAGATAATCTCTCAATTCTCTCTCATGTTCAAGATGTTGCTTCAACTTCTTGATAAAGGCATTTGCCTTCCTTAGCTTGTACTTTAGATCTACTCTATCTACATTAGCAATATCCACATCTTCTAAGGCCATTTTATAATTCTTCTTCAAGTTTTCCAAATCCATCATGATCTCCCCAAAGTTGTTAAGCTTTTCTTTTAGGGTCCTGAGGCTCTGATACCAATTTTTAGGATTTGGTAACACTGAGAGGGGGGGGTGAATCAGTGTTACAGTAATTTACTAAATTCTTAAACTTCTTTCTCTTCTTCAAACAACATATAGAGATATAGCATAAAATAAATAACCATACAACACTATGACAAATATAGAAGAACTCATAACACCATATTTTTTTTTGAGGAAACCCTATTAAGGGAAAAACCCCGGTGGGGATGGTACCCACAAATATCTACACTATAAGTATAATAACCCTGTTAAGAGTTATGACCCTGTTAGGAGCTGATTAATACAATAGGCAGGTCCTATTTAAAGGAAAAACCCTATTAGTAGCCTTTACACTATGATTCCAATTAAGGAATCAACCCTGTTAGAGGAAATCAAACCCTATTAGTGGTGTACAATAGGTGCAACAACACTTACAATCAATTTTATGTCCTAAATACAAAGAGTTAACAAAGTATTCCTGGAGAAAAGATCTGGTTCTTCTTTCTCTTAATCTCTTCTCTACCTCTTAGATGCCTTCATAGTTCACATCCATCCAATATCTTCACCAGATCATTTTTTTTCTTATACAAAAGTGTTTGTATACTTATACCTTGCTGGAGGTATATTGACAAGAGCTAGTCGACATTACTCTAGCTAAAAAATATTTCATTTAATGTGCATTTTCACAATTTATCAGTATCCTTAGTTGGCCTTAGATCCAAGATAGCATCTAAAAATAACTTTCCAATTGTTTGCAAAGTCAACCTTAGTGATCACCAACAAGTTATACTCTGTTTAGTATCTTCGCATCCAATCAACTAAATATATATTTTTGATAAGTCAATATTAACATGTGTGACCTTAAACATGTATTCATTTGTGTCCTACAAGCATTTATAAAAAGATCACATGCCTTTATGAAGCACCTGTGAAGTTCGCTATGCTTTTGTATCAGACTGGGTCATAGGAATTGTCTGTGGACATAGGCATTTTTCCTTCATCAAATCCACTAAAACATATTCATGATATCCTATATGTGTGATGATAAAACTAATAAGTTTTTCCATAAATGAAAACATTCCATATATGTGCATGTTCCTACATGTGCATATGTGTGCATGTGATGACCACTTTCCAACAATGGAAACCCAACTTTGGAAAAAACCACCATGGGAATTGTCACGCACTAAAGAAAATACTCTTCTCAAGTATGCTTGATTAAGAACCAATCCTATTAAAGATTACAATACATAGTTCTAAGTGTGACCTAGTGGTTCAGGAGAACCCAAGGAACACTCCCCACTCTTCACAACTTTTAGACTGATAGGTTAAGTTTTAATAAGCCAACTTGTAAGACTTAGTCACCCTCGGTGTGGTTATAAACCATGGGTTTTGACTATGGTCCAAAGGCACATTTAGGATGTTATGTTTCCTAGGTTTCTTTTAAGATGTTTACAATAATGTAAGGCATTAGGCCTATAGGGTCATTAAGAGAAAGAATGCAACTTTTACGAATGTTGTCGGCAACTTCCTTGTAAAGTTTCTACCGACCTATTACACAACCACCCAATGGTCACAACCTTTGAAAAATGGTTGAGTCCATTGAGGAAAGTCTTCATATAGCCCTTACAGGTGGGTGGAAGAAAACAGGTGTTGAACAGTACAGATACTCTATGTAAATTTTGCATTCAATCAATAAAAGATCCCTATTTTCTCTAAATTATGGATTAAAGCACTGCGTGTAAAGTTTTGTACGAAAGTACAAAGAATAAATTTGATCAATCTGATACATGCTATTCACTAGGACTCTGATGCATTTAATTTGAATCCATTTGAAGATCAGAGTTGAAAGTTAGAAGAATTAGTTTATCTGGGTTTTCAGGAAACCCTCCTGAACCAAGGTATTGGCCGAAGTTACCCTAACTTGTATTTCCTTTGTAGGATTCCCATGTGAAGTTGGGAAATGCAAGTAGGAGAAATGAACTTTAGTTCCTCAAGAGTGAAGAGGAAGGGGGATTTTTTGGAGAAATTTGTTTGCAGATTCTAGACCAAGCATCTCTATGTGCTTGGTTCAGGAAATGAAGAATTGAAGTGATAGAAGCACTTCGGTGGTGGATAAAAGAAATATTAAGAGAGATTGTTGTCTCTTTGGGATTCCCAACACTATTGTAATTGGTAGTTAACCTGGAATAACCAACTGGTAAAGTTCTCATTCATCTACCAAGTCAATTAGCCCATCAGGACTAGTAGACCAGTAATAGTTAAGTGTTGTTATTTGTGTTTAAGATTTTAGGATCTAGAGGTTTGTCACAAGTCATAAAAGGGTGTCTGAATATACTTCACTTCCATAGACTTCTTGTAAGAACCTAGAACAAGAACCTAAGAAGCTTTTCTGGAAGGCTTCAAGCCCAACAAGGTCTAAACCCTTGAATTTGTTATTCAAATCATGTAGTGTGTGTGGAAATCACTCCCAAAGTAGACATTTGTTTGTGCATGGAAACTTTCAATCCCCTCACCAAATTTTTAGGTTACCATATGAAAGATAAGATAGTAAGGCATTTTGCGATAAGCATTACCGAGCATCAACTGAGTGCTAGTAGAACCCAAGGGAGTAAAGCACTTAAAGACTCTAAATCCTCTAGTGAGGATAGTCTAATTGTGTTTGTTATAGGATCTTCTTAAGGTGTAGAGAACTCTCCTAATCCCACTCTAGGTTCAGAGTAACACCGAAGGTCTCACCATTTACCGAGCTGCCTAAATAGGGGAGAGCTCTATGTCAATTGGTATCAAAGCACCTAAGATCCTTAGGGTAAAGATATACAAGCACCATGGAAGGAGAAGATGAAGGAGGATTGTCATCAAGGATTACCAATGCAGAGATAGCAAGATACCTGAAGGAGAAAAGGACACAACGTGCTGATCAGAGAGACACCAAGATGAAGCAGATGAGGCAAGAGATGGACAAGCTGAGGGAAGAGCTTCAGAAGAGAAGTAGTGGAAACTCTAAGAATGTTGAAGTAAGGAGTGATGAAGAACCCCTTGAGCAAGAGGAATAAGAATGTCTTGTAGACCAGAGGCTACTTACGAAGACTCTAAAATCTATGGAGAGGAGAACCATGGATGCCAAGCTTGAATTACCTACATACAATGGGAAGATGGATCCAGATGCTGCAATGGATTGGGTGGATGCCCTAAATATTTTCTTTGATTGTGAAGACATCCCTAAGAATTAGAGGGTGAAGATAGCTAAGTCAAAGCTCAAAGGTACTTCACTCACATGGTGGAACTTCACTCAAGATGGTAGGGTGAAGAATGGAAAGAATCCAGTCACCACTTGGAAGAAGATGGTGACCCTACTTAGGAAAAATTATGTCCCTAAAGATTATGAAGTCCAACTTCATAAAAGGAGAATGAGTCTAAGATAGAAAGAGATGGACATCTCTAGCTATACTGAAGAATTTCAGAGATTGGTGATGAAATCCAAGCTTGCTGAACTAGAATGTGTAAAGCTTTCCCAGTATATGCAAGGCCTAAGGGTCTCAGTTCAAGATGAACTCAGTTTGAAAAGCCCTACCACAGTGAATGAATGCTATCAATTGGCATTAAAAGTTGAATAAAAATTTAGGAGGAGGAATGAACAAAGTGGTAGAGGAAAAGCTAAGAATTCAAGAGGGAGAGGAAACTTTGGAGGAAGAGGACAGAATAATAGACCACAAGGAGAAGCTAATAAGGAGAACACCCAAGGATAAAGTAGTTCAATATGTGGATATTGAGGTAGAAGAGGAAACAACAAGGGTATAAATGGATGAAGAAACAATGGACAAATCAGATGTTATAACTGTAATTAGACAGGGCACTACACCAATAGGTTTCCGGACAGAGACAAGAAGAATAACCAAGGTGAAAGAAGAGCCAACCTAGTACAAGAAGATGATGTTGATAGTGTGCAAGACTATATAGGATAAGATGGAGTAAGCCTCATGATGAAGAGGACGTTGATCCAAGCACCAATACCAGTGGAACCTCCTCAAAGAAAAAGTCTTTTCAGAACCAACTGCAAGAGCCATGGAAAGGTATGCAAGTTAGTAATTGATTCTAGTTCTACTAAAAATATTGTATCTAGAGAGATGGTAGATAAATTAAAATTGGAAAAGATACCCCACCCAAACCCATCCCATGTATCTTGGTTGACAAAAGGGAAGGAGACCCTCATAAATAAATAAGCTTGGGTAGATTTCTCTATTAAAGACTATAAGGATAGAGTCCTTTATGATGTTGTAGATATGGATGTATGTCACCTTTTGTTAGGGCATCCATGATAGTATGATCTACAGGATAAACATGATGGAGTCACAAAAAAATACCAAATTGTTCAAAATGGTTACAAATACAATCTGCTCCCTCTCCCTAATCCTCAACAAGAAAAACCAAAAGAACAGTTAGTCATGCATGTGGGAGAACAAGAGATGATAAGTACTATTCAAGATTCTAAGGTAGGATATGCCCTAGTCCTTAAGCCAAAGGAGAAGATAGTTCACAATGAAGTACCCAAGGAAGTAGATAGTCTACTGTAGAAGTACAAAGGAATAGTTGTAAGAGACACACCAAATGAACTCCCACCATTGAGGGATATTTGTCACCAAATAGATTTTATCCTAGGTGCTTCCCTACCCAACAAAGCTACTTATAAACTCACTCTTGATCAAAATTCTGAAGTCACCAAAGAATTTGGTGAATTGTTGACTAAAGGACTCATACAAAAGAGTCTTATCCCTTGTGCAGTCTTGAGTGTTTTGGACCCTAAAAAGGATGGAAAATGGAGACTATGTACTGACTCCAAGGAAATAAACAAAATTACAATCAGATATAGATTCCCTATACCTAGGATTGAAGATCTTCTAGACCAACTTGGAGGAGCATGTTACTTCTCAAAAATTGACCTTAAATCTGGTTACCATCAGATAAGGATAAGGCCCGATGATGAGTGTAAAACTACATTCAAAACCACTGAAGGATTGTATGAATGGCTTGTGATGCCATTTGGCCTTAGCAATGCTCCTAGCACCTTCATGAGATTAATGAATGAAGTGCTTCAATATTTCATAGGAAAGTTTATGGTGGTCTATTTAGATGACATATTAATCTTTAGTGGGACTATGAAGGAACACATGAGACATCTGGACAAATTTCTCCAAAAACTACATGAGAAGAAACTATTTATCAACTTGGAAAAGCGTACATTCATGCAACAAGAGTTGATATTTTTGGGTTTTGTTATCTCAAAGGGCACATTGAAAATGGATCCTAAAAAGGTAGAGGCTATCATTAATTGGCCCACACCAAAGACTCCAGGAGAAGTCAGGAGCTTTCATGGATTGGCTACCTTTTATAGGAAATTTATCAAAAATTTCAGTCACATTTGTGCGCCTTTACTTGATACCATCAAGGGTGGTAGAAAAAAAAAGTTCCAGTGGACAACACAAGCATATGAATATTTTAAATACTTGAAGGAAAGAGTAGCACAATATCCCATTTTGGCACTACCGACCTTCGACAAATTGTTCACAATAGAAACCGATGCTAGCAATCTGGCCATAGGCGTAGTCCTTAGTTGGGATGGAAGACCAGTGGTTTTCTTCTCTGAAAAACTAAATGAAGCAAAGAAGAAATACAACACATATGACTTGGAATTGTATGTGATGGTTCAAGCCCTCAAGAAATGGAGGCACTACTTTCTTCCTAAAGAATTTATTG
Source organism: Chamaecyparis obtusa (assembly GCA_027943335.1). Lineage (NCBI taxonomy): Eukaryota > Viridiplantae > Streptophyta > Pinopsida > Cupressales > Cupressaceae > Chamaecyparis > Chamaecyparis obtusa. Next base: position 795,487 of record BSBK01006566.1, read on the forward strand.
TCTTTACAGATAATCATGCCTTGAGTTTTCTGAATAGTCAGGATAAACTAAGCTACAGGCACATGAAATGGGTTGAACAACTCCAAGCATTCACATTTTCCATAAAGCATAAGAAAGGAACTTCAAATAAAGTTGCTGATTCTCTTAGTAGAAGAGTGATTCTGGTTGAAGAAGTGTAGGTACAAAGCATAGGGATTGATGCCCTCAAACACCTATACAAGGATGATTCAGATTTTGATGATATCTATCAGGTTTTCTCTACTCTATCAGATGCATATAATACTACTTATTCTAAATATTTATTGCAAAATGGCCTTTTGTTCAAAGGAGGTCAACTTTGTATTCCTTAATGCTCCATGAGAGAAAATCTAATTAGAGAGAAACATTGTGGTATACTAGGAGGTCACTTTAGCATAGATAAGAAACTTGAACTTGTAAGGAGAAACTATCATTAGCCTCGGTTACCAATGGATGTCAGAAAATTTGTTGAATCATGTACTATTTGTCAAAGGGCTAAAGGATTTAGGACCAATTAGGGTCTCTGTCAACCACTTCCTATTCCAACAAAACCATGGGACAGTGTGAGTATGGATTTTGTCTTAGGACTTCCGAGAACTAAACAAGGATTTGATAGTATCTTTGTTATAGTTGACAGATTTAGCAAAATGGCACACATTGTTCCTTGTAATGTTTCTAATGATGCTTCACATATTGCTAACTTATTTTTTAAATAAGTGGTCTGAATTCATGGATTACCAACATCCATTATCTCCGACAGAGATGTGAAATTCCAAGGGCACTTTTGGAGAACCCTTTAGAAAAAGTTGGGGACAAATCTATCATTCAGTTTTGCTTACCATCTACAAACCGATGGGTAGACTAAAGTTGTAAATAGATCATTAGGAAACCTTTTAAGGTGTCTAACAAAATAATATGGATAGACTTGGGATGCTATCCTTCCTCAAGCATAATTTTCTTTCAATGATTTAGTAAACCGATCAACAGGGAAGACACCATTCCAAGTGAATTATGGACTCCACCCAAGAGGAGTTATGGAACTAAGAGAGTTACCAACTAGCTTTAAAGTCAGTGCACAAGGAGAAGAAATGTCAACATGGATCAAATAGATTCATGATCAAGTCTAAGATACATTGATTCAGAATACTACAAAGTACAAAGAATAGGTAGATAAGAAGAAGAGATATGTTACTTTCAAAGTAGGAGATCAAGTATGGGAATACCTAAATAAGGCAAGGCTACCTAGGGGACATACCAAACAACATATGAGGAAGATTGGTCCCTATCAAATACTTCATAAATTTGGGGACAATGCTTATGAAATTTCTTTACCCCCTACTATTTCTATTTCTCCTATCTTTAACATTTGTGATCTCACTCCTTTTAAGGGTGATTTAGGATCTACTGACACTTTGCAAGATATTGAAGACACATAGGTAGAATGGATAAAGGACTTTCCACCAAGCCAACCATTATAGTTGGAAAAGATTCTAGACTCTAAAGTTGTCAAACAAACCAAGAAGAAGACCTACAAAGACTATTTGGTCAAATGGCAAGGGTTACCAGATATTGATGCCACATGGATGAGTGAAGAGTGTATCAACAAGCATGGAAATTTAGTTTAGAAACAGCTCTCAAGTGGGACTTGAGTTTTTAAAACATGAGAGTATGGTGTAGGAGCACCCAAGGAACACTCCCCACTCTTCACAACTTTTAGACTGATAGGTTAAGTTTTAATAAGCCAACTTGTAAGACCTAGTCACCCTTGGTGTGATTATAAACCATGGGTTTTGACTATGGTCCAAAGGAACATTTAGGATGTTAGGTTTCCTAGGTGTCTTTTAAGATGTTTACAATAATGTAAGGCACTAGGCCTATAGGCTCATTAAGAGCAAGAATGCAACATTTTGTAAAAGTTGCAAATGTAAATGAATGTTGTCGGCAACTTCCTTGTAAAGTTTCTACCAACCTATTACACAACCGCCCAATGGTCACAACCTTTGAAAAATGGTTGATTCCATTGAGTAAAATCTTCATATAGCCCTTACAGGTGGGTGGAAGAAAATGGGTGTTGAACAGTACAGATACTCTATGTAATTTTTGCATTCAATCAATAAAAGATCCCTATTTTCTCTAAATTCTGGATTGAAGCATTGTGTGTATAGTTTTTTATGGAAGTACAAAGAAGATTGATTTGATACATGCTATGCACTAGGACTCTGATGCATTTAATTTGAATCCATTTGAAGATCAGAGTCAAAAGTTAGAAGAATCAGTTTATCCGAGTTTTTAGGAAACCCTCCTGAACCAGGGTATTAGCCGAAGATACCCTAACTTGTATTTCCTTCGTAGGATTCCCATGAGAAGTTGGGAAATGAAAATAGGGGAAATTTACTTTAGTTCCTCAAGAGAAAAGAGGAAGGGGGATTGTTTGGAGAAATCTGTTTGCAGATTCTAGACCAAGCATCTTTATGTTCTTGGTTCAGGAAATGAAGAATTGAAGTGATAGAAACACTTCGGGGGTGGATAAAAGAAATTTGAAGACAAATTTTTTTCTCTTTTGGATTCCCAACACCATTGAAATTGGTAGTTAACCTAGAACAACCAACTGGTAAAGTTCTCATTCATCTACCGAGTCAATTAGCCCATCAGGACTAGTAGACCAGGAATTGTTAAGTGTTGTTCTTTGTGTTCAAGATCTTAGGATCTAGAGGTTTGTCACAAGTCATAAAAGGGTTTTTGAATATACTTCACTTCCATAGAATTCTTGTAAGAACCTAGAATGAAAACCTTAGAATCTCGTGTGGAAGGCTTCAAGCCCGACAAGGTCTAAACCCTTGAATTTGTTATTCAAATCTTGTAGTGTGTGTGGAAATCACTCCCAAAGTAGACATTTATTTGTGCATGGAACCTTTCCATCCCCTCACCAAATTTTTAGGTTCCCATCTAAAAGATAAGACAATAAGGCATTTTGCGGTAAGCATTACCGAGCATCAAGAAACTATTCGGTAAAGCTACCAAGCCCACTCGGTTAACATAGGCACCGAGCATCGACCAAGTATCAACCAAGCACCAGTAGAGCCCGAGGGAGTACAAGCTAGTTAAAGACTCTAAATCCTCCAATGAGGATAGTGTAATTGTGTTTGTTATAGGATCTTCTAAAGGTGTAGAGCACTCTCCTAAGCCCACTCTAGGTTCAGAGTAACACCAAAGGTTTCACCATTTACCAAGCTTCCTAAATAGGAGAGAGCTCTACGTCACCCGGTCAAGATATTTACCTCAGATCTATTATGATCATCACCCTATTAGGAGTGGTTTGGTTAAAGGGCTTCAAACACTCTTTAGAATGTTACCTTTTGCAAGGATTTTACAATAAGACTATTAAGTCCACTTGGTTAAGAGATTTTTGTTTTACAAATGTTAATAAGAAATAGTGAATAAATTGCCCTATAAATCCACAACTATCCTTTGCATAATCAGATCCTTTGTGCACTCTTATTATTCACTTCAATCCTTCACTTTCCATTGGCTTCAACACTTCATCAAATTCATCTTTTTGACTCAGAATTCAACCTTTTCCTTCTTAACTGCAATAGTCAGTGACTTATAAACCCTTAAGTTTGCTAGCCATTTGTTCATACAAATTTAACCTTTATATAGACTTTGTTTTTCTTCTTTATCTCCTTTATCACATTTTCTTTTGGTTAATCTCAACCATTCAATTCATTTGACAAACTCATTCAATGTATTTAGATCTCGATAACACATTGTATCTTCACCTTGGAACTTGAAATTTATTGAAACTTTTTCCTTCTATTTTAGCCACTTAGATCTGTACCATAGATCATCATCATGATTTTTTCTAATCGTATATCTCTCTAACTAACTCTTCCTTATCATAATAATCTTCCATCTCATCATTAAATATCATTTTGATCATTTCATTTAATTTATGTTCCCTCTTTAGTGACTAAAAACCTTCTTCTCGGTGCCTTGTGTTCCTTTTCCTTTGCCAAAATTTACTTTTCTCTTACCGAATTAATTTTTATCTTTACCAAATGAAATATCCTGCTTGGTATCCAAAACTATTTTCCTTACTGACTTGTTTAAACTTCTTTACCATTCTTTACCGACTTGATATAATCATATGTTAGGTAGAAAACAATTATATCAACATAATATTAGTATTGTCTGATATGTATCAGTTTCCCAATTATTTTTTTCATCTTCACAACATCTCACATCTTCTTCTCCTTAACTAATTCAACTTATATCATACTCTGAATGATATGGCAACATAACATAAACTAGATATCAATTTCTTGACATCAATGACAAGATAATAATTGATCTAATCTTTATACTATCTTGTATACCTCTTCTTGGAATTATGGAAAGGTGTGTACTGAGAGGGGAGGGGTGAATCAATACCCTTAAAATTTTTCAAGATGATCCTTGTAAACATGTACTTCAATAACTGATTGTGTCAACTTCATTTACCATACAGTTAATAACATAATTGAAATATAAATGCATGTAAAAAATCAACAAAAAAATACATGAAACTTACATACGCACGACACATGTATTTTGGTATCGCAGAAACCCTTGTTAGAAGGTAAAAACTATGGTGGGAATGGAACCCATAAAGCTTCACTTCTGCAGAAATAAAGCTGTTGATTAAGGCTTACAAAGATTGATCACTTTTGGTGATCTTACCTTGTTAGGAGTAACAAAAATATCAGCTAGGTCTACCTAGTTAGAGGATTTTAGAAACACAATATATGTATGCACTCAGTTAAGAGATTTAATAAAAAACTATTAAGTCCACTATGTTAGGAGATTTTGAGTCTGCTACAATTGTTAGAGAGTAACAGTGATATATGATTTGTATGAAATTAAACTCAAATTTCTGATATTAGATCCATTAAGTACAATAATGATATCACCTTGTTGTGATGTATATGTCCTTTTGTACTGCTAGATAGCCTTATGTCTATTCTGATAAACAATATACTTCTATCAAAATCCTTTAGTTAAAACCCTATCTGATCTTAAAATGTCCTTGATTGTGGCTACTTCTTGATGATATATGTCAAAATGACATCTTAACAATACTTATATCAAACTGATTTAACCTAATTAGGGTTTTATATTATCTTAGAAAACCTAATATCAATGATTCATATAATTAGCCTAGATCATAATTACTTAGGAATCATCATTCATTAAATGACTACATCTGCAATAAATATTCACCTCGATCTTGGTAAACCATTTTATTACTCACCAAAAAGTTATTCACCTAGAACTATGTGCCATTCCAAACTTTTATGTGAACTCTAGATTACTCGGTAAATGTTGTTTCTCGGTCTTGGTATTTACTAGTGCTCGGTAATCTGGTGTACTTGGTAACTGTTGTACTTGGTAACCTCTGTGCTTGGTGACTACTACGTAGTTATAATTGACTGAATTGTCTTTCTTTATTTAGCAACTATACAAATTAATACTAATGACAATACTCAATCCATGTAGGAGTAACATTCTCCCCCTTTGGCATTAGTATCAAAAACTTATATGTATGCCAACTATAAAATTTTGAACTTGAAAATTTTACAAAACCAAAAAAATATAAACTCAGTGACTCCCCCTTTGAACATGCTCTCAGTATATATACATATGTTTCCCCCCCTTTTTTGATAATAATGAAAAATGATATACTTACAATTTGTCAAAAATATTAGGATGGGTTTTCTTGAGATTATCCATAAGTTTCTCCCATTCCTCCTTAAGATTTCTAGAGCCAACTGCTCTAAGTTCACTTGTGCATGCATATCATAAGTGTTCTCTCTGACTGAGATCTTAGGGGTGGAAATCACTTTCTTTTCCTTTGTCACATTTTTTTGCATTACTTCCAAATGCAGTTGTAACTTGGCCTATAGCTTGGTTACCTCTTCTTTGATTCAGTCCTCTTCCTTTCTCAACTGTAGTCTTAATAGTTGTATGTGTTTAACTTTTGAATACTTGACTATTCAAATATTGCAAAGCTTGATGATCAATATAGAAAACAAACTCCTTAGGAAGTAGATAGTGGATCCACTTCTTTAATGCCTAAACTATAGCATAAAATTCCTGATCATAAACAAAATACTTTCTCTTGGCATCATTTAACTTCTCACTAAAATAAGCAACAGGTTTACCTTCTTGGCTCAAAATAGCTCCTATTTTAGTAGCACTAGCATCATAGTCTACTTGAAACACCTTATTAAAATCTGGAAGTGATAAAATAGGTTGTTCTATAACTTTTTATTTCAAGTGTTTAAAACTCTTATCTACTCCAGTAGTCCACTTAAACTCTTTCCAATCTCCTCTCATTGTTTCAGTCAAGGGTCCACAAATACTGCTAAAAATTCTGATAAACTTTCTGTAAAAGCTAGCCAAACCATGAAAAGATCTTACCTTAGTAGCACTCCTTGGAGTAGCCCATTCAAACATAGCCTTCACTTTCTTTGGGTCCATTTTTAGACCTTCTGCTGAAACTAAAAATCCCAGATATGCAGTACCCCTCCCATAGTCTGATTTTCTATATATTATGGTTATTTTAGGATGATGAATTATATGTTAGGAAATCATTGATGCTTATGATTTTACTGACCCCATATTTTCATGTGTATGGTTGGCGTGTGTGTTTTATATTTCTGTTTGATGTGCCTGATGTGGTTGAGGGATGAAGTCGTAGTTACTTGCTTGCAAGATCCACACAATCAGTCGATCCCCGCCATTGTTTGTTATATATTTATATATGTATGTACATGTGGGTTTTGTATGTGGATTTGCAAGTACCGGGCATTGACTTCCCTGAATTGTCAGGATGAGCGTGCCCTATCACAATATCTCAAATGGTAAGAGACGGGAGATAACACAAGTCCAAAACCCTAACCTAAGCCTATTTATCCTAGGATTGGATGAGTATCAGTTTGTCTACCTTACCCAGAT